>OZ010571.1:124516180-124603680 GCA_963932145.1 Acanthosepion lycidas
TCCTGGTGCCCTTAAATGAAAACAGTAGAGTGGTGCTTTTTTAAATAAATCATTTTGTAAATGCGTTTCACACACATCCTCCTCCTCTTCCTCCTCCTCACACACATACACACACGCATTCCAGAATATAGCTAAATGACTAAATAAAATTTTAAAAATTCATCATATTTGCACAGAGAAGTCTTTAGCAAACATACGGTGGACACGCACGTCGTTTTTGATTTCCGAAAATGTACTTCTTCCGTATTTTTACTTCTCTTAGATTTCTAGCCAAGGACGCATTCCAAAAGCTGGGCAGAGTATTACGAGACAGGAGGATTTCTTTGGCAACAAAGAAAAGAATACTGAGCTGTTACTTGACATCTGTCCTTTTTTACGGCAGCGAATGTTGGACGATTTCCTCAAAGATAAAAAAGAGTCACGAGGCGTCGGAGATGTGGTTTTACAGAAGGATATTAAGGATATCATAGACCGAGCGTGTGAGCAATGATGAGGTGTTAGAGATGATACAAACAAGGAGGAGGCTTATATTTAACACCAGAAAGAGGCAGATGAAGTTTCTCGGGCACATAATAAGGAAGGAAGGTCTGGAGAATCTGGTACTCGAATAGAGGGAAAGAGAGGCAAGGGAAAACAACGCGTGACATGCCGACCGGGCTTACTCAAGTGGTTAAGAGAAGTGCTGTGTGTGAATTAGCAGAGGGAAGGAACTTGTTGAGAGTTGCAATGGATAGAGAAAGGCGGAGAGCCGTGATCGCCTACGTCCTGAAAGGACATGACACATAAAAAAAAGACTTCTAGCAAAAAGTCATTTTTTTCCCCGATGGTGATGAAGCTGACTATTATTAGTACTTTGCTGCTGTTACACGTATTCATAGGATATCAATTTTGAGGGCTTATTGTAAATTTGGGTTCAAAGTCGCTGAAGATGCACGCAAATATACTAAAAGTAGTTAAATTATCTTTTTAATTCCCTTTGAAAAACATTTCACTTATTAATGATGAGGCTTTAAAATGCAAACTAAAAACAAAAACGATCACGATCGCTCACACAATATTTAATAAGAGCTTTGATTATCGGACAAGAGGATAGGAGAAAACTAAATACCGAAAATCCCCATTTATAATACGCATTTTTCCTAAAAAATAATAAGCAAAATCAGGGGTGCGTATTATGCACAGCTGCACAAAATCTTTTAAAAATTGCCGTGCAATAAAATAAGAATTATCAAAAAACTAAATTAAAAAAAAAAAAACATTTAAAACCATTTTTTAAATAAAAGTAGGAAACGCTAGACGTAATGAAATCGGAGAGGTACAATATATGGTTTGATTACGTATTATGCATGAGTAGAAAAATTTTCACACACTTTCAGCACAGTTTTAGGGGTGCGTATTATGGATAAAGGCGTATTACACATGGGGAATTACGGTAAATTTTAAAATTTGCTGGAGGTCTCCAAATGTTCCCCAAACTAGAATGCGTTTGGTACTTTCCCATTTTTCTCCAAGCATCCGATCTTCCATAAATTCTTAAATATTATATTTCTAATTTACACTTTATAATAAATTCATTTGTTACACGCTTTTCGCTCATAAAATCCTTCTTTCCCAACCCATTTTAAATTCTTTTCAATGTTTTTTTTACGTTCGTTTGATAATGTCCAGTGTGTTTCAGCACTGCAGTCTGCCACTGAATCGTACTGCCAATTTTCTTTACGCATTCATTATTTTTTTTCTTGAAAAATGCATTAAGCATGTTCCATACTGGCCAAAAAGCAATTATGTAACGATAAGTAAATCAAATATAGTTTTTATCTACATTTTCCATATGGCGATTACACAGTTTCGCTCATCGTTATTAGCTAAAAGCAGTCTTACATTGAAATCCTCCACGATTTAATGCATAAAAAGAGAAAAATAACGCATCTCAGCTACAATTTCCTTCTCATAGGAAGTTGGTTTCCATTTGCTACAAAACTGAGAGCTGGATATTAGCGTGCCGTTTCACTTGACAAGTAAATAGATATTTAATGCATTTCTCTTGAGTGAGGAAAAGAGATAATTCAATATGATGGACAAATGATATTTTCTAAGCATATATTGTAGAAGGTTTGATAAGACGTCTCACAACAAATAACATAATAAAGAAGTACTCTACGATATTTTCTAAGTTTTCCAAGTTCGTCTTCATTTACGTACGTAAGAAGCCGCCTTTGCATTAATAGTTTCAATAGAAAACTCTACCTCGTATTCTAGATTTAGACACACATACTCACACCGTCCGTTGGTTGTTGAGATTATTCCAAGGTAGTCTTTTTAATATAAAAGTATTAAAAGTTAAGTAGATGATGAGAGCTAAATGAATAATAATGGGAAATTTGTGTATAGAGTGATGAAAATAATAAGTATAAGACCTAAATATTCACAATAGAGACAGTTACAAATTTATTTCAACAGATATAAATATAAATGCCTCATACGACCGAACGACCGACTAATTTTTTGACATAATACAAATTGAGCTAAACGACATGATAATAAACCAGACATTTAAAAAAGATTAAAAAAAATAAAGGATAAAAATGAAGTAGTATACGACAGGAACACCGGAATATATATATATATATATATATATATATATATATATATATATATATATATATATATATATATATATATATATATATATAAGAAAGAACAGTAAGAAATATAATCCGGTGTTCTTATAGATATTTTTATTTTTACAAAATAGTGCTCAATGTAAATTTACAGAGCATTAATATTATAAATTAATTGATTTAAAATATGGTTTTTCCGCTACAGACCTCCCCAATATATATATATATATATATATATATATATATATATATATATATATATATATATATATATATATATGTGTGTGTGTGGGGGGGGGTCTGGTATTCCCACTGTACATCTAGAGAGTCTTTGCAAAATGCGAAAAAGATCTGTAATGTAATCGATCATGGCCAGTTATCTCGACTTCACCAACTGTCTTAATTATTTACTACCTAAGTTATCTTTAACTTAGTCGTGAATATGGATGAAAAATATCAGTTCGAAAAACAATTCTAACATAATTATGTCCTTAAATTTACATACGATAAATGATGAACATACCAAATTTGTGTTAGAAAAAACAAAACTCTGATGATGACATTGTGTTAATGTTGAAATTACTCGGAATACAATGAATATGAATGAACATGGTAACTTTTTTCTTTTCTTTAATATGGATACTAAGAAACTTGTCCGTACATATTAGAGGATCCTTTTAAGAATATGTAGACACAACTTTATTTATTCTCTCTCTCTCTCTCTCTCATATATATATATATATATATATATATATATATATATATATATATATATATATATATATATAATTATTTATTTAAAAATATGATTCCAACTCGCTACATAAGAGAGCCGAAAACTTCAAAATAATATTTGAATTAACTTGAGTTAAAGTAGGCTATGTTCCATCTTCAAGCGAATTTTTTTGGGAATGACTTATTTCTGGAAATTTACGAGTTTTAATAGTATGGTCAGAATTGAAATCAAAAATTTCCATTGTAACATCAAGGGCGGATTGTTTAGAATCGGCAGGGGTGGGGTGTTAATAATTTGTATCAGTATAGAGTTACTTTCATAGATGCCGGGTCACGGTAAGGTGGGGGTGGCTAAATTTACGACGGAGGAAGTTTTCGCATAGTCTGACTTGAGCGTCTACGGAGATTTATTTATTTATTTTTATTTTATTCTTTTATTATATCTCTTTATGAAAGGGATTTGTGTATATGAAAAGGCCGTAACGTTTGTTATTTGACGACTTCATAAAGGGTTATCAATTTTTGTAGGTTATTAAAACTATGTATATGGGCTATGGATTTTAAAATTTATTTTTTTGTATGCGTGTTTTTAGCTAGTTATTCAGAGAGTAAGTTCGGTTGTGTCGGCAGAAAACCGTTAATTCTTGCCGGTTGTTTAATAGTTTTTTTATTGTTTAGAAGCTTAATAATGTGTAGTTTCTCATGGAGGCACAAAGGGCATGGGTCATCCCAAGTTTTGCAAGTTCTAGTCCTGTTAATGATTTTCCATTTTACTTTAGGTGTCCTATTTTTTTCTTTCAGGTGCCAAAAATATTTAGATAGAGAGGTCTAATGTCTAAAGTTTATGTTGTTGAAGGAGCATTTATGCTGCCTCCATCTGGTTTTAAAGGTATTTTTCGTGGACCCAATGTATATCATATTATTGTTAGGGATCTCCGTGGATGATAGTGCATTACAAAAATACTAAGGAACTTTGGATTATTTACCAAACCAGTTTCTTTCCTATTTTCTACAATATTTTCACACACACACACACACACACACACACACACACACATATATATATATATATATATATATATATAGATTGATTGATAATATTAGTGGTAAATATACACATGCATATGCAATCGTATATCTAAAATATATAAATATATATACATACATACATAAACATACATATATATTTGTATAAAAAATAATTCCAAGAGGACAGAATACACATACACAACAACATATTTATATTTACACGAACATACATACATATAAGCGTGTACACACATACATATACATATACCCATACATATATATATTCATATAAATATATACATACACACACACACACACACACACACACACATATATATATATATATATATATATGTTTGTGTGTGTTTCTGTATATATATATAATATATATATACAGAAACACACACAAACATACATATCAGAAGAAGAGGGAGGGTGAGGAAAAGAAAAGAAAAGAAAAAGGGGTGGGGGAGAGAGATGGGGTGGGGGGAACTAAAACCGATGGGCATTTATTAAAATGGCCGCTTGTGTAATTAAGAAAATTTGACATAATTAATATCGACTACAGGTTACAAATCAAATATAAACATATAGAAAATAAATATAACGATTATCTAATCTAGCAAGGACCTATATATTTATGTTCAAAAACACATGTGTATACACACATACACATCAACATATTTATATTTACACGTACATACATACATACATATAGGCGTGTACACATATACATATACATATATATATATTCATACACACACACACACACATATATATATATATATATATATATATATATATATATATATATATATATATATATATATACAGAAACACAAACAGACATACATACCTATACACATCCATCCATACGCATCCACTCCTACATATATTAACATTTACACATATATATACATGCGGACTCCGCGATTAACTAAAAATTGGACTCCATGATTAACTAAAAATTACGGTCAAGTTCCATCCCGTGGACGCATTTCAATATATCAAATATTCGGGACCAATTAGTTTCTTTTCTTTTTTTAATTCATCGCCACTTGCATAAAAATGAATCAGTCTCTTTCAGTTACTTTCATTTACTTTTTACATGTTAGTGTCCGTTATCAAACTCTCTAGGTATCTATTTGTCGAACAAGTATTATAATGTTGGGTAATGTTGTGATGAGAATTTCGGAACATTAATTTTGCAATGATTAGAATTTTTTAATTATATTGTCCATCACAACACGAAACACCGATTGTCGCGAATCAAATCAACACCTTGTACGACTCAGAACTTTATGAATTTAAAACCGTCAATTAACGTTTGCGAGCGCAAATTTTGCTCCACAGTGATCAAAAGACCAAAACGTGATGGTTTCAGCCAGAGAGTATAGGTAGCAGTGTTTGCGCAGCTTAAAGCTTCGGTTAAGATTTACTGTTTCAGACACTCTCAGCAAGGCAAGCATGTTAAATGTGTATACGCTTTTTTTCTTTTCGCTGATTTTTTACATATTGTTTATATTTATTGAGGCATGGTATTGCTTATTTGGATATATTAACAAAATTCCTTGGAAGATTAATCATTCGAAAAAGAAAAAATATTAAAGTGACACTCAGTTCTAGGAAATACATTAACAGAAAAATAGATAATGTTTTAAATTTGTTGCATCTGAAAGGAAACTTATATTATAATGAGACAATAAGATATAATAAGACAAAAAGAAACAAAAAAACCAAGTTCATCTAATATGAAATCATCACTGTTATTTACCTTTTAACTGTTGATCAATGGCAGACATACAATCCAAATATCGTTATCAGGGAAAGTGGATAAGTTTCTGAAAATACTAATTATTAGCTTGGTGCAAAAATAATATCGTTTTTTGACGTATTTTTAACGTCAAAAAACGATATTATTTTTGCACCAACCTAATACAATCATTGCCGCATTTAAATCAACGACAGCAATGAAGTGTCCATCTAGAATTATGCATATAATGAGATTATTTTGCTCAGTGTGGCGTAATGCGAAAACGGTAATCGGACGAATGTTTGATATTTCTAGTAACTATAATATCCTTACTATTTTGAGGAAATAGATGTTAAAATCCAATTTACTTTCGGCACAAATGAATTTGAGCAAGTCACAACACAAATAACACAATTTATGGATGGAAATATTGTTTTCTGTCCATCACAGGAAAGGAAAGTTTTATAGAAACAAAGTGAATAAATCATATCGCCTCAGTCATCAGATCAATTCATTTCGATAGGGTGCATTTGAACAGGAAAAAATGGTGTACTTATGTTGCACAATGGCTTCAAGTTGTTAACAAATTAAGTAGGAAGACTTTCTGATTTCTCATAAGCATAACAATTGTTCTTTTAAAAGATTTCAATCTATTTCGCATTCACTATAAAATAAACGTCTGTGATAAAAAGATTTGTTCGTCTTAGGGTCAGTCAGATATATTTTAAGAGTCAAAAAAAATTGAAACGAATTAAATTTGCCTCAAGTTAAATTGGTAGTTGCATCAATTTAAAAATCATCAGGAATTCCATCATTCGACTCACTGAATTCGCAGTTGAACAATTATTTTTACACTCATTCGCGTTTTGGGAATTATGTAAAATTTATTTGGTACATTCAAATAACAATATAAGGAAATTAGGTTTACTATACAGCTGCTGTGCATTGTGGTGTAATTGATAACGGATTGAAATGAAAGCCGAGTTCGAATTCCAGTTGCGTTCATTACATTTCCTTAAGCGCAGGCACCCTTCGGAATGGTATGAATTCATCTCTTCTCCCCCAGCTATGAGGTGAATTACAGGAAAGATTGCGTCCTATAGCCTAAGCAGTCTATCATAGAAATAAACAGCAACCTACTGCAGAGTCATCAGTCATAAATCGGAAGAGATATGATCACGCATGCGTGTATAGCGTATGGCACAATTGACTGATACAACTGAGGGAGGCGAGGGTTCGTTTTGGATATATGTCATTGTAATTCGTCAAATGTAAACGATTCCTACGTTAATTTGTTTTTGTTTACTTTTTCCTTACATTATACATAGTATTGTAAAATCCAAAACATCAAAAACCAAATTAGAATCATTTCATCATTACCGAACGACTGTTCTCTCAACATGAATCCTTGTTTCGAACATCTATTGGGATTTACCTTCACTCCAGACCTCACATTGCCCCTATGTATATACGGTCCGTGGCCAAAAATTCTTCTTTGCACTGAATCAGTAAACACTTTGATCCTTCTGCCTTGCTTTATCTTTATAAATGTCAAATTAGATCAAAAATAGAAGATTGATACTAGATAGTGGTTTCAACTTCCTAATTATCACCAGCCAACAATGACTCGTCATTGTTATATATAACCTATTTTTGAATCTTCATCCACTATCCTTACATTCACTTCGATACTCCATCACTGTTCCCATGGCAAATGTTCAGATTCCAAAAATTAAAAACAGTTACCTCACAGATCCACCATTGAAGGGATCCCAACCGCAATAGACCCTTCCATATTCCAGTTAAAAAGAGGAATTTTCACTCAGACAACATTTTCCTAAGAGCCGTTGCTTTTTGTAACAGATATCTACATGGAAGCTTACTTAAACATTCAAATCTGAACCGAGTCAAGAGCCAATAGTTACCTATGCTTTAAAGACCCAAAATTATCACTTCCTTTTCTTTAGATTCTTAAGAAAATCTCATTCAGTATCCCTCTACCTTGAGAGGCTTTTGAGCTTTATATTGGGTGAGTTTTTAAATAAATACTCAGCGGTCGATTGCAGTTCGAGGAAATATATTTGAGCTAAAGATTCTATGCACATGAGAGAATTATTTTAGGTCGATAAACAGAATACGAAATGTTTGTTTACACGTAATGTGTAAATTAATCTATAATTACGCACAT
This sequence comes from Acanthosepion lycidas, assembly GCA_963932145.1. NCBI lineage: Eukaryota > Metazoa > Mollusca > Cephalopoda > Sepiida > Sepiidae > Acanthosepion > Acanthosepion lycidas. The sequence goes on from OZ010571.1 coordinate 124,524,507, forward strand.
TTTTCTTTATCTTTCTTTTTATTTTCTTCTTCATGGTCTCCTAAAATACACCAACCAAATATCGCAGACATTATAATAAAGAACTGTACTGATCGATTGGGACGTTGATATAAATAACGCTGTTTTTGGAACAGATCCGTATATCGTAAAACATTAATTGAAATAACAGAACTGCGTAATGGTCAATAACGTCCCTGCTTAAAATGTGCTTAAATACTACTTAAATGTTGAAATGTAAAAATGACAATTGAAAGCTGTTATCTTCTTCTATATAATATGTCCCTTCGAGAAATTCACAATCATGGCTCTCCACAAATTCCTGTTCTTTGTAGCTTTTATCATGTTTGCAATATCTCATCCACACCCTAACCTTATATTCATTTATAAGAGATTACGCGGGATTACTCCTCTGTCTCTCTTGCCTCCAGTAACTCATAATACCCGTCAAATTCTTCATGTCCTTTTTCCTTCTTACATTTCACATCCGCGCAGTTACAATTGCGGAAGGTATTAATTCATTCCATCCCTATGGAGTAAATAGAAAGCCATATATATGGAAAAATCCTTATTATTCCCAAGAAATTGTTAATGTAATATTCACTCGAATAAAAAAGAATTAATCTTACAATCCCATGTATAATTAGGCTTTAAATAACACACAAAATATTGACAAGCCGTAAGAAAAAAATAATCAATCAAATAACACTTGTTACATGTCCCGGAATAACATCTGTCTTAATCTGGTTCTAAATATGTGTCCTTTTTGGTTTTTGATTTTCTTTAAAACTTCCTCGTTGTTCACATACTCAGTCTATGGTATTATCAGGATGTTTCTGTAGAAGGTGTTTTCAGATATTCCAACATGTTTTTAGCGTAATGCATAAGTAACATGATGCATGTTTTCTGATGATATGTAGATTTCCAAGTATGGACGTCGCAATACAAAATGGCTAGAGAGCATGGATGAATACATAAAAGAATATTCATGCCTGATCTATTAAGTTATATAGTGTTTTGAATGAAGTCCAACAGAATCATTGTATATCGAAAAGACATATGGCCTCAAAAAGTTAAACGGAAATTATTAAATCATTTTGCCTATGACACGTGGCAGGATTGGCGATAGCAACGTTACACGAAATGCTTGACTCCGACATCCTTGTGCGATTTAACAACTGGAAACAAATAACATCTGGTTTAAATATCAAAACACTATTTAATACTTGAAGGAAACAGTAATTGTGCTAGCGCAAAGGTGACGCCCCTTTATAAACAAAATGTACGAAATATATTAGGTTGGTGCAAAAATAATTTCGTTTTCTAACATGTGAGAAAACGAAATTATTTTTGCACCAACCTAATATTTTCCAAGTTCGAAAAAAATTCAAGTTAGAAAAGCACTGCATATGAAAAAGGTAGTTCCTACAGTGTATTTTCTAGTTGGGTATTTAAATTTCCACAGCTTTCTGCAATACATTGAATATCTTTAAAAAACAGTGATCAGACGAGTGTCGATGAGGATGTCAGTGAAAATAAATACACGTATAAATAAAATGCTTCATTATAGAACACATGTCAGAACCTGACTATGTATTTTACGTTAAAAATGTTAAACTTTCTGATGAAGGCTTGTTAAGAGCGCTAAAATAGAAGAAAACTATCTGTATTTCTTAATTCTTATATTCAAACCTGTTGAGCATAAGATCTAAAACAAACCCCGCCAGAAGGTGTTACTGATATTTCAGTAGTAATAATTTTTAACGGCCTAGAGATGCAAGCCCTACGCCCAAAGGGGTGTGAATTTAAAAATTTTCCTCTTTTAGACTGGTTGCAAGGAGAACTTGCTGCCCTGCTATATAACGTTCAGCTAAATAGAGATTGCTTCTTGAATTTGAACTGATCCCATGTTCTACTGATATAATGGAAACGTTACCCACACATCCTATATTTTCTTTTTTTAAAAAAATAATTTCTATCTTTTAACAAATTAATAATCCTAGTGAAACTTGCAGCATAAGAATTACAGAATAGAATTAGGTTTTATTTCATAGCGTCACCTATCATAGAAACACTCAAATGACTGAGTGAATATTTTCTCTGGATACAGAAAGCAAATAATGTTCGCCTTCGAAATATTTTCAGTGGCAGCTAATAGTGATTATGTATAGTTGGCTTCGTTCCATGTTGAAATCCTCGCTTATCCTGCCTTAAATTTTATTATATTTTTTACAGGGTCAATTTATTTTTTACTTTTCTTATATCACTTCTATTAATTTATAATTCCGCGTTAATCTTAGCCGATGTTTCATTGGTTAAGAAAAGTGTTACACCCACATATAGGTTCATGCAAATATATACGGAGCAGCATGAGAACAGGTTTTTTATGGAAAAGAAACAAATCACTCCGAATATTATCTTAATTATATTTGCTATATCGTTCTTACTTCGAATGTTTTCCACCTTTTATGTAGATATTAGCTTATCTTTTATTAGGTTGGTGCAAAAATAATGACGCAATAATGTCGTTTTTTGATATATTTTTTAACGTGAAAAACGACATTATTACGTCATTATTTTTGCACCAACCTAATAGTAACTATCACAAATTTATTGGTTTTAAAGCAACGGTTAACTAGCTAGATCTTCTTGCTCTCTTAGTAGTTCCATATGTATTGTGTTATTTAAATTTGTGGTTTTGATCGAACATGGGTGATAGATAATAGTAGAGTAATAGGGGAAAAACATTTTTGTGAACAGCCACGTTTGACGGAGATCTAGACAGATGTACAACGAGGAAATTAAAGGCTCATTTACCAGGCATATTAAAATCAGGGAAGAAAAAAAATCATCTTCTGATTGAATACGTGACTGACGGTTTCATCGATTGCATCGACAATGGTGATGGCAATTGACGTCAGCAGTACGGGCTAAAAGTAAAACAACAGGCCATGGAGTGGTAATATGCCAATTTCCCGTCAGTTGTTCATAGGTACAATTATTTTGAAATAAGGATATTTTCCACTGGATATGTTTGTTTTTCATTAGATTATTTCGACTCAGTAACTTGTCGGAGTTTTTATAATGCGTTCAGATCTTTACGTTATCTTGAATAAAAATTTAAATATATGTCCTAAAGTATCGCTATACAGTAAAACTGAATCCATAGAAACGGGACCTACCCGTACGAAACAACTGTAGATATTTACGTGTGATTGAATTGTTAAACAGGTATATACTTTTCATGCATATGACCGTAAATTTTGCCGGGAAGACTTTAGACAGTCTTCGTTATTCCATAAACACATGTCTATATGTGGGCACCAGTAGTGGTGTTTGATTGTGTGTATATATATATATATATATATATATATATATATATATATATATATATATATACATATATATATATATATATATATATATATATATATATGTGTGTGGCATTTATATATATATATATATATATATATATATATATATATATATATATATATACCCTAGTATATGATTGGTGTATATGGAATGAATTCCAATAACCAACAATTACTATTCTTAAAAGAGGTCACTTGATAAGACACCGAGGGTGTTGAAACAAAATGGCTATTTTTGTAGTGATTTTATAACATATTTATGTTATAAATTTTTTTTTCTTTAAAAATAAATAATTATATATATATATATATATATATATATATATATATATATATATATATTTACTTTTTAACAGAACATCTTTGAATGAAATAAAATGCCTATATATATATATATATATATATATATATATTTATATATGGGCATCTTATTTCATTCAAAGATGTTTTGCTAAAAATCTTTAATGCATTATGTCTGTTTTAGTTTCAATCCTTTGAAGTCCCCGAATTAATTTCTTGGTGGCTGTAGAAAATTGATTTACAAAAATTCCAAAATATTCTTTCAAATAATTTTTATTTTCCGATGTACTTTCAGTCTCACCTGAGATGATCTTCTAAATTAAAACTACAATTAAGAAATCTTTAAAAAAAAAAATCACAAAAGTTACTTGCATAGAGGGAAAAAATATTTTGAATTTACGGTTTTAACGCATAGCACATCCATAGATATGCGACTCCTGAAGATTGTCTAAGCCCGACATATTGAATATTTTAAGCCCGTCATAGTGAACCGATTTCCTCGCAGCTGACATAGCTATGGATTCAATATAGGCCTTCCACGTCATGTCAGGAGAGACCATGAGCCTGAGAAGGATAACATCATCCGTGCTGATGGAAAGCAGAAATGAATCTCTCAGATGATTAATGGAAAGAAGTTTAATTTCAGAGGTGTTAAAATTAGCAAGCAATCTTTTGCCCCAGTTTACTACGGATTTGAGGTCGTTTTCGACATCTGCTGTCATTTTGATCTTGTCAAATTCAGAAGCCTTATATCAAAGCAGAAGTAAATTGTTGCGTCGTCAGTATAGATAGCAAGTTCAGAGCTGATGTCATCAGAAGTGTCATTAATAAAAATTAATAATATAGGAAGCCCAAGGCTGTGGCCTTGGGAGACACTTGACTTAGTACGAAAGGATCTAGAGGAGTGGCCGTTCAGGATAACGGTCATTTAACGATTTAACAGGGAAGACTTGATTAGTTCGAAATGTTGTCGGGAGACACGATAACTTTTCAGGTTGCAGATATATATCCCATGCCAACACTGTTACAGGCTTTCGAAGTTTTCAATGCAACCATCCGGGTTTCACTGTTTATACCTAGAGCCTGATAGTCTCTTTCCACAAATATTGTCAGTACATCAGCAGTTGACTTGAAGAAACGAAAGCCATATCTACATATTTATTACATAAATATTATTACGTGAATATATAATAGTACTTTTTGAAGAAAATGTTATTTAGATATCAATAACGACGTTATAGACCAATGGGAAAACCCAGCATCTAACCACTGATCAATTTGACTTGCAATAATCCGACATTTCAAGTTACTTTTGACTTTATATATATATATATATATATATATATATATATATATATATATATATATATTTGTTTGAATATAAACAAACCACTTTAAGATTCCATGTAATAAGTTATTTCACTACAACCCCTTTAACAGGGCTCTGTAGATAAAATTAACGAAGGGCGGAAGTGAGGTGGGAGAGAAGATATGAATGTGTTAGATGTACATTAATTTTACATATGCTTGATGAGGTCCGTCAAAAACGTGTGATTTTCTTTTCATTTTTCATTTCAACCTTTGGAAGTAAAGTCTGATGATCCAGAGCCCTGTTAAAGGGGTTGTGGTGAAATAACATATTAGATGGAACCTTAAAGTGGTCTGTTTTTATTCAAACTTATCAGCTCTGAATTTTACATTGAGCTCTCCGGATATCACCCTCCTTGGTCTACCCATGCGGATTACCTAGGTTTGCATAAACTAAACATATATATATATATATATATATATATATATATATATATATATATGCACAGAGAAGCGAGAGAGAAAGAGAGAGAGAGAGAGAGTATGCGGAAATAAAAATTTGTATTGCGTGCTTACTGTGATTTTTATTTCTTTTGTGGGATATTAAATAGCAAAAGATATGGAAACATAAACACAAAGAAAATAATTTAAAGTAAATTGTTTTTTTGTTCTTAATATATCTAAAGAAATGATATATCGTTATCTCATATATATTACTGTAAACGTTATTTCTAGGTACATGTGTTTATGTTGATATCACAATTACTTATTTTCTTAATACGATATTAATATGGAAAAGAAACAATCACCCAAATAACAGAATATTTAAGAACAAACGTAACATGTAGACTCATCAACACAGCCAAAATTGAATTTGGAAATATAAGTAAAATAATACCAGAAATAATTAATTTGGAAAGAAAGAAGAAGCTTTCAGTCTATCAATATCACGAATGACCATTGAATGGAACATGATTAAAGAACGATGTAATATATCAAGCTACTGTATAATCAACAGATCTCGAAGAAATAATATAGATAGAAATAAATGAAAGACACAGGAAACAACGAATATATATATATATATATATATATATATATATATATATATATATATATATATATATATATATGTGCGTATGAGTGAAAGATAGAAAAATGCTTCCTTTATCTCCAGCCTTTACTTTTTTCATGATTATTATACTTGAAGTAAATAAATAGTGCCATATTACATTGATTATTTGAAATGATGAGATTCAATTCCTTCCTTCCCTGACATCGACAATCATCGAAAATCTGAATGCAACGGCAATCGCCATCATCGCCTTCCTGGAGTATCAGTCTGAATTCTGTTTTTTAATTGTATTTTTTCTCATTAAAGTCTGTTTGTTCTCTAACTCTCCAAGTAACTCCTTGCGGTATTATCGTCTTGTTTGTGCTGAAACGATATATATATATATATATATATATATATATATATATATATATATATGTGTGTGTATTTATATATATATATATATATATATATATATATATATATATATATGCGTGTGTGTGTGTATAAAAGATAGATAAATGCCTCCTTTATCTCCAGCCATTACTGTTAAATTTGAAATAAATAAAAAGTGACATATCACGGTGAGTATTTGAAAGAATGAGATTCAATTCCGAACAAAATATAAACACAACTTAACTGAATACATTTTGATGTTTTCGCGTAAATCTAATCCGCTGAATATGTTTCATTACACGTGAAGAACCCCAAAAATGATTAAAATGAAGGAAAACCCGTTTGTTATATTTTTATTTGTAATGAAGTTATTAAAATCTTTATCAAAAATAATTTTTTCGCTCACATTTTCGCCATATTTCTGTGAATTTTCAAATCGTATTTCGAATAAAATGAGCTGTTCTAAAAGAAACATAAGTGGCTCAGGACGAAGTCGATTGATCACCTGAAGCCCGTTTTCAATTCAGTATATTTATTTTATCTAAATAAAATATATGGTCGATATTACTTTTGACATGGGGATAAATGAAATATACGTAAAATTGATAAACTGTTTTAGAAATTTAACATGATTTAATAATAATAATAATAATAATAATAATAATAATAATAAAGTGCCCCCTTATTGATTTGGCAGTCCCTGCTGACTGCAGTGTATCTTTGAAGATATTCAAAAAGCTGTCAAAATACAAGTACCTTGAAATAGAAATCTCGAAAATGTGGTATATGGGAACATCAACAATCCCTGTTGTAGTAGGAGCCCTAGGACTGGTTGGAAGAGATAGCAGCAGACTAATTGAAGGGTTTCTTGGAAGTTCATGCCTCAAGGAGATACAAAAAATTGTTCTGACAAGTACAACCAACACTTTACGAAGGGTTTTATCTATGTAATATTTTTTTTTTATTTTGTCAGTGGAAAGTGTCATGATGCCATTTCTAACCTTAGGTCCCTGGGCGGGACGCGGAAAGAAATGAGTAAACGCCAGAAATCAAAGAAAATAATAATAATAATAATAATAATAATAATAATAATAATAATAATAATAATAATCATTTTTAATTCGACCTAAATGAAGTCAAGGAGAATTTTGCCAAGAGAGTACTCAATGAGCTATAAATTAATAAATGTTGTCTATCTTCCAAGTTTTTCTCTATGTTTCTCTCAAACTTCATGATGCCTCCAAAACTGCTACGTTACCCTCGTCTCAGAATGGATACTTTCTGGAGTGAAGTGCTTCATATCTAAAAAGAAATTCCAACAAAAATCAAACAGCCAGTCATCGTTCACCCCTGAATGCATAGCAGTCATAGCTCAGCGAAAAGACTACTTCAATCTCTATCGCAATCAGCGGTGTAATTTGATTCTTATTGCATTCAAAACCGTCCGAAATAGCTGCAAGCAGGTTTTGGAAAATGTAAAGTATAGCTATGCACAAATTGTCCAGGCCAAAGTTGAAAACAAACTGGATCCTGAGATAACAGGAACATCTCAACTAAATTAAAAATAGATTCAAAGCAGATGTCTCCACTATTATAAATAGCCCCGAGGCCATATCTTACACAACAGATAATTCGAAGTTTTTCGACTCAATCTTTGGTTCCAACACCATCTCTCTCAATCTCAGTAATATGTTTATCGCAAACCGAGAAGTCTAAAAACTAATCAAAAGCCTTGACGCGAAGAAAGCCAGTGGCCCAGACAACATCCTAGTGTCTGTCCTTAAGAATATCAACCCGGAACTATCTGCGATCATAGCGAAATGATTGAATCGCTCCTGGAAGAGAAATCCTTCGTTTCTGTGTAAGGTTTCAAGAGTATACACGGTTTTCAAGAATCCGGGCGAGCAGTCACGCCCACTTTCAGTACAGATAATTCAGTTTCTTCAGAGTCATTGGCAATCTTTTTGAGACTGTGATCAACAAGAACGCTGTTGATCATTTAGATAAGAACAGCCAATTGAGCGACAAGACAAGCAGGACGAGTTTCGATCGATTCGATCCATTGTTGGTGTCCTAATTTCCATTCCTCACAGAATCAGTGAGGCACTAGATAAAAAAATACACCTCAAGTACTATACCATAAGACAGGTACAAGACCTTTGACAAAGAGTAGTGCAAAGGATTAATGCTCAATCTCTCTAGCTATGTAACCACTGGAAGAGTATTCTCACTCTTATTGTCCTTCCTAACGAGTGGCAGGAAAGCAGTTATTAATGTCCTTCCTAACGAGTGACAGGAAAGGCAGTTATTAACGGCTGGTGTGTATGCCTGGTTGAAAGAGATAAAATATTTTCTTAGAATATAGACAATATAGATAAATCAGTTACTTTAAGGAAAACAAGTTTTTTTTTGTTTTTTTTATTTTATTTTTTTTTAAATTTTTTTATAATCGTTATATGGAATTAACCAGTAATTCTGCGGTCTTAAAATATAAAATATATTCATATATTTTTGATGCGTGTATAAAAATAGGTTTATTGCGTTCGGAAGCCAGATAGAAGATTTATTTATTTATTTATTTGATTAACGATATATAAACTAATCTATGGGTCGTTTTATGCCGAAATTAATTAAATTTTTGGGGAAATTAGAAGTAATAGAAATATGCCGTTATTCTGCTTTGACAACTGAATACATGATAGATGATAGCCAGAATTGTGCATATACCTGTTTCTGTGGTCATAATTACAAAAGGTAGCGATATATCTGTCTATATTTCTGATATGAGGTATTATGTAAACTAGCTATATTATTCGGATTATTGTCCTCATCTCTGTTGCCATATTTATCAAACGTTTTGGCCGTTGTACGCTCCAGCCTTCTTCACAGGTTGGAACGTCGAACTGAATCTTTTATTTTAATCGCTGCTATAGACTGTTCTAGTTCCATGTGTCATGTCTAATGGATGTTAGTTATCAGTTATCATCCTGTTAATTCCCCTCTCCATTTTCTCCACCGCCTTCTCCAGGTATTGAACTTACACATGTAAGTGTAGGCGTCATCAGGGCACTGGGTATATTGTCTGGCATGGAGTATGCCTGAAGTTATATTTTCGGATACAATTCGATTTCTTTAATAAATTGTAGGGTACTATATATAATAAGTTTTTTTCATTTTGGTAATTCAACTATAGGTATTGTTTGTATTCTAAAAAATATAAATATGACAGTTGGTGTTTTTATTACAAAATATGTATTATATTTTCATACTACTTTTTTTTTGTTTGGGCATTCACTATTTGCTCATTACTGGGACCCTAGCAGGTGCTAGCATCCCGTTCCCGGGTTGAACTGGGAATAACAGCGAATAAAGGGTGGTTCCACGCTCCTCAAAAACACAGTCTCCCGATCAAAATCCTTGTTGCCAGATGTAGTTTATCATTATACTACAGATAGAAAAACGTGGAATCTTATACATCAATCTCACATGTGATTTCTGGTAGTCAGCTCTGAAAATCTATCTAGAATTCTTAGCCTGGTTCAAGCACAAATAAATTCCGTTCAGAAGCTTACGTAACAAACTCGACTATTGTAGAAAGGCTATAAAGTGTGTTGATTGTAAAACTTATTAATATGGCAAAGGCTTTGTAGAAGAAAAAGAATCAATTAATCTTGGACATGGACGACGATAAATGATGGAGCATTTTCATTCAGTCGTTGATTCTATTGTTTTCCTCTCACGCATTTACTTCATGGAATCTTCGCGGATTTAGAAAAAATCAATCTATAGTAATAAGATTGTAACTCGTGTGTATTCACTATTTCAGATGAGGATAAACGTAACACGGAGCACTTGTCATTGCTTGTCAATGATAGTGTAGTTGGGTGCAAAGACATTTGACGGCTGCTTTCTCTCTTATTATCTCTTTGTAGGAACGATTCACGATTTGATTTGATGCGTGTCATATTGGCTCGAGAGAAGCAATTATATGATTAGCTAGGCTTGTTGAAATGCAGACTGACAATATCACTCTTGTAAGTGTAGGTGTCAGCGGGGCGCTGGGTATATTGGCTGATGGGGAATATTCTTGCCTTAACCTATATTGAAAATGATTCGTGTCTTTTTATGTTGAAATGTAGTATTGATCTTTACATCACTTCCGTATTGATCGTGGCAAATTCGAAAATTCTATGAGAATTTCGCTCCTTCCATACGGAAAATAAAATACGATAGACGCAATTTACAATTGTATAGAAAAGTGATGTGTATATACAGATATAGGGTAAAAAGATAGAAACGATCTATCTATCTATCTATCTATCTATCTATCTATCTATCTGTCTGTCTATCTATCTATCTATCTGTCTATCTATCTATCTATCTATCCGTCTGTCTATCTATCTATCTATATATATATATATATATGCATATATATATATATACAAATACATATATATATATATATGCATATATATATATACATACATATATATATACATATACATATATATATGCATGTATATACATACATACATACATACATACATACATATATATACATACACACACACACACACACACACACACACACACACACACACACACACATATATATATATATATATATATATATATATATATATCTTTGAATACACTGGTTAATTTATAGGCACGGACAATATATAGGGGCAACGGATGATTATATCGATGCTTCTTATATATATTTAATTTAAATGATTAAAATGAACGTTAAAATGTAAACCTTTCTGATGAACAGCGGATAGCAGTTGTTGCATCACTTACTCAATATTATATATATATATATATATATATATATATATATATATATATATATATATATATATATATAAACAATCCATTGATAGAAATAAAAATAGACATGTAGCGTTCTCGATTATGCTTGATATACTTCCTCTTTGGAGCTGATTAGTTTCCCACAGTTAATTAATTACAGAAACCATCTTTTCAAACATCTGTATACACGCATGCAGATGCATAAGTCACTGAAATCATGAACTATTAAATATTAGTGTTTGTGACCAGTGCTAGTGGCCACAGAATAAGCAAGAAGTCAAATTGTGAGTTGAAAGATTAACTTGAACTTCTGTTGGAACAAAATGGTTACTCGTTGTTAATCCCATATTCACTAATATTTTCTAGCAAAATTAGTTTTAAAACAAGAAAACAACTTATACTCAAATAATGAAATTTGAGTTGTGAATATTGACATAATCGAATCTTCCTATACTGCAGTGTTCCACGTGTTCCTGTTAAACGAAATGTGATCTTACACTTAAAATTGCATTAAATGATATTCAGTATGTGCATTACTGGTTTTACGAATGGAATATCCACTTATATATCAATAGACATTTCGGTGGTTTAAGTGGCTAATAAATTCACTAGATTTTAATTTATCTTTGTGGGAGAGCAGTTCTTCCATCTGTCCTCATATTGTAGCTACGAGAACGAGGAAACTTCCACTGGTCTTAAAGGCAGTATCAAACAAATCGTGAAAGTTTGCTCAAAACGACTTAATGCATTAGACTTAAAATTGAACAAACTGATTCTGTAGGAAGGTGGTTTATATTTTTCTATCTCTCTCTCTCATTCTGTCCATCTGTCTATAGCTTTCTATGCCTCTGTCTCTAATCTGTCTCTTTCTGTATGATTTGCCTGTCTGTCTGTCTGTCTGATAAAGGATGGAATATATATATATATATATATATATATATATATATATATATATATATATATATATATATATGTGTGTGTGTGTGTGTGTGTGTGTTTTGTTATGCGATGGATAAATTGTCGTCTAAATCGCGCAAAAATGAAAATAACACTGACATCTCATTATACGAGATATATTTACCAAAATTACAAAATTATATCTCGAAATACGAAAGAGTAAATTTATTCAGTAAAATCGCCATTGACTTAAACCATAGCCTCCAGATGACTTCTGCATCTCCTACAACTCTTCTAGATGGTCTTCATATTTACGTTGGTGAATACTAACATAGTCTTTGCCTCCATTCGTCTTTGGAGTTACAAAGATTTTTTTTTATCCATCACTCAACTGCACCCTACATATAATAATCAAGGGAGTTGCCGACGTGGGAGTTAGGTGGTCAGAAGTAAGGAGTATTGTGGTCGAATAAATTGTCTGACAGCCATGACTGGGCTCTCTCGTTTATGGGGTAGGGTGCATAGTCCTGTTGCCAGATATAGATTATTCCAGTAGCCACTAGACTCAGGGCAGCAAAACCTCAAGTTTCTTGATGTAGCCCTAAATATTGAGTTTGAAACCCTGTGCGGAGATGAATGGGGCATAACATTGCCATCACTAGTCATCACTCCAAACATCTTCGTAATCGCCATTACACTCATCCAACTCTTCCCGAATCCTCTGCACTGTCCTCAGATTAACACCCAAATACCCTGAAATATTCGTATTGGAGATTCTCTCGCGAAGGACAGGAGGTACTGCATTTAGTTTCCAAATTTCTTGCAGAGTAAATTGCATAATGGTGCTCTTCCGTTTACATACGGTGCCCAACTGACCCTAATATACGGTACTGACGATAAAATAAAAAACAAAGAAAGCACATGGGAGAAATGTAAAATATAAATGTATATGTGTATTTGTGTGTGTGTCTACTTATGTATATATTTCTTATGGGCGCGTGGCCGAGTCGTTACAACGTTCACTTTCTGACCATGAGAACCAGGTTCGAATTTCCCCACGGTTGAGTTTTCAGTGAGGAGACATCTTGATGTTATCGGTCTGGAATGGACAATCCAATCATGTAGCACCTTTGGAAAGTGCCTGAAAACCATAACACGTGTTAACCCAGGCCTTGTGAGTGAAATTGGATAGACGGAACACATGGGGGATCTCGATAGCTGTGCTAGCACGAAGTCACAAGTCATCCTGACCGAGGGTTTGTGCTGGGCTTGTTCACATTGTTGATCACGTTAGATAACACACTTTCTCCCAGAAACTGTAACTAACGTCTTCTCAGCGTAGTTGCATTATAAAGCATAAGTGGGCTCCGTGGATGTTGAACAAGCACAAATATGCCCGAGCGAGTGTCTGAATTGGGGATTGGTTAGCCTCCTTAGTAGACGGCTATCCTCGAATACGAGTGGCCTGGCAGTATATCTTGCGACAATAAATATAAATATTGACTACACGAGTCAATCCTGCATGTATTCAAACAGATTTAAAGAGATCTATATGAAACCTACGATGAATATACGCACGTTTAAAATCCAATTGGTTTTAGCCTTTCATAATATTGTGAGACCGGAAACTATCTACACAACAGACTCTTCCAGGCCTGTATTAAGTAGGCGACATAGCACTCTAGAGAGAGCGATAGAGAGTGTTATAGTAAGCTCCGCTTACACTATCTCTGTAACCTGTTTTTAATATATCTTTCTTACATCTAATCCGTGTTCCGTGTTTTACTTCGGTGGGCCCAACTTTGGCACCCACATCAGTGGCGACGAGGATTCTAGAAACGCAAATCAGTGGCGACGAAGGATTATAGAAAGGCACTCACGGCAAAACTTAAATACCTTACCAATCCCACATCTGGGTCGACGAAGAATTCTAGAAACGCATTCACGTCGAAAAACCGCAATACCTTGCCAGTCCCACAACAGTGGCGACAGAGAAGATTCGAGAATTTCGTTTTCACCTTATCAATAGCGACAGTACTCGAAAAATACAAAAACTCCACGCGTTCCCACAGCAGTGCTGAACGTGAAATTAAGCTGGTATTAATACATTAGCGATTTAAAAGCTAAACACCTAGCGTCTACATATATTCCAATACCAAACGCCATTGACAAACTAGTGATTCGTCATCTACGGAATATTAAAGTCTGTCCAATACAAGAACCATTTCTACACACCCACACACACACAGAAAAAAACAGTTGTTCGTAAAAAAAACTGACAACACAAGATCAAGTACTACTATTATACTCAAGTTTCGGAAAAAACTATCGAAAATTTTTTTATGTAACTGAGTTGAACTCGGGCATAAAATTATTCTCCCCTCAAATTCACTGAGGTGAGTTTCCTTCTTTTTGTACCTCTATAAAAAAAAATACATAAGTTTGGTGAAAAAATTATTCAATTAACGGAACCACGGAAAAAAAGCTAAACGCACATAATTAGTTTAGTTTAACTATCGTCTGTGCATATTTTTTTTCGGTAAAATAAAAAAAAAAAAAAAAAAATCTATCAAGATTTTTTTGTGTACCTCCTCTTAGTACACGTGTTTCAAAGCAACAAAAAAGCGCTGTCATTTTTAAATATGGAAGATTTGCAAAAAGTAGTTGCCCAAATGTTAAAACTAAATTTGGACCAGCAACAAAAATCAGAAGAAAGACAGCAACAACTATTTTTGGATTTACATAAACAGCAAATGGAATTCCAAAAAATTACGCTTCAGAATGCTGAACTACAACAGAAAAACTTAAAGAATTACTCGTAAATGCATTAAAAGGCTCAAACTCTGAAAAAGATACAATATTCTCCCAGAGTACAATTTACAATTCAATAGAAACCTTTGAATACGTACCAGAGAACGGCAAAACATTCCAGGCTTTTTACAGGCGCTACGAAGATATTTTCAACGTAGACGGTGAGCAATGGCCCAGTAAAAAAAAGGTACGTCTTCTATTGAGAAAACTGGGAACTACAGAACATAGTTGGTTCGTAGACTAAATAGTACCCAAGAAAACGACTGACTTGGATTTTTCAGAAACTATTAAGCTACTATCGGAACTATTCGGACCTAACACAACCGTGTTCCACAAACGTTGGAAATGCCTGAACACAGTCAAAGGCAACCAGCAAGATATTCTAACGTTTGCAGCATCGGTGAACAAGCTATGTAATGATTTTAAACTAGCCGAACTGACTGCCGATGATTTTAAGTGCTTAATTTTTGCACAAGGTCTAGTATCTGCAAAAGACGCCGAAGTCAGACGACGGGTACTGACCAAGCTTGACAACGAACAAGGATTGACTCTCCAAAAACTGGCAGAGGACTGTCAAAGAGTAATATCTGTAAAGCGTGACTCAAACACTATCGAGGAATCAGGTGTGACTCAGATTAATAAAATCAGAAGTAAGTCTACTTCCTATTCCCCTCAAAAAGACAAAAGGCAAATCTCATGTCCTAAATTACGCAGTAACCAAAACTCAAATAGGTTAAAGAAACCGCCCGGGCCATGTTACCATTGTGGTAAATGGCATTGGATGAGATTCTGTCCAGTTAAGAACAAATAATATTGCAAAATTTGCAATAAAAGTGGTCATACTTTAACTTCGTGCTGGTACGCCAACAGAACGAGAAAACCCAAAAATAATATTAGGCAAGCTCAATCTGACAATATTGTCGGTAGGAATTTAAGAAAATATGTAACAGTGGATATTTTCAATAAGTCCATTAAATTCCAACTTGACTCGGTTCTGATATTTCAACTATTAACTGGCGTACTTGGCGAAAATTAAACAAGCCTACCTTATTAAAAACAGATAAAACAGCAAAATCCGTAACTGGCGAAAATATTAACATTTTAGGCGAGGTAATACTTACAGTAACACTAAATGGAGTTACCAAAAAGCTCAAAGCCTACGTATTAAAAACTTCAGACAACTTATTTGGAACTGAACTGATTGGATAGAAAAAATCAATGTTTGGGATTTCCCCAATGAGTATATTTTGTCGCAAGATACAAAGTACAACGTCCAATTTAGTAAATCTAAAAAAGGAACTCAAACAACAATTTCCCCAGGTTTTTTCTGGCGGCCTTGGGAAATGTACTAAAATGAAAGTTAAGTTCAAGGTGAAGGACGGTGCACAACCGGTATTCAAAAAGAAACGGAATGTCCCTTTCGCTGCTCTAGAGCAAATCAATAAAGAGTTAGATAGACTCGAACAAGCAGGTATTCTGTCAAAAACAGATTTCAGCGAGTGGGCAGCACCTACGGTCTACGTAAAAAAGAAGTCCAATCAAATACGAGTATACGCAGATTTTTCCACAGGGTTAAACGAGGCCTTGCAAGATCACCTCTATCCTCTCCCAAGCCCTGAAGAAATTTTCAATAAACTCAATGGTGGAAATTTCTTTTCTAAAATCGACCTTTAGGACGCATACCTTCAGATAGAGGTGGAAGAACAAAGTTCGAAATTGCTCTGCATAAACACCCATAGAGGGTTGTACAAATACAACAGGCTGGCTTTTGGAGTAAAAGTTGCGCCTGCAATTTTCCAGGAGGTCATGGACGGCATGCTGGGCGATCTTGACTAGGCAACAGCCTATTTGGATGATATACTAGTTACTAGTAAAACTACGGCAGAGCACGGGAACCATATAATAAACGTATTCGAAAAGATACGGATTTAAGGTTAAGGAGGAAAAGTGTGACTTTTTCTTACCAGAGATTAAATACTTAGGACACATCATACGTAAAGATGATCGCCGACTGGATCAAGAAAGAGACAACGCGATCAGAAACATGCCGGCCCCAGATAACGTTCAAGCGTTACAATGCTTCCTCAGCCTAGCTAATTTTTACCAAGCGTTCATTAAGAACGTGCAAAATTTGAGAGGGCCTCTAAACCAACTTTTAAAAAAGGACAAACCATGGTCATGGACCCCGGAATGCCAAGACGCATTCGAGAAGATCAAGAAAACTCTTACTTTAGACCTCTCCCTCACACGTTTCGACCCTAGTCTCGACATTATGGTCGTAAGTGATGCAAGCTCGTACGGCATAGGCGCTTGCATATTACATAAACTGCCAGACGGTTCGCGAAAAGTTGTGGCTCACGCATCAAGATCTCTACTTCCAGCTGAGAAACAATAAATCCCAAGAGGAAAAAGTATTAACAGTTTTATTTTTTCTCTCCTTTTCAAAAAAGAAAACTCTTTGGAAGGGGGGTATTGTGAGACCGGAAACTACCTACACAATAGACTCTTCCAGGCCTATATTAAGTAGGCGACATAGCACTCTAGAGAGAGTGATAGAGAGTGTTATAGTAAGCTCCGCTTACACTATCTCTGTAACCTGTTGTTTTATCTTTCTTACATCTAATCCGTGTTCCGTGTTTTACTTCTGTGGGCCCAACTTTGACACCCACATCACATAAATAAAATATACATGATATAAAAGGCGTATATTCCTCCTTGCACCATTCTGTACATAGACATAAAAAAATCATCTTTCGTGATTCATTATCCAAAGCAGATTAAACGGCACATACCATAAACGGAAACGAACATAATTTCGTATTTGCATTTGATTTGTTAACGCAATCGATGATTAAGTCCCATGCCGATGATTTAAATAAAATAGAGTGTTTTGGATGTGAGTAAAATAGAGGGAGTCTTTTCGTTACCGATAGGAGTATCTATGTAAAATGGTGATAAAAGCAAAAGGATACCTAAGTCGGGAGAAAAGCAAATTTGTACTTGATAATTAGCGTAAAAATAATTGCAGCAGGTTGTTGCTTCATTCTGAATACCAGTCAACGAACATTAATATTTCTATGTATTGATTGGTTTAAAATATTTAAAAAAAGTCTTTCTGCGTCTCTCTCATTCCCTCTCTCTCGCCACACACACACGCACATACACACATACACACACACACACACACATATATATATATATATATATATATATGTATGTAAAAGTGATTGATGTTATATTTAACCCATTGACTTCAGTGTTTTGTAGGAAGTTTTGACAGCCGTTTTTCTCATTTCCCTTAATCTTTGCTAAGTTACAAAATAATTTATGCCTTCTTTATTGATGTTAGGTTGATAATTTCTTTTGCGTTTGTGTGTCTTTACGCGAGTAATTGCGTATATATATATATATATAAATATATATATATATATATATAAACCATTGTACAAATGAATTGAAATAAAACGAATTCCGTAACTATTTATTAAAAAAAAATTCAAATGAATTATGACCCAGGGCACATGCTAGTACTTCGTATGTCCATTCCACGAAGTCGTTCCTTGCAAATTAACCATTAATTAAAATTAATTAATTAATCGGCATGGGACTTAATTAATTAAAATTGCTAGGATGCATACCACAGTGCTGAGGATATCCAAGCTGTTGAATCAAACCAAACTGCCAAGAATCAAATTTCCACCAGTGTCGAACTCGGAAGCGTGGTGTATGCTAGACAACATTATTAGCAAGAGATTACGTAAAGAGCTGGGAAGAAAGTAATATCACGGACGTTTGACCGAAAATAGTAAAATAATCTACAGGGTTTGTAAGGAAATCTACGGCGTGAAGGAGGAAAATGATAAGACACCAGCCAAAAAGAACAGGCGTCAACGGTTAATGCAAGATTTGAGAAACAAGAAATCTAAAACGACAAATACGTTTCGCAAATTTTGACGAGAAAGAAGGATTGCTTAAAATCTGGCAGGACCTTAAAGAGAAGCACAACGCTCTTAGCAGAGCTGAAAATTTAAGAAAGAGACGAGTGAAACGAAGGAAAGACCAAGAGCGTTTCTTCCAGGAACCGTACACATATGTGAGGAATATATTTGATCAACCAAGATCAGGTGTGCTTAAAATAGAGGAAAATATTCTAGAGGAACAGTTAAGAGGTATGTACTCTGATCCTAAACGACATATTCCTCTAGATCATAATAGCAACTTATTTTGGCCAGCCGTTCCTAAAGTGACGTTTGATAGGACACGCGAAGAAATAAAACGCATAGTCGACAAAAGTAGGAATAAATCCGCACCTAGCCCTAACGGAATACCTTTCCTTCTGTACAAAAAATGTCCTACTCTTCTTAAATGGTTACATACTAACTTAAAATTAGCATGGAAAGATTACCATATCAGCCAACAGTGGATGATAGCGGAGGGGTGTACATACCGAAAGCAAAGAATTCCAAGGACATCAGTCAATTTCGGCCAATTTCGCTTCTCAATGTAGAAGGAAAGATATTTTTTGCAGTTTTGGCATCGAGGTTGAAACAAATACCTTCTCGATAATGAGTATATCGATACGTCAGTACAGAAGGGTGGTGTTCCAGGAATAGCTGGTTGCTTAGAGCATGGAAACATGATCTAGGAGGCCATTCAAAAAGCAAAAATTAAAAGGAAAGATTTGGACGTCATTTGGTTGGATTTAGCTAATGCCTACGGATCAGTACCTCACCAGATGATACAATTATCATTACAAATGTACCATATTCCTGAGGAAATATCTATTATGCTAGGAACTTATTTTGACGGTTTTTTTCATGCGTTTCACTACAAAAGACTTTACGACTAAGTGGAACAGACTGGAAGTTGGAATTGCGATGGGATGTACAGTGTCACCAATACTTTTCGTTTTAGCAATGCAACTGATTCTCAAAGCGACAAACAACAAGGCTGATGTTGTTGAGCTTGGTGAAGGTTGTCAAATGCTACCAGTGAAGGCGTTCATGGATGACACTACAATCCTCTTATCCAAAGTAAGTTCAACTCGCAAGATATTAAACTTGATGGACGACCTGATAAGTTGGTGTAGAATGAAATTTAAACCAAACAAGTCCAGAAGTCTTTCTCTTAGAAAAGGAAAGTTGAACAAAAAGATAAATTTTGTAGTAGGTGGCCAAAGAGTCCCTAATCTATCAGAAAAATCAGTGAAAAGTTTAGGTCGGTGGTAGGATCAATCCTTAAAAGATACCAACCAAGTAAAAGAAACATCCAGGTCATTACAAGAAGATCCCCATAAGATAGATCTTTGTCCTCTAAAAGGAAAATACAAGGTATGGTGCTTACAATTGAGTCAATGGAAAGTAAAATAAACAAATATATCCGAAACTGCTTGGTTTTGCCTCCAGGTTTGTCTGATATCGCTTTGTACTGCAGACAAGCAAAACTAAAATTGCCATTTAAATCGATTGTGGAAGAGTATAAATCCGGAAAAATTAGACTTCAAATGATGTTGGATGACTCCAAGGATAAAGCAATAAAATCTTTAAAGCCTACGTTAAAACAGGGAGAAAGTGGAAGGTCAGAGAGACGATAACAAGACAATCTAGCTTTCAATGAAGTCATCGGATACACTCAATCAGGGAAACAAGGGTTAGGACTAAATGAAAGGCAATGGTGGTCGAAATCTTCTGGTAAAGATCGCCGTGACATGGTCATCCAAAATGTGATGAAAGAAGAAGATAAAAAAAGATTCGTAAAAGGAGTACAACAATCCCAACTAGGCCAATGGACAAACTGGGAGGAGGCTCTTCAGAAATCTATTACTTGGAAGGACATTTGGCAGATGGCTCCACTAAGGTTGAGCTATTTAATACGTCTCTACGTATGACCTGCTACCATCTAAGAACAATCTTGTTAAATGGAAGAAAGAGAGTGATCCCACTTGTCCCCTATGTAAGGAAAAGCCACAAACATTAGAACATGTTCTTAGTTGTCAATGGCAGATATACATTGAGGCACAATAGTGTTTTGGATGAGCTGGTCAAAATTATAAAGAAATATATGAAGTCTGAGTCATCTAATTCAGCCCAGGAATTTGTTGCAGAAGGAAAAAGATATGTCGGCTTTAAGCAAACAAGCAAATGTCATGCTATACTAGGAAAAAATCTCCTTCGTTCTGGTGGCATCTGGGAGGTATCTGCAGACCTTCCTGGTTGGCGTAATGATTACCCCAAAATAATATCAAGTAAAGGTCTGCGACCAGATATTGTTCTTCTGTCAAGGGTGAACCATAAAATCATCTTGGTTGAATTAACAGTACCATATGAATGCCGGATGGAACAAAGCCACGATTATAAAACTAATAAATATGAAAATCTAAAGTCAGAGCTAATAAAGGAGGGGTATAATGCAATTGTTAGATCAGTGGAAATTGGAGCAAAGGGTTTCGTTTCAGGCACTATGTACCAATTTCTGGGCCAAATTGGAATCAAAGGGCATAATAGTGCCAAAAGTATAAAACGCCTAATAGAAGCAACAGAAAATAGTTCTATGTGGATATGGAAAAAACGAAATACTCCGTGGAGTGTTTCAGCGAACATGACGGCATGACATGACTGATCGTGAATGCGTAATGAGGTTCACGTTGCATTCTCAGAACGCGAGGTTTGCCGTTTTTCGGAATTTTCGTAAATTTAATTTCGCCGTTGCACATTTGAACTAGTTTATCTACAACACTTGTATATCGTTATAATGGGGCCTCACATCAGTGAGGGGGGCGTTGTGCCACTGAAACCGTTGAGAGGAAGGCCCCGAAACGGTAAACATTCTCTGCTGATTACCCCAGTTTAAAATTCGAGAGAAACACATCAAAATTCAGTGAAGTCATATGCCGTAGAGAAGCTCGGTGTAAGTGTCATTGGCATGAGGAGCATTACACATTCAGCTCGCTTCAGGTGAGTTTCAATTACTTTCCAGTAATTTCGTTCTCCACAGATTCTCGAGTGGATTTAAATCAGGAGAGTTTCCAGGGCAGTCTATAGTACTTTAATTTGCACACTGGTAATCCTTGCCAGACAATGGCGTTAGGACAACAAATCGACAGTCCAGACAATAGTGTCTGGGCGTGGTGAAATCTGATTTAATCACCGATGACGCAATATTTTTCAAGGCGAAATAAATTTCGTCTTACACCTCGAAAATATATTCCTATTACTGCACACCACTGCAAATGAACTAATCTGAAGAAAAAAAGAGAATCAATTACAACCTGTCACTCTAGTGGGGTCTAAAGCTGAATGAAAGGTAACTAAAGCGGTTATTTCAATTAATTGGCACAAGGATATATATATATATATATATATATATATATATATATATATATATATATATATATGAAGAAATGATGTGTATATATATATATATATATATATATATATATATATATATATATATATATATATGAGGAAAATTTATGGCAAAGTGGAAAATATTTTCCACATTGTTACGAGTACTGAGGGCTGTCAGTCTAGATATTTCTTTTGGTCTGTTTAGGGGCCATAAAGAAAGACACGGAAGACGAAGGTCGGTGAAAAAAGTATATTGAATATATATGCAAAACAATAGTGTTAGTAATTAGTAGATTATCCCTGCGTCTACTCCTCCACTTCACACCGTCCAACTCTCGCAGTTCGTATTAATGCGAGAAGGAAGAGTTCATTATGCTGTAAGAGGGTTTAGCACAACAATATCGAATCCTTTTACACTAACGAACCAGTTGAAAAATGCTTAAACCTCCCAAAAAGCATCTGCCACAATTCAACACATAATCTTCCTGCCTACAGATAAAATAAAAAAAAATTCTCGTCTCATCTCATCAACAATCAATTCAATTTCACATACAATGATGATTTTACAAACAAAATTTGAATTACAAATGAGATCACGTCTTAATGCTGTAATGGTATTTATCCTTTTTTTTTAAATAATTTCTCGAATTTGTCTCTTTTCAAATTGTTTTACCCAAACAACATACTTCCCATATAGTCATGATGCTCCATTAATATATACACGTTATATTGTTTTATATGAATAACTAGTTAAACTAAACAAAGTCGAACATTCAATAGAATTTACATACGAAATGGAAGAATAAAATTCCTTCTCTTTCCAAGATATCAAGCTACACTGCGCTAACAGTAATATAAAACATGAATTCCACTGGAAATCAAACAACAGAAACGATCTAATAATTATCTATTCTCATCGTAACAACAAAATAAAATCTAGTATAAACATTGGATTCTACTTAAGAGCACTCATAGTTTGCAGCCCTCATTATTTACATGAAGTGAAATACATTGAAAACACTTCCAAGCTTCTACACTACCCTTATTATTTTATATTCAATGCAAAACAAACAAAAAAAACTCATAAAATATTCAAAGGTAGAAATACGTCCCCTCTTGTCAATTGTAATGAATAAAAGAGAACTTACCAACGATCTCTGCCACATCTACATTTGGAAAAATCTCTCTAAACTCAAAATAAAATTTGTTACTACTACCTCTAAAACAATAACAGACTTTGTCAATACTAAATAAGATAATACGGTAAAACTTGAAAGAAGAATTTACTCGATCGCTTGTAATAAATGTCACAAAAACACATAGTAGAAAACCCAAGGAATCTAAATAAAATATTATATAAAAACAAAAGTGATGGTTTACAAAACAATACATCAGATGCGTTGTTTGCACACCGTAATGAGACTGAATACAGTTTTGGCATCCAAAATGCTACTCTGATCAATAGAGAAAACAATTCATTACGACACAAATGTCTAGAGAGTGCTTAGATCGCAAGGTCATCTACAGTAAATATGCACCAAGGCTCTTACAATATTTCATCATTCCTAGCAGAAATTCTATTATCACAGTGTGGGGTACCTAGTAAGAAATGTCATTGCAAATAACGAAGTCTGTAAATGAAATTGGCTAGAATAAAAAAAAAATATAATATGCACAAAAATCAAGGATCCTGATAGTTTGAAAGTTGTTATTTTTTGATTTATATTAGTTCGAACCAAACAAACTTAAGCCGATAAAGTCCTGAAGGACGAAACGCGTTTATTTATTTTTTTGTAATGATATTAGGTCGGTGCAAAAATAATGTCGGTTTTTGACGTATTTTTTAACGTCAAAAACCGACATTATTTTGCACCAACCTAATATTTCTCCTTAACAATGTTTCTTTTTTTTTTTTTTTGAATCTCATATTCTCCTTCACACTCATTGACCACTTACCTCTTACTCGAGTTATTGATTTACTTGGGGCGTATCAAGGTTGCTCACTATTTCCCACACCTTTATTGCAGTTATAGATAGTCAATTGTTAGTATAATTTAGTATCATTGTTAGTATCTGATTCGATATACAGTCTGTTTTCATGATGTTTCCACGGAATTTCACTTATCTCTTTCTGATTCCCAGAGTCAGTTTACAGTTATTTCCTCCCGTATTTTAGAGTTAATTTCTCATGTATTCTATCCATGCTATCATCAATAATTATTTGGTAAAATCACACATGATTCGCCTCAAGTCTCTACGTCATTTATGAAGAAACTGTCCGGCCTTCTCTGCATTATAGGCTATTAGACATTAAATAACAGTACACTATCATTTTATCTTTCTGTTTCAAGTCATTTCTGGTCTCTTAACGCGTTACAGTCTTTCGGAAATTCATTATTTGCTTTTCATATGTAACTACGTATTTCGCCGACAAACTACCAGTGAACCGCAACTATATTACTTTGATGGTTGAATTTCTGCAACTGGGTCATTTTTATATTCCCGGTACGTTCCTCGCATATTTTGCTTGATCCTGTTTATTGTCAACTAGGAATACTATTTTCTTAAAGTTAATAGCATTTCCTTTTTTCTCCATTGACTTATTTATTAAATATTTCAGTTTTATTTTTTTAATTTACTTTTTACGGAGTAGTATTTATCACGTATGTTCTAATATTACGTCAGTCGATAATAAAACCTTATTGAGATGACACAGAATAGACAACAGTGAGAAGTGAAAAATATAGGAAATTCTATATAACGTAGGAAAGAAATGCGAGAAGAAAGGACAAAATCAATTGTAAGATGAGAGAACGTTTGATTTTTTTGCAAAAATAGAAGAGCACAACATGCAAATTAAAAATTTGAGATATCAAAGTCAACTAAGTATAAAAATCTAGGATACGTTTTAACAGAGGACATATAATCC
Organism: Acanthosepion lycidas; assembly: GCA_963932145.1. NCBI lineage: Eukaryota > Metazoa > Mollusca > Cephalopoda > Sepiida > Sepiidae > Acanthosepion > Acanthosepion lycidas. Next base: position 124,549,734 of record OZ010571.1, read on the forward strand.
AACACCGATATCCGAAGGCGCACTGAGATAGTGAAAGATGTCTTCCACAAGCTAAGCATAGTGTTAAGAAACAGGTCAATCTCGTAAGAAAAAAAACAAAACAAAACAATACTCAACTCTTATGTATAATCGGTTCACCCATATGCCAGTTAATGCTGGATAATCTCATCATACATGAAAAAGAAACGTTTAACAACAGAAATATGGTTCTACAGAAGGATTCTGATAATACGAAGGACTGAAGATAAGAACAAGGATGGAGTTTTAGAGAAAATGAAAAAGTAAATAAAAATTTATAGTGAACATTAGAAATAGAAAATTTCAGTTTCAAAACTAAAATAATGAGAAAAGAAGGATTGAAAAATGTTGACACTGACAAGAAAAGGAAAAGGTATGAAAGCAGTTCATAACCAACTTAATAAGCTTGTGTAAATGCTTGACAAAACAATATTTAGAAGCGATAGAGAAACAAATATGAATATTTGCAAAATACAGAAAAATGCTGTGCACCATGATCGCCCTGTTCTGAACGGACATTGTGGATAGATGATTGATTGTTTTAACGTCATCGTTAGCATAAAAAACTACGCATCTTTATTCGATGACTTGAACAAATTATTGTTGTGTATTTTCTGCTACGATCTCACATTAATTGAAATATTTTTAGAATCGGTTTAATTTACATAGTTTGACAAACTAATTGTTCCCCGATAATTTTTTTAACGTATTCATGTCTGCTATGAAAATTGATCTGCTTAGGTGTTCTGTTTATCTCACTTCATATGCCAATCATATAATCGTCTTTTTATTCACTACTGATGACTTAACCCCACATTTAAATATTAGAAATCTTTCCATGATTTTACTCTATTATGTATATTCTCCTCTGTTGTCGTTGTAAATCTTCCCTATGTATTAATGTCAGCCCTATAGAACGTTTTCTTTTTACGTTATGATTCTTCGCTTTTTGTATATTATATAGCAGAGAGCACGTTTTCCTTACAGCCATAGCTTTAATCTTTTGGGGCATAACTAGTAATATGTTTTCTCTAGCATTTCAGTCTTTGCCCATTTCTCTATAGGCCAGTCCTCATTTGCTTGCATTTATTTTGGTGTTCTTTCTTTTAACTTCAAATGTTCGGCGCCGTTTTCTGGTAATATCTGCAGCCTCTCTTTCATTAAGACGAGATTTCCACCTCTCATCAATTGGTTTTTCTATTACTTTTATCAATAGTTCTTTCGTTAATGTGTGCCTCTGAACTGTTCCAAAGTTTCATATGTATCTAAAATGACATATATATGTATGTATGTATGTATGCGTATATATATATATATATATATATATATATATATATATATATATATATATATATATATATATATATATATATATATGTATGTATTTATAGTGATCAATACTGAAATAACCATTTGCATAAAGTTTACATTGCAAAAGTGCATTTCCAAGTTGTCTGTGGCTGGTTAACTACTCTGGTTATTAATGTTTACTTCCAGGCTTTTTTTTTTAAGTCCATGAAGCCCCATTAGTTACTCTTCAAACAAAGAGTTCTTTCTTACTTAGCCATTCGTTGTGTACAAATGAACCAATTTTGGTTGGTTGATCGGTCCATAGTTACCAACCGTTTCATTATCTTGTTTTCTCCCTACAATTACATTTGGGTTTCCCATGATAATGAAAATTTCTTTTGATTTACTCTTATATGTGGCCTTTGTGAAGTGTGTTGTAAATGTCACCTCAGTCGGTGGTGTTTGACATGGGTGTATAATGGCAGTATTGAATTAATTCTATTTGTTTTTCTTCAGAATATTCTCTGATAGATGCCAGTGTCCAAAGACGCATTTCTGTTAGATTTCATCACATATTATAACGATTTCTCGTCCACTTTCTATTTTCATGCGTGATTTTGCGATCGTCGCTTAATAGATCGTCTTGCTTTTATATATTTTTTCAAATTTTCGCGAAATGGTTATATTCGACTATTCTAGTTCATGTTTAACATTCTAACATTAATAGTCTCCTCACTCTTTATGCCTCAATTGTAATCGATTTTTTGCTAGACGATTGCGGATATTATAAGTGATGCAGTCAAAGAGGCAAATAACCGATCGAATAATTGGTTAACAGAGATGTATTTTTTTTTAATTTTGTGAAGAAAAAACTATTGTATTTCTTCGAAGGTTTCACCTTTTCTTTTTTTTACGGAGTATCGTTCACCAATTATTAAATAATCTATTCTTTGCTATAAAGTATAAGTGAAAACGAAAGTAGGTTAAATTTCTAATGTTAAAAGCAACAAAAATTAAGCTTAGACGAAAACAAATCCTGGAAAATGTCTTCATCGAAACAACGAGAGCGTAGGTTTATAATAGTCTAGGAAAAAATCTCCCCTAGATTAAGAAACCGTACAGATAACAAAGGGGGCACATTGAACTCTTTATCAAAGAGACCATCGGAATTCATAGAGTATGAAAAAAGATTGTGTGGAGTCAGGATTGACTACGTTCTTAAGAGAGCTGGCATATTAGAAAGAACTTTATTAGCAATAATAACGGGTGAGTAGTTTCATCAAATTATGATTCATCAATCACAATTCGGTCAACTGTTGTGCCGTGGCAGAGTAGTACAATCATCATCATTTAAATTATCTTTAAAAACAAAATCTAATATCCCTGACATCTGTTGTTGAAAGACATTATTGCTTATACACACTTGACGTTACGTTCTTTGATGAGATTATTTATACGCTAAAACACTAATAAGGCAGTAACATTAATCATCACATAGAATATTAACATATTAGCGATGGAGACATAGGCACAAATATTCTTTTTCTGCATAGCAATAAACACGTTAATATAGTAAATTATTGTACATTATGTTGTGTACACCCGTCGAATGAAAATATGTTTGAGAATACAGGTACCTCGATGAGATTTGATAGTTCGGGAGACTAATCCGGGTGACCACTACAATAGAATAAAGAGCTCGGTCATCACTATGTACCACTTACGAAATATTCAACATTAAATTCTCTCACAATGGTTACTATATGTGAAAGTCAACCGGCTCAAAACTAAATCGTGGCATAAATTATCCTAAGCTGATTTGTTAATACATGTTTATATCTATAAGAATCTATTTACTCTGAGAAACTTATAGTTGTATAAAACATTAGTAACTGCAGCTTGAGATTTTACTTTTTGGAAACAATTTCTGACAGTTTTTCTTAACATCTTAGTTATTCATCTTATGTGCCTCTATTTTCTATCTTGTATATTGTGAGCCACATAAAATATATATAAGGATGAAAATACGCCCTTTTTATTATGCTAACCATTTGAGGTACACGTCAAAGTCAATGACTGACCATGGGTAACATCCAACAGTTGCTGTGTAGGCAGCAAAAATGAGAGATGTTGTAAGCAGTGGCGATAAAGAGAACGATTGAAAGTCATGCGGCTTAGATAAGAAACATCAAATAAATGATCTGTGCTTGACGCGTCCCACAGAAAAATTTCACATGAAAATCCCCCTTTATATTGGCCCTTTCGCTTGATACATGCATCATTCATATATTCTATAATTTCGCAGTGTAAAAGAAATTATATATGTATATATATATATACGTGTATGTATATGTATATATATATATATATATATATATATATATATATATATATATATATATATATCGTAGTTATATATATATCTATATATCATAGTTATATATATATCGTAGTTATGTATATATATCATAGTTATATATATATATCGTAGTTATGTATATATATATATATCATAGTTATATATATATATCAAAGTTATGTATATATATATATATATATGTGTGTGTGTGTGTGCATATATATATATATATATATATATATATTAATTAATTAGGAGATAATATATGTGTGTCTGTGTGTGGTGTATATATATATATATATATATATATATATATATATATATATATATATATATTAATTAATTAGGAGATCAAGCGATTTTTATTTTCTTTATATGTATATTGAACACTTATTAATTATATGGTTTTTCTGGTCTAATTCATCTCTGACCAAAAACTTTTTCATAATTATATATATATATATATATATATATATATATATATATATATATATATATATATATATATATATATGTGTGTTTGTGTGTGTGTGTCTTTCTGTGTGTACGGTTTTGTGTCTGTGCCCCCCCCCCCGCGCGTGTGAGTTTATAACACCTATTCTAGTCCTTAATTCCTTTGTGTTAACATTTCTGGGTATCTCCGTTACAGTAATCCCAACTACAGTATATATTTGTATAGCCCTTTTCTTCTCATTCAGAGCATACTATTTTAATAAGTTTACTTTGTCTCCCTATAGGTAAATTATTGTGAGTCTTACTTCGTAACATACAACCCATGATGTTGTCATAGTAACGCACATTTCTCTGAAAATATAATCTGAACCTGACCCAGAATATGACAGGAAATATAATACTTATTAAATAAATAAATATGACTAGCAATACATTTTTTGTAAGAAGATGTAACCAGCAATGATTTGACTCTCGGCAAAAACCCTCTGTACAAAAATACATCAATGAAACCTGTTCTACAAACTGATTTCTTACAATGAATTCATATTCTATCCTAAAAATCTTGTGGGCATTAAATAATCCATTGAGGTGTTGATATACCTGAAAACAAAATAAACAAAACCAAACATGTTTGCTCAAGTACAGCGACCATTAATAATATCTTCATTAAGATAATCTTAATTAAAAAATGAATTCCTTAATTAAGGAAACCGTATGTATGTTAATATGGATTTTCCCCAATCATTGTGTATTCAGACATGCGAATATCCTGAGATACTTGACATTAATATTACTACAAATAATGCTATCGTTTTAGGAATGTTTTACCTTCAAATATATTGATAGACAAAGGATTTCATAAAGCACGTCCACCGAATGCACTTGATATTTGCAACTATGATTTGCGAATCAAAGATTTAACAGACTACAGTACACATTCAGAAACAGTTAATTAAAATGTAAAAAAACAGACAGATAATTTATTTCAGGCCAAAACTACACTCGTATTATCCAAGTTTCTTCTGAATTATTTAAGTTATACTTATATTGTCAGTAAAATAATTACCTCAGTAAAAAAAAAAAGCAGAAAGAAATATTGGAACAATGCGTGGAAGACGTGTTTAAAATGGGAAATTGGAAATAAGTGTAGATCAGTAGGTAAAATATGAGTAAGAGAGATCAACAAAGACGAAGCAATCGAGGCTCAGTCGAAATTCTTATTCACTGAACAATTAATATAACATAACATATGAATGCGTTGAATCACTTCAGCTATGTAGGGTAAATGCATCTCATATATATATATATATATATATATATATATATGTATTGCTACCAAGTGAAGAGAAGGCCTTTTGCAAAGAAATGTTTATTATATATATATATATATATATATATATATATATATATATATATATATATTAGGTTGGTGCAAAAATAATGACGTAATAATGTCGTTTTTTGACGTATTTTTTAACGTCAAAAACGACATTATTACGTCATTATTTTTTAACCAACCTAATATATATATATATATATATATATATATATATATATATATATATATATATATATATATATATCGTAACACAAAATTTCATAAATCTAGCAAAGCGGTTTTACGCGTCCGTCAGTCTCTGGAGAGGTAGATGTATGGAAAAAAGACTATAAAACTTGCAGTAGATCCTTTTATCCATGGAAAGGAAAATGCTGATACATAGTTTCCACAGACGGGACATGAAGTGGCGAGATCTTGAATGAATAAAGCCTGAACAGCCATAAGGAACTCGACTCAGAATTTATCCTCGGGGTTGACTTACATTGCTCGTTCCATGAATGAGTATAGCCACAACGCAGTGAATATTTAAATTCGGAATTGTTCTTCTTCTAGACATATTTTCAATCAAGACTAGAGACACGATATGATGATATGAATACTGATAGCTTGGGTTGTTGCGGAACATAGAACTTTTATGGCGAGGTGGGGACGGTTCTTCAATAAATATTTAATGACTCCTGATGCATTTGTTTCTTAAAACAATGGGAATTAAACAAACATGTATTAATAATCATATTAAAATGATCTATTAAAAGGGGGAAATGAGAAATGAAGTTAAAGCAAAGCAACTTTCATTTTGTGTCTCTGGGGTAATTACATACCGAGAGAATGAGATGAGAATGTCTTGTCGCTATTAAAGCCGAAAGGGGAAGAGAAAGAGGTTTTCAAATTTCGTGTTGCTTATGGTTATAGTTTGGGCACGGTAATTTAATATCTCGCGTCGTTAAGAGATGGTTATCCAACAGGGTTATGTAAGGAATTGAAAACCTTTTCTAAAAGTATTTGTATGAACGTGAATGCAGCAGCAAAGATTTATGCATCCTTATGTCTCACATACCAATACTAGTACACCAATCGAAAACGGTATATTATTTTTAAATCTCTAATAACATCAGGAATGTAATCGCGAAAATCCACAAAATATAATATCGATATTTTGGATACCTTAGACGCATGATACTAAATGGATAATCTTTCGATACATTACAATGAACTTATTGCTGTGGCCTTCTTAGGGGCATAAATAATAGGGCAGGTTGATTTTTCACTTTTTTTAGAAAATCAAAAAGAATAATGTAGCGAAAGTTGCGTATAGTCCTATTAAGTACTGATACAAAAAATTAGATCTGACGATTCAACGGCTTTTTGAGCATTTGACATCAAAGATCGTATAGAAAAATGCACTGAAAAATCCTCAATTTTGCAAGTTTTGGCCTAAATATTGATGAGAAAACCAAAAAATTCCAGTATTTAAATCAGGGAATGTTATTTTATTTCATCAAAATGAAATAAAACGAATTAATTATAAGTAAACTTCAAATTGAAAATCTGCCCCCCCCTATTATCAGCGACGACTTTGAAATGCTGTTTTTTTACCTCATGAATTAAGCAGTAATAGTTGAATACATTAAAAAATTGATTTTTTTTCTATTATGAACAAAAATACAACAAACAAACAAATATAAAAAAATAAATAATAATTTAATCGGGCTTAATATATAGAGTCAAATAGCTCCATATAAGAACCCTTCGATAAAAATGATGGTCTCAATTTCTGACTTCAAAGCCATACACAGATTCGGAAGCTTTTGTTGTTAACTTGACTGCCCGTTCCACGCCTTGAGAATGTGAAGGCAAATCTGGCAAGTCAAGCTTTGTACCATTTAGTAATGATTCCCGAAGTTCATTTTCAGAAAATGTGAGTGGTGGTTCAGAAACTCCACTTAATGACAGATCTATTAACTGTGTCCAGTGCATGGCTTTAAAATTTATAATTGTGATTCTTTTCAATCTTTTCTTGGCTGGCTGGCTTCCCACTCCTGAAAGAATATAAAAATTACTTATTAAAATTATTTTAAAAAAATGTACTCTGTACTGCTTTAATATTTATGGTGAAATTAGATAAAATCCTTAAAACGATTCTATAAATCAGCATAACTGATTTAGTCAGTTTTATATGAATAAATATTTACTTACCTAATGGCCAAAATTCTTTTTATAGCTTCTTCCCTCACTTCCATTTCATCAGATTAGACCATTGAATATAAAATATTTTCAGGCAGTAAGGCGAAAGCATTGTATTGTATATTTTTCAATGTTATCTGTTGGATTTCAAATGGTTGCTTCCTAATCCTTTGGATCATATTGAAAATATACATTTGCTGATTGTGGAACTTGTTATCTTTTTTAATTTTGAACCAGCAAATGGCATACACATTCACAATAAAATTTATTAAACCATTGAGTTTAGTTAAAAGATTTTGTGGGTATGCACCACGAGTCCATAAACACATCAGCCTGATAGCTAAAGTTAACCATCTTGCCTGGTTTAATGGACCAATTTTCCATGATGCAAATCTAGAGTCCACCTTACCTCTAGAAATACCCACTGTATATTCATGGTCACAGCTAAGGGTATCTGTATTTTCAATTTTAAAAATAGAATCCAGAGGACTGCTAACAGCTGAAAATGATATTTGGGGTAAATTATGGTAATCATTTGCACATAATGTACCCAGTGGACCATTGAATGTGGTAGGGCTTTTTGTGGTACCATCTACATGTTTAAAAAGAGCTCTAAACGGAAGTTCATTCTGATGCAAGGAGCAACCAATAGTGTGAAGATTTCTGTTAATTTTTCTTTCCAGAAGTGTAACAAGTCCACCTTTACAGCCAGTATTGGCATTAGTGTTGTCAACAAGGATAGCTTTGATAGTGCTCACACTGTTGAATTCATGCAAGACATCGGCCACTTGCTCAGCAAGAACATCACCAGTTGCACCAATATTAGGAAGAACCCTATGTGTCAGATATTCACTTTCATATGGCATCTCCTTTGTAACAGTCAAGTGGCGTTCTGCTCCCTTGGTTTTTTTTCAGAGTTTTCTTTCAATTTTCCTCCACTATTTCCTTGTACAATACCGTGTTTTTGTCAGGTCTCCCATCAACTCCAATACAAAGAAGACTTTCCACCTTTTCATCATGCTTATGATAGGCATTCTTCTTCACTTTAGCCTTTGCTCTATCAATTTTACATTTATCTATATAAATATCTTTTAGATTAATATTGGGGATAAGAAGGCCCATAGCCCTGAAATCCAAGAGCAAAGCATTGGCAAGGCTGGCTCCAACATTGGAAGATACATCACCTCTTATCAATTCAATAGCATACCTTGGAATTTTGATAAGGCTATATGACCCTTTTGGATGACTATCTAGTTGCAAATATTCATCTTCTGTTTCTTCACTAGGAGAAGATGAGAAGGAATGGGAAGAAATATCATCCTGGACATATGATATTGAAGCTATTGGTGATGAATCTAAATCCTGTTGTTGGCTTAATCTCTCTATTTCCCTTTTACATTTTTTATAGCACTCTTATCTGTTGGTCCAAGCTGGAAAGTGCCCTTCGGCCCTATTTTGACCCTCTGTTCTTTCAAATATTTACGGTCTTCCACTGGAACCTGAAATATAAGATTTTACTTATCTTAAAAATACATCTAAACAGATTAAAATAAAAATTATTTTACATGAAAAATAACATGGAAAAAATGATTTTTTATATTTCTTTAAATAATATAAAAAATGTGGAAATTGATTTCATTCAAAATTTACATGATTTTAATATTACGTTGTCTCCATCACAAATACATTAAAAAACAAAAATAGAAAACAACTTACTTTCTGTTTCATAGGACAAGTGCAGATTATGTGCTTAGTCTGGCAATTTTCTTTGTTGCATTTAACATTAGGGTCGTTGCAACTTAAAACTGGCAGTTTGCAGGAACAGGACGTAATATCAAATAACGTGTCCAGCTTTTCCTTCCAGAATTTCTTTTGGGCACCAGGGAGAGATTTTCTATTTATTTGCTTTGCTTTCTGGAAGCATAGAATTTTCACCTTGTTCACAATACTAATTTCATTTAATAGAGGCAAACGGGGGTTAACAGCCTTCCAAATATCTATTACATCTTTTGCTATTAATTTACAAATAGCAAAACTTGAAAGGTGGGGATAAGTATTCATTAAAAAATAGCTATATTGAATAATTTGTCGATAAATTGGGGGCTCTGTTTTTATCTAATGGTGTAGGTGGACCTGAAAATTTAATTGCATCTTTACTGCGAGTTGAAATTGAAGTGCTTTTTCCTGCCATTTTTATTAAAATATCTGAAAAAGAAAATATATGTATTATGAAAAGTTACACAAATGAATATTTTTCAAAATAAATTTGAAAATAAATTTCGAAATACATACATTTTAAAAAGTAATGTTTTTGTTTACTTACCTAAAAGTAGAGTCAGTTCTGAGATTATCTTGTTAGCAGGCCTTTTAATAAAACACTTTGAAAATATAAACAAATTACAATAAATATAAAAGTTATATTTTTTTAAATAGTTATTATATTTTGATGAAATATACAATAGATATTTGTACTAAAAGCGTAAACAGTAAACAAAAATAAACCGAACTTGTAAGAGGAGGTAATTACAACCGGTAAATACCGAAAAAATATCTAGTAAAAAAAATGCCGTTCATAAGTAGTTATTTGTATTTTAAACTAAATATTTTAATGTGTTTTATTTTTTTATTTTTAATAAGTTCATTGAATTTATTAAGAGAATAGATACTAAACTTTAAAATATCCATTATTAAGCGGATTTTCTTCTTTTCTTTTCGTTAAGATTCGGTTTTAATTTAAACGACACATGTTTCCGATGACACCGACATGAGGATAAAAATCGCAATTTATTTTGCCTTTAAGTTCGATTGCTCAAATAAATACGAAGTTTTGAAGCAAACTATTTCTTGTGGTAATTTAGGAGGTTATTTTGCAACTTTCCCCGAGTTATTCTTTTTACAGTTCCAAAATCGACCTACCCTAATAAATAAAGACCCAAAGAGAGGAATTGAGTTAAATATATTAACAAAAACAGTAATACAATCATATACAAACGAGAGTGTTACAGCAAGAATGCTCGGTCTGACTACCAGATCTGGCTGCTGACTGCTGGAAACTTCACTCTCCAAACGGCAGTACCTGCTCCTATTTATAGCTGGGAGCTTGCATGCGTCCGTCGGTAAATTACCATAGCACTTATATATTAATTTCACTACGTTTTTACCATGTTCCACCAGTGTTTTATTATCTTTCAAACGCTATAGCTATATAATGGAGTGCTTTTGCATTCCATTCACTGCTTTGCTTTAAGAGTTTCCTTTTCTAAGACTTGTTCCCACATAAATCTTGAGAAACTAAACTACCTTGCTATGTACATAGATGAAAGCAGCAAGTTAAGCGTCCATGAATCTCGCAAGTGCATTGATGAAAAAAATGAACGTCACCGTCTAGTTCGAAATTTGAGCACAGCTAGCAGAATCCATCTTTCGCACTGATAACCGTTACAGAACTCGCATATGCTCTTTCCTAATTCTTTCTAAAAAAAAACCTTTAAATTTTGCAGTCTTCATTCAACCTGCACTGCAAAATTTACCTTTCACAACCACCTGGATAACATCTACACACGTCATCACGCAGGGATATCATTATGGGTTCATAGTTAACGCTTATTACAGATTCCACTCGAAATATTTTTGTTGTTAAAAATCACGCCAAACACATTGTATATTTTATCATTGAATGCAGTAGACAAGAAACGCATAATGTATATTTTTACTCAATAAGATTGTAGTATGAACGTAAGAGGTGTAAGTAAAAACAGCTTATGAATATATGTAAGCTAGATAACAATTGGACATAAAGTTGAAGAAGGTAAGATTGTTGTGTCCCTCTTGGAAGTTCCACAAAGCATTTCTCAGTAGGAAGAATTCTAAACAGAATTTGCTTCTTATCAAGGGTATCTGAATGGAAGGAAGCTGATTCGAACCTATCTACGTTGCATAAAACACGTATAAGAGATTAACCAAAACAAAATTAACCAATATTTAAAAAACTTTTTCCAATGTCATTCATTCTTCTAATTTAATTACGAATTAAATAGAAACCATAAAGATTTTTTTTTAAACAATTCGAATTCATGACCGCCTGATAAATTGAATCTTATCCGTCTGATTTCAGTAATGAATGTCCACACAGATATAAAATTGCCGTAATAAAAATCATTTTAAACAGTGATCACCATCCCGAACATTAATTATAAAAGAATTAGACTGTATCAAACTTTTTTAACAACGGATTTACCAACGATATTGCCAAGGAACAAATAAAAATCACTCTAAATATAATTAATCGAAATTACAATCCACAACACATTCATAACAAAAACACTAACACAATAAACATATTTTATTGTCACTAGGATCACTTTAACTATAAACCAGTCGATAGAGCTATTAAGAAGATCGGCGTAGAAATATATCTCTAGTCGACGCTAACAAATGTATCCAATTAATTATGCCATAAAAGTAATAAAAAAAATGCGCTTAAAATCTCATTGTCAAATATAACATACGTGTGAAAATAATATTTACAAAAGCCTATTGTTATACACAAATACCAATTTTCAACTCTAAAAGAAAATTCTGTTTATGTTGGTCATACCAACACAACACTCTCTCGTAAATTAATTTAACCCTAAGCCGAACAAGGTGTAGTAAGGTCAAAACATAACACACATTATATTTTTACCAGTAATCCATAATGATCGATAATACTCGCATCTTAAATTTAAACGCCAAGATGTCTCTCCATATTCCCGAACATAATCTCTCTGATTGTCACCGTAACAATGGAAGAAATAATAAATCGTAGCGAGGCATTTTCTAGGGATATATCGTCAAGTTTATTTAAAATAGTCTCGTTGGTTAAAGCAATGTTTCGTAAAATTGGTTAAAAAAGTAATTGTGAAGTCAATCCTGAGACTGGGTAGTAGGTATTTAGACTCGTGAAAAGGGCAGTAACTGAGCAGTACTCAATGAAGAAGTAGACGAATCATGATCAGCGGAATGAGAAAAAAGAAATCTACCATTCTCGATTAAAAAATGTTCAATTGGAAATTCCCTGGAGATTTTCCGGATTGAGAAACAATTGATAAAGCTTTTTTGTTGTTGTTAGCATCAAACTTACGACATAACAGTCAAAATTTTGTGATAAGAACAACAACAACCGCAACAACAATACTCCACATGAAAGTAAGGTAAATAATAACTTCTCTTCCCCAAGTTTCAGACATAAAGTGGAATATAAAATTTTGAATTAAATGAGAGCTGCAATTGGCGTGCATTTTTTTTTATGCGAGAATCATATCAGTAATATATCAGGTTAGATTTCTTCAAAATAAACATTTGGATCCGAACTTTTGAAAAATTGCTGTAATCTGACGAATATAAAATAAAAGTCACTGAGAGACTGTTGCGGTTATAGAGAAAATCTAGTTTCTGCTCGTCATAGATTTTAGTTAATTACTTGTAAAAGAAAAGAAAATATGTCGTGACATGATTCTTTTGACCGATATTGTCAAAGGTTAATAGAGATATTTTTTAACACAAATCTTTACAGGCTTAGGAAGACCAGATATAACGCCCGGATAAAGAATTGAATATACAGCACGAATTATCACGAATATACTTGAATATTAAATGTTCATGGTTTGACAATACGAATATATTAATCATTGCTCAATGAAAACTGCTTGTAGAAAATGAATTTCATCATTAACCCCTTATGTGTCTGCTCATCATATTTCATGACGAGAACATGTGATTTTCATGTCCGTGCATCATATAAGCCACGATTTTAAAAGAATGGTAAAATTAAGGGCGCTTAAGAAGAGAGTCTATTATTGATCTAGACGTCTGAAGAAAGGCCTAATCTAATATATTGTGCATCTTATATGACCACAGGACGCTTGACTGATATTGTAGGTTCTCAGATGAAAGACATATATCTTTCCACTTGTTTGAAATGATTATAACCTTTGTATTACATGTGATGTACAGAGCATAGTGTAAATAACTTATGATTTGTACGTTCATCTGTGACTTGTAAATAACTTTGTACGTTCATCTGTGATGCTCAGGTTTTTATTATGTGAAACATTATATATCAGCAAATTATATTTGCCAAATAAGATGAGCTTCCTTGCAATAATTATAAATATTAAGACAAGCATGAACATTTGGATAGGACACACGAAAATGCCATGCATTAGCAAAGAGTTAAGCAGAAATATTACAAAACTCTGACAAATGTAAGATTACCTAATTGCAGAGAGGAAACATTACATAGGCCAAACACTTTGTATTACTGTCGGTTGAAATATATAAAATATTTTTTTTATTCAATTATTTTTGATGAAATTAGAATTCTCAATTCCATTAACGTTTTCTGATGTTTCTGGGAAATTTCCTTCCAATGTTTGTTTTGCGGACTATTGATTATAAATTTATTTACTGTTTGAATTACAAGTGCTATTTATTTTGGTGCTTGGATGTAATTGAGTGGCGTGGTTTTTATTATTTTCTAAAGCTTTTCCATTTCGCGTTGGTAGCTACAATCTAAAAATTTGATGAAAGATCGTCTTCTTTAAGCTTTAATCGTTTGAAGTCATTTAAACCATTATTCTGAGAAAACGTCTATACACAAATGATCGTTTAGAGATTTTCAATGAATTGAAAGCCATGCTTGGCATGCCAAGAGAAGTCCAGATCTGACGGGCCTATTTAAAAACATTAATCGGGTTTTCAGCTTGCATGCATTTACTGCTTTTTTGTTTTAAAATTAACCGCTTACTAGATGTGCGTCGTGGTGTAATGGATATCGGCGCAAAATGAATAAATCGGGGAGCCGAGTTCGAATTCTGGTCGAGTTGTTTACATTCGAATGCCCGCAAATACCCATTCACCTCTTCTCCCTCCAGCTATAAATAACAGGTAAGACTGGATCATATAACCTTGGTTGGCAACCCGTCTATCACAGTAGGAGAAATAAACGGCAAGCTGCTGTAGGAAAAAGTTCTGCCTAGTTCGACATCAATCTAAAGTGACTAGATCCCCCCACGAATATATCTTGTATAGCATTTAACAGACTGAACCTATTATACTAAATTTTAGTTCCGACACTGTTTTTCATCACTGATCCACACAACGAACGTTTAGAATTTGTGAATTCAAATTATTTAATTTTTATGATGGATTCAGGTGAATTGAAAATCAGTTCTCTTATAATCTGACCAGATTATATTTTCTGTTTAAAATGTTAATCTGAAGTCCTAATTCTCTGATCACTAGGTGTAGAATGGTAATTTTTATTATATGATGAGAACTACGGCTGCTACTTGACAAGTTTGACAACACACACAGAGGCTTCACATTTTTACTGGTGCTGCTTTTGTAACCTTGCTGTCAGTTCTCTTTCTTTATTTCTTAATGGATCCCATATCGTATTTTATTCTCTTTTTTATTATGAGGATATAACGTTATCTACCGCATCACTAAAACTAACAGTATGGCTAATATACGTAGATGTCACATTAATACGCTGTCCTTACCAGTAAGTTGTAGAAATACTCCTTGACCATGTGAACTCAAAAAGACTTTCACTTAAGTTATCAGTGGAAGAAGCCTTCATGGATGTATTATACATAATAACTCGCACAGAGAATAGGTTCAAGGAATCCGTATAAAAGAAGCCATCATTGACTGGAAAACCCCACAACTACAATTCTTAATATCCATAGAGTGTAAATAAAGGCACAGACTGATGCTAAAAGCAATGTGGATGGATCGAAATTGGAGACACTGACATACACCAGCCTGAAATTATTTAGAAAATATGCGATACATACGCACATTATTAAAAAAATGTCACGTTACAGAGAAATGTCTGCCGAATCGACCCCCTTGCGCGCCTATTTAAAAGCGTATTTTCAAATTATCGAATGACAGATCATACCACATATACAGTGTGACTGGAAAGAAGCTCTTTGTTTAAAACTGTTAATAACTTTATTAATTATTGGTCAATTTTCATAAAACGTGTTTTACTTTGAACAGTATAATGGTAGAAGTATAGCGTAAGGAATCTACATTTTGCACATTTTCTTCCAATCTGGATGTTGAAAGACGCCCACTTCTGTGAATATCTAACACGGAGCCAGGACTCTTCGACTGATGATTTTTTGGCATCTACTGAAGCACAAGGTCCATAAACACTGTGCCGCCATCTCTGCAATTGTGCCGATGGATGGCTACACTTCATATTGAATGCAGCATCTGGCGTTGTGCCATTCTGGGCTATACTCTAGAATAAAAAAAGAAATTAGCAAATGAATCCTATCACTTTAGGGATCACACTGTATCTTATTTCATGTAAATATAGTGCTATTAACAAACGTTTAATAAGTAATTATCAGTAGAGTTTCTTTAGACCCACTCTGTATATTGCTGCGTCATCAAAGGTAGAACTAAGTCTAAAACAAGAAATAAAACCATCATTAATGTTTCCAACCACAAGGTTTTTATCGTTTCGTGCAATAGAAAGGTCAAGAAAAAAAACTTAAATCCCCCAAAATAATATATACTTAAAATACTGTATGCAGCTATTTATAAAAATAAGCAAGATTGTATCATCAGAACACATTGTCACCCTTGTAGCCGGTCAATGAGCTAATGGTGGCTTATTAAAAAAAAGAAAGTGCAATAACTTGGAGTGCTGGATTAATGAGGTTGGACTGTATATATTATCTTTCTATATTTCTGAGATGAGGTATTATAGAACATGACCAAGAATAACTGTGCAGTACTAGATAAAAAGGAGAACAATATGTTCTTTTAGATTAAATAAAGGGTTCACTTCGAAAATAAATAAATTAAAAATACTCTTATCAGTTTAAAAGTAACGTTGTCTCAATGATCGCTCTGTTTTTTTCTACTCAATAGAAAGGTTTTCGTAAATATTTTCGGAACATCAGGCGCACTATCAGGCGTTTAAACATTTATATGTGAATATTGACATCTACATTTGTTGATACAGATATGATGATCCAACATTTGCCTATATTGTGCATATATTTTGTTTACGATACATGCTTCATTTTCGCATATTCATTCGTAAATACTTTCGCATAATCTTTCTCAACCAAGCACTGCTTACACATACAGGCATACGTATACTCTTACACACAGATCCGCACGCACACAAACACACACACACTCACGTACCAACGCCCATATACGCACACACATATTTATATGCATTTATGCAGATATACCCATATTACTCTATGTAAAGAATCTATCTATCTATCTATCTATCTATCTATCTATCTATCTATCTATCTATATATATATATATATATATATATTGCTGTCCCTATTCAGATTTATAACTTATTTTTCTTTTCTTTTTTCTTGTATTCCGCTAGAACATATTTCAATGAATGTCAGGTTTACAGACCCATCTTTGTCGCCACGACAGGGCGTTTTCTTTCCCGTTTATAACGTTCACAATGAAGGTTTGATTCCGTCCATTTTTCATCCCCGACCGGATATTAAGAGGTACGGAAGTGACGACTGCATACGGAATCAATGGAAAAGTTACGGATAGAACAGGTGGCAGAAGCGAGCAGAATAAATGTCGCCGAGTCTGAATGAATTATCCCTAAAGGTTATACAGGATCTAATTAGGGTACCAGAAATGGTGTTTGGGGATTTAAGCATAAGATGTGCAAGAACGTATACATTGGTTTTGAGAATTATGTTCAGCCAAAAATGAAAGTTAAAATTCTATTACTTGAAAATCACCGTTATAATTAACGGCTTTTTTTAAGATAAAATAATGACGATGGAAAGTGAAGAGTATTCAATGAATAATCAAGATGAAACTTAATCTGTGACACGGTCAACCAGTGAGGATTATCCTCATTAAATTGGCAAACTAAACACATCAACATACATTTTTGGCAGTTTCCTCATCAAATATATAAGTATTAAAGAACCTGTATTTCAAAGATCCTTTATCGTTGAGATAAACATGAAGAATAATCAAATGAAGAAATGGACATTTCATCGGCAGTGTAAGCCTTTGCAATCATTATTAGCAATTGTCCTAAATCACTGATAACTTTGTGGAACATATTTCAGTCAGTTATTTGCCATGTGGGACACACACTTAGGCGATTATGTATCTTTCCATACATGACTGATGAGGCAAATTTTTCCCGCGGTAGGTTGCCATTTCTTTCTGAGGTAGACCAGTTGCAATCCAAGGCTATAGAACCCTGTCCATCCTGCTATTTAGCCATAGCTTGTGGGAGAAGAAGAGTATTCATATCTTTACCATGGGTATTAACGTGTAAGTGAATGTAGTGAATTCGAGTGGAATTCGAACTCGGCTCGAATTCCGATCGTATCCATTACCTATTTAATCCAGTCGAATCTATTTACCTATTCAAAATAACCAGGAAAATTTAAATTCAGTTTAACGTTGGAACCTGATTGCAGATATTTAATTTAAGCTTTTTTTTTGCTGTCTGTGCAAAATAGCTCATCGCAAAAGAATAGTTATTTTGCTTTTTTTTAAAGGATCTTATTTAAAATAAAAAGCAGATCATCGCAAAAACGTATTTAAATAAAAAAAAAAGAAAGTTTTATACGTAAATATAAACTGGGAGCGTAAATTATCCGATTACTGATTATGCAGATTTCGGTTTATCCGAAAAAATGTCGTTACTGCTTGCTACTATTTAATTTTATGCCATTATCTAGAGCATCGGAAGATGCCATGGTCTGGCGACGTCACAATGCATAGCAGTCTCTGCAAGAATATGATGCAAGACACTGTTGAAGGCGCTCACAAGCGATGGGCGCAATGCAAAAACTCGCCAGACAACATAAAAGATTGGAGGGACATGAAAATGCCGTAACTCCTAAGAGCCACCAGCAAGAGATCCTCCTGAAGGCGGTTCTTTGTTTCGTCGACCTTTAGGTCCCTCTGACAATTGAACTGGTTCAGAGACTGGTGATGATGATAATGATGAAGATGATCCTGAATAAAATCAGTTATGATGTTCAGTAAACTGATTACAATAGCCATTTTAAACATTGTTGAATTACGTTTAACACTAAAATAATAAAATGTAAGAGTGAAAGGAATAGTCAAAATTTATGTCTTCATTAAAGTCACTGTACTAGTATCGTATCAGTTACAAGTCATAGAGTTTATTGCATGTGGTATTCTATACAAGGGAAGAGAGCAGTCATTTACATTGATGACTGTCAACTGTTTTAAACCGTGTCTAAGTAATGTTATCGCATAAAAATGAATGCAATTATCTCTCTGATCGAGTGATCTTGATTTCAATGAACATAATGTCTCCGATGAAAAAAGTATTTCTCGTACACGTAGATTCTTTCTATAATTATGTCGTTATTCGTTGATTTTTCTTCTTCGAGGGTTTCTTATTTAAATATCGTATAATATAAATGCATTTGTAAAATAAAATCTCACTAATTTTAAGCAAAATGTAATTTAGGTATTTTATCGACTGATTAAAGTGAAGGACATTTCAGATTGTTTCGTTCATGTGTTCAGTATGGCTTCAGCTTTATGTCGGATAAGTTGTCCTAACAATCAACAATTCGAACATAAGACTACATAGTTGTTTCTATTGGATAAACGGCATTTCATTGAACATTTCTCCCACATTTTTTAAATTAAATATTTTTCTTCTAAGGTAAAGAAGAATATTTTATCATTTTTAGTGAAATCTTAAAAAGACAAAAGAGAATATTATCAGGCAATTTGATAACCAAACTATACAGTTTTGAAACTCTGCCGAAAAAATGATACAGTATTGAAATTCTGCTGCCAAAAAGTATAAAAAAATATTATAATCTATATTGGCTTACATCAATAAAAAGGTGTTATTACCTTCTACATAGTAAGTCTATTTCCAAACTCTTAAGATTTCCTAACAGTTTATTTAAATATAAGTAGTGTACAGAAAGAAAATATAGTGAAATATTACGTAATGTCAGTCCACCTATGTGGCATTGAATAATGGTCAGTCTCCTCAAAGGTGAAGAGGAGACTTGAAAGAACTGAAAGGTAATTCTACAGAAGGATGCTGATAAAATAGGCACCCTCTCGCATTTAACGACGATTTCTCCTGCAAAGAAATACGCGGGTTCGATTCCTTCCGGCAGTCGAATATTTTTTTTATATAATATTTCTTGAATATTCAAACCGGTAGACGAAAATATATATACTGTTTAAAATGACGAACGTCTACTGAAATATGAGCAAACACTAAAATAACTTTCAAAGTCATAAAATCGAGTGGGATTAATAAAAAAGGTCCTCTTCTTTAGAAATTTCTTTGTTTACGTTTAGGTACTAAATTAAGCACATATGAACTTTTGAAAATCTAGACTGCGAGCAATTGGCGTTTAAAGGCACTATTCAGCCTTGGTTAATTGGCGACGCCTTTCAAGGACGATTCGGTCCAAATAAATTGGATCTAACGGAGGTTTCTCCTGAAAGGAAATACTTTGACAAGATTTATCGAATATTCAGACTGCTAGACCGAAATAAATATACTGTTTAAAATAAACGTAGCGTCTACTACTCACATATTTTTTAAGCGTTTCACCCCAATCAAGGCTGGAAGCCACTAGGACGCAAGGGGTTACAGAAGATTTGGAGCAAGATCAGATAGGAGTGATAGAGGAAAGGATGAGGAGAAGGATAGAGGATATATCAACACAACTGGAGATGTCGATTGACATTACATTTGAATAGTTGGAGATTATAGCTCTCAGGGAAACTGCAATAGGGAAGGTAGTTCCACAGGCGAGAGGTGCGGGATATGAAGCTATTGGAGTAGAATAGACTGCTACATTTAATAGTTTCGACAGTGAAAGGGTGAGAGCAAGATGTCAGCCTTGTAGGACGCTTGAATTCATGAATTCTGGGAACCAGTGGATGCAGCTCTTCGGAGCAATTACCATGGAAGTATTTGTAAAAAAAGACAGAGAGAGGCGACGGCGCGTCTGTGAGAGAGCGACTATAGACGAGATGCCAGAACAGGGCCAGTTATATTGCATATCCGCCTCTGGAGCTTATCAAGAACCCCGAGGCAAACAGAAGGGTCTCCAGACCATATATGGCAGCAATACTCCATGCAAGGGTGAATTGTTGATTTGTAGATCTGTAGGATCGATTCCGGGGAGAAAAATTTCCTGACGTGGCACAGGGAGCCGACTTTCCATGCGGTGGACGAAGCAACTGACTCAATGTATTTGTTCAATCTCAGGTCAGCAGTCAACGTGAGACCGAGCAGCCGCAGAGAGGTGCTCTTGAGAAGTTGAGCGTCAGACATTCTAATGGAGGGCAGGGAAGGATCTCTGTGGTGATTAATAGAGAGCAGTTTTTATGATTATCAACTAAATATAACGTTGAAAGCGGTAAGAATGTGTCGAATTAATAAATAAATAAAAATAGAAAAATATTAAAATTAGAAATATACATACGCCAATCCATAGTAATAAGGAAAACCAACACAAATCCTGACAAGTGAGTAAAGAAAATAAATATAAAAACCAGAATCTATGAATCAAAAAAAAAAAAAAAAAAAAAAGAACAGTAAAGTAAAAGGTAGCATAAAATGATAAGTAGAAAACAATCAAACATAGACATATACTTAAAGAGTAAACTTGTTTCCGGGCTAAGTAACAGTCGAACTCTCTGCTTTTGGGCGGAGAGGAACCCGGATGAGGCTCCGTCGAAAGGCAGAGTCTCGTTCAGGATGGTTGACTGCCCCTGAACCCGTTTATGCGGGTTCAAAGAGGGAATCTTTTTGGCCGAGCCTACGGGCTCGGAAATCCTACGTTAAATCCGGTCTTGTGCCATATGTAACCCTCGTGGGGTGGCGGCTAAATATTACTTAAAGAGTAAACGACCTTCTGATCTGGTCACGTGACAGTCGTAGTATCGTGAAAGTCGTATGGGGGTCTGAAAATCGTCTCTTTTTGAGCTTAAGAGGTGTCAATGTGTAGCATATTTCCACTCCCTTGATATAGCTTATTTAAACACGCACCCCCCCCACACACACATATATATATATATATATATATATATATATATATATATATATATACAGTGCGTTCTTCTTGATTATGCAAAGTTATTTTTTACCTAGAAATATCCAAGTTAAGCAATATATTCTGAAGAATAAATGCTAAAGTGTTGTTAATACTATCTTATTATTTTGTAAATCATTTAAGTTGTCGAAATATACAAAACGTGCTTCTTTTTAATGATTTATGAACTTAAGCCCTAACTTAGTGTTCACTTCCATTATGCAAATGGAAAATAAAACAAGAAAAACACATTTTATACTAAATTTTATTAATTGAATTGTGGCGCATATGACAATATATCGTCTGTTCTAAGTCCTATATTACATAATACATATGCATGTTAAACAAAAATCTGTTAATGCGGCTACGAACAAACATGACATCCTCCATTCTTCAAAACCGTTATGAGGCGTCTGTCCACTGCTGACGTCAATGTTTCAATTTCAGAATGTTTGATTGATCGGCAAGCACTTACAATTGCTTTCCATAGGACTTCTAAGCTAGTGAATTGCTTGTTTTCAGCATTAATCCGCCTCTTGACTATAGACCACAAATTTTCTATTGGATTTAAATCAGGGCTGTTTGGAGGCCATACCATTAAATTTTGCCCTTTGAACCAATAGTCTGATAGACAATTGGTGGTGCTTCTTGATCTATGCGCTGGAGCATTATCCTGCGGAAATATCAACGATCTTATATTCTGAATTGGTTGTTCATCAAGCCAGGGCAGGAAGGCATCTTTCAAAAGCCTAGAATATGCATTTGAATTTAGATTAAGCCCTTTGCGTACTTTGTGTGGGCCTATTATTTCATTTCCACGGAACCCAGCCCAAAACATGACTCCTCCGCCACCCTGTTGTCGACGAATGCGTACTCCTGCTGGTCGAGCATTTAATACACATCCAGTTGACCACTCATCAGGCCCATCAAGGGTAGCACGGCACACATCGGTAAAAATCACATAGCTAAAATTGGTCTTCATGTAACTGTGTACCCATTCAACTCTTTTCATCTTGTTTGCTTTGCTCAATGGGGGCCTCTTGATGGGACTCTTCACTTTGGCAAGGGTGTTGAGGACCTTACAACGGGTAGTTTTACCAATTTTGCGCACTCCAGCGCTTTCAAATATTTTTTGGCTAGTTTCATGCGGTTTCTTCGTGATTTCATATTTAATTTTACGAAGATCTCTGGCAGTTAACTTTCGCAAATGCGATCGTTTAGGTGTCTTTCTGCATGATTTACTGCCTAAGATAAATGCTTTGATTATACCGTGGTCTCTATGTAACCTTTTTGAAATTTCTAGCGTTGACAGACCACTTCCAAGCATGCGAGTAATTTCAGCATGATCATTTTCAGTAAGACTCTTTTTCTTACCCATATTAAGGATTTATATGGTGGTTGCTTAATCAGACCAAACACTTGAAACTGTGCCTTTTTACATACTTTGAGAAAAAGAACTATGTTACTATACAACTTTTTTTCATTGACCATATTTACTCGTCTGAAAGTATAATTTAATCTGTAAGAAGCACCAAGTCTGAAAAAAAACGAATTTATTGACATGTTAGATGAAAAATTTACTTTGCATAATCAAGCAGCACGCACTGTATGTATATATATATATATATATATATATATATATATATATATATATATATATATATATATATATATATATATATAAATGTTTCAAATGACCAGCGTACAATACTAAGTCATCATCAAGCAGCTCGTTGGATATATTTGCTAAGGAAGGAAACTGAGAAAACTCCCGTCTTCCAAGGTTCAATCCGAACAGCGTTAGTTTTCCGTTAAATACATTAATTGCCCTCTTATAGGAAAAGAAGGGTGAAGTCATTTCCTTGGAGCTCTTTTTTCAGGATATTTAACTTTTCAAATATGTCAGACGGGTACAAGATATCACTCTTTGCATCAGCATGTTCTATTCCACTCAGAAAAGAAATAACACTATCCCAAAATGCAACAGAACGATGCAGACAATTACTTTTAACACCCACCTGACTACAGTGTGTAACACAATCTTTCAAATTCCTCGCTATTCGTTTCACATAATTGCTGAAAGAGGCGCTCTTGCAGGGAATTCTTTACTATCAAGCTGACACCCTTTATAACATGCGTAAGTGTTTCATGCAGACGTCCTACTAGGTGTTTGGCTACCAGGTACTACAGGCACACAACACAGAGCAAAAACCAAAAAACAAAAAAACAACATTAGGGACAGCTTTTTTAAAGTAAACACTTAAACACCGATACCTTCCAATTATAGCAGCAACGCTATCTGTTGCACAAGCCACAATGTTCTTGAATGGAATTTTGCTCTACTCAAAATAGACCTCAAGTTTTTTGAAGATGCATTCACCTTTAGTACCAGTTGTTAGTTTCAACGCAAAAAAGTAGTTCTTGACATATATCATCAACATCAGGAAACCTCACAAATGCCATCAAAAAGCAGAATTATCAGGTAAAGTTGATTCGTCGATTTGAAGTGAGAACTCTTTCACCTGCAGCTTTCAGACTAATTGATTTTCAACATCAGCTGCCATTTTATCAAAGCGTCGTGATACTGATGAGTTGCTTAGAGGAATAACACTAGTTACCTCTTGTGGACTCTGATTCATGACTTGAAATCACTACAGCCACTGCAGGCATGATCAGAGATTCACCAGTGGTATGAGGCTTACCAGCTTTTGTAATCAAATTTGATATCTTGTAAGAAGTTAACATTGCTCTGTCTACCTTTGCCGCTTTTTGGGTAAACATATGATTCACTGTCATCCTTTCTTAGAACATATCAGGTAACTTCTTGAAGAAATCCAGCGGCTTGGCTTGTCTTTCTTGTCTCTATTCGCAGTCACCAGGTATATTTTTTTTCACTTTGCGGTGTCATATACTTTCATTGGTGAGCAAGGATATGCATAGCGGACACATGAGTATTATACAATTTTATGGGGACTTAGTGAAACGAAAAGCAAGATATTCGACAGAATATTGCCTGTAATTTTTCTTAGCTGCACTGGCTCTGTTTATGGGAAATAAAACAGAACATTTTTTTTTAAGTTTAAGAATTACGAGTTTGGTCGCAAGCATTTTCGTATATTACATCTTTAGGGGCGAAAAATGGTGGGGGTTCAACTAATCTCTGGTTGTTCTTTAAATGTAGGAATTTAATTAAAAAAATGTTCTGTCAATTTAAGTGATTCAGGAGAATTAAAATCTGAAACAACGCAGAAAAGACAGTTAAGCGAACATGACTGTCTATAAATCTGAAACCGAAATTGAATAAAACATCCGGGTATTTTGAAGGAAAATTGGAAAACATATTTTCTTCCTTAATCTGTATTAGTATTCCTTAACTGAAAAAATATTATAATTTTAAAAAATATATTAAACTCTCGGAAAATATGAATCCTATGACGGCAAACTTTTAATCACAGATTTAGTTTTCGAAAGATTAAATAAACCTTTATTTAAATATATATTTTGATAGCCCGGACGATGGGTTATCCGGATTTTAAAATTCAATGTTAAATTTTAAGTGAATACAAATTTAGTCAATTGTATCAGAGGAAAATATTTTTTGCATCAACCAAAGGAAAAAAAAACAACAAAAAAACAGAAAACATTGTTTTTAAAATCACAAGAGAAAAACACGCTGGAATGGGAATTGTTTTAAAATGACCGCACTTGAAAGCTCTCGCACATGTTTAATATTTTATAAATAAAGCCTATTCGTTATAAAAATCCATTCTTTAATGTATAAAATGTATAAAATGTTGAAAATTTCATTAAAATTGGACGATTCCCTGATTTTTGGTATTTGTTTATAATCGACAAAATTAAGAAAAAAAAATTATTTGATTATCGCCCTTTGTATTGCTATGTATATACAGATGAGTAACTGAATCGAAAACTTTTAAGTATTGAAGAAAAATTCCTACAGAAGAATTCGGCTTATAAAGAGTTAAAAATATCAAAACAAAAATTTGTCACTGTTTTTTTTTCAGTTAACGATCCAGCAAGAAAAATAAACTGACGGGAAGAAACTAAATTATACCGTTTGATAAAATAATTCATTTTGCGGAAAATATTTTTTCAAAAGGTTTTGAATAGTTTGAAAGTTCGGAAATCGGTTTTTGAATAGTTTGAAAGTTTCGCAAGAAGAGTGTTTTCCTATTTTTTGGTAATTGGATTATTTTAGCAACCTTGAGAAAATCAGGGAATATACACAAGGAAAGATTTGTCAGCAAACAAGATAATTACAATTAAATGTGTCAATTAGAAAAAATAACAATTTACAAAAAGAAAAGAAAAATTGGAAGACAATGTGGTGAAAGCAGACCTTAATTTAAACTAAATTATTAGTTTTAATTTTTAAGAAATTGAAAAAACGGCCATTTTGCATAGATCAGATGAAAAAATTACAATAATGAATATTTATGTTAAAAAATGGGTTAGAATAATTTAATATTCATCGTAATAATAATTTTAATATTTCATTTTAAACAATAATTATTAATAAAAATTATTCAATATATATATTTTATGTGTCCTAAATAGTCTGTGCCACTTTGTGGTCCCCATTTTTCAAACTTGGCCTTGTGGCCACTAAAAAACATCTCACGGCTCCGAAGGAACTATATGGCCCAATGTTGAGAAATCTTGGTCTAAATTATGCAAAAAAGAAAATAACAATGACATCTCATTTTAACAGATATATTTACAAAAATTACACAAGAATATCTTGAAATACAAAAGAGTGAATGTATTCAATAAATCCCCATTGGCTTCAACTAAGGGCTCTAGACGACTTTGGAGTCTACTGCATTTCTTGTGGGCGGTCCCCTTGTTTAAGTTGGTGAATGCTGGCATAATCCTTGCCTTCAGTTAATCTTTGGTATTACAAGTATTAGGTTGGTGCAAAAATAATGTCTTTTTCTCACATAGTAACATATGTGAGAAAACGACATTATTTTTGCACCAACCTAATAATTTTGTTGGTCTCCCGCTCAACTGCCCTCAACACGATAATTAACGGGTTTGTAGTCTGAGCGGTTGTTGAATGCTGGCATATTCTTTGCCTTCAATTCCTCTTTTGCCTAAATATAAGGGGTGATGTGGTCTCAGAAATTGTATGACATCCATGACTGTGTTCCTGTTTGTCTGACATGGCGCGGAGTCCTCATGACAGAGAAAGAGAGAGACAGAGAGAGACAGAGAGAGTGTGTTCCAGAATCCACCCTCTTGACTCAATGCAGCACTACCTCCTCAAGGGCACTTGAGGAGGTAGTGTTGTGTTTGAGGCCTTGTGGCAAGATGAATGGAGGCATAACGTCGCCATCACTAGGGATCATTCCAAACACTTTCCTAATCACCATTACACTCTTTTTCTCAATTCCCTGCACTCTCCTCAGATTGACACCTAATCACCCAAAAATTGACACCCAATCACCCAAAAATTGAAAAAGAAAATAGAATTTTATAGGAAAACTACAAGCGATACACTTTTGAAAAATGCCGTAAAACAAAATAAACTAAACAGGGACTGGGAGGGATAGTAAAAATTACAAACATTGTATAGAGTCACAAGTGAAAGGAAACTATGGAGAGCCATGATCTCTTACTTTCTGAAGGTACACGGTACATAAGAAGACGAAGAAGAAACTATTCAAAGATCGGCATAGGAAATATAGTTCAATTGCTTACATAACCAATGCTTTATTGGATAAATGAGGAACGCAAATTATATTAAATACCTTGCATAAATCCTAAATCTTAAATAATTACCCTCTGCTCAGGAAGATTCTTATCACTAAATCTAATGCCTATTCTAGTTCACCGTGATATCTTGTGCTAATGGCCGGCAAGTAATAGCACAAGGCCCAAACAGAAGACATATTACTAACCTGGCCGACATATTTAATGTACCTGTTACCTTACTGATAATAATAATCTTTGCTTTGTACTTTACGCTACAATATCCATCGTATCCTCCGTGAAGCAGAGAGATTGAATTAGCTCGACGTGAAGATGTGATGTGCAATTATTAAGTTGGACAAGTCCTATATTTGTAGACATTACCGATGTTCCCATACAAATGATTAATGAGCTGGTGTCGCACAGATATGAACCTTGGCGGTTCTTAAATGACTGAGTGCCTTCAATATATAAGAGACAGGTGCAAATACATATCCGTATAGATATAACTTATGCATCTTACATGTTCATTTATGCCACTTGCCTGCATAAACATGTACACACACACACACACACACACACATATATATATATATATATATATATATATATATATGTATATATATATATATATATATGCTATACATTTATTGATTATAAGGCTTTTATATAATACATTTGCACTATAGCAGATTTTACTAGACATTTCATGTATCAGGAGAAGAGGAAGATCAAACAGTCGATGTGAGTATAATATTCACGGTAAACATATATATATTTTAATTATAGGCACGAATACTTTGTTTAAACTTATTTTATGTTAAAGAAGGAAGAAAGAATATCTGTTATTACACCTGACATCGAATATTTTCTTTGATGTCGACAGCAGAATTTTTAAAGAACGTGTCAAAATGTTATGCAATGTTGAAAATGCATTTAGTCATGTATTTAAAGTTAATAAGATAAAATTCGAAAGATAGCCAGTGGATCGCCCATTTTGTTAATTGTTCGATGTTTGACTTGAACGAGGGTATACCTGTCATGGGGGATTCGTAGCTCTTTAGTCTCTTTGCTTGAATATTATTTTCCAGGTTCATATTTAATTCTTGATGTGAATTTGGTATATTTGTAACAATTTATCCCTTATAAAATTTGGTAAAAAACGAACGGAATTCAGTTGCTAAAAATGTTTATTCATGTATTGTTTAATATTTATTTGTCAATTTCTGGTATTTATCATTATTTACCCTATTTAGATTCAGACTGTTGTCATAACCGTTGTTGATATGACTAAAATATATCGACAGTTGTGCCCTTCGGCCTTCATCAGATGTATATCAGGTTAACCTACAAGGAATTCCGAGCCGTGCTTTTAATCTATTAGGGGTAGACTGTTGTCGTTCCATTGCTCATGTGTTGGAATATCTCTTACAGTTTTTATTTTTTATTTTTAGCACTGTTCTTTTATTGCTTTCCCATTGACACTGAGTCCAAGGACACACTACCCGACCCTGTGATTGAGCTCACAATTAAGATTTCACCAAATTCACGAACTAACGTTTTAATCCACTCGTCTATTCGCCTGTGTCGATATAAAATTGACGAAGGTCTGAGGTAACAACAACAAAGATGAGGACAATAGTCCCAATATAAATAGTGTAAATAATTATAATTTCTCACTCCAGAAATTTAGACAGCAAAAACTTTTATTTATATTTCGAACTATTCTCAGGGAAAATTCCAATATAAATTATCAAATACCTGATTAAATCATTATAAACAGTTTTGCTTTTTACCCTATGATTTATTTAAATCTGTTTTAAATATCTCGCCTTGACACACTATGCAAATTGTAGTTTTTAAATATAACACCTTTACGTTTCAGTTCGTTTTTTTTTAATAATAGATACGATTTTTATTGTATTTATATTAGGTAAGTACAGGGTCATCTCAATAATTTGCTAACTTTATAAGCCCTTTTCTACCTCAAGATCGTTAGATAGTATAAATTAACAGAGCATTGTTTACGTAAATTGTCTAAGAATTCTCAATAATTATTCGTATTTTTTTTTGAAAATATCAGCCCATTTAATAGGATCTATAATATACTGCCCGATACATTACCTAAAAACATTACACCGCTTTTCTATTCTCATCAGAGATGTGTTGTTTGAATATTTACATGAACCTAACCTAACCCAACAGGTCCATCAAATGTAGATCTTCCGATATCCATTAAGAGCTACTACTGAGAAATCAGTTTTTATTTACTTCTACTCACAGCTTGCACATCTTTACTTTTGACGTATACTTTAATGGGAAAATTTGTTTAAGTTTTTTCCTTAGCCAATATTCTTAATATTCTAAAACTTCTATTTTATTGTTTTTATACACGCTTCTCTCAATCATTGGATTGCTTTTGATGATTGTTACAGCTTTTCCCATCTACTATTTGCACGATAATATTACAATCTAGTTTTCGTTTCTGAGATTGAAACTTTCTTTATTTCTTAAATGAAATATAGATATCAGTAACTATATATTATATATATTTATTACCAAATACAATGAGAATCTCGCAAGTTGCTTAATGGAATCACACACAGATATGTGTGTGGTTCTATTAAGAATTATACATTATAATATATAATACATATTATAATATATATTAAGAATTATATATTATAATGTTGTGGAGATCACTGACATATTTACTAAAATCTGACGCAGCATTTGTTGATTCCTAAATCGTTACATGAATGAATTTTGACATCGTAAATGGATTTCTTTCGGAAATGTTTGGCCATTTTTTTTTACAAAGAGAATTTTTTTTTCTATTTCTAAATTCAATGAATACAAAAGTGAAACATTGATGATTGTAGAATTCGTATTCATTGAGCTCATTTGAAAATGTGCAGTCATGGTAGACTATAAAATTGTATGAGCTGTTGCAAAAGCTTAACTTGGAAAAAGAAAAATTGTCAGACCCCCCAAAATAAAATTAATAATAAAATGAACGTGTTGGTTTTCGCCCCGTTGTCAAATGTATGTACTGTGCAGTGCACATTTTCTTTATCATTACACAATTAATTCGACAGTCCGCTCTGTCGCCAAATATCAGATGATTCTACTATCGCAGTATTTTTTTTTAATAAGAAATTTCTATCTCCTAGCTTCATGTACGCCGGTGACTGCTATAGGAAGCTCTTGCTAGTTTGCCAATGTTTTCCCAAGCCGTGTTTAGATTCATATTTTTTCTTTCTCCTAGACTGTCAACCAATTTCAATTTTTACTGCTATTTACCCAGAGCTGTAAGGTTAACTGGTGGTTTTTTACCTTTCCCAACAATATTTGGACGTGGACACAGTAGGAATTAGAACTTGGCTCTCGGATTTATGCTTCCGGGCTCTTATCCACTGACGCATCAGTCAGGCTAAACATTGCTTAAATTGGGTTATCGGACGGGAACCAGTTTGCTAACGCGATATATGCTTGCAGATATAGGTAGCTAGATAGCAAGATAGTAGCTAGCTAAATAGATAGATAGACAGATAGATAGATAGATAGATATGAACATGCTAAGATAGATAGATAGATAGATAGATAGATAGATAGATAGATAGATATATATGAACGAACATACTAAGATAGATATATATATATAGATAGATAGATAGATATGAACATGCTAAGATAGATAGAGAGATAGATAGACAGACAAATAGATAGATATGAATATACTAAGATAGATAGATAGATAGATAGATAGAAATAGATAGATAGATAGATATAAACATACTAAGATAGATAGATAGATAGATAGATAGATAGAGATAGATAGATAGATAGATATGAAGATACTAAGATAGATAGATTGATAGATAGATATACAGACAGATAGATAGATATAAACATACTAAGATAGATAGATAGATAGATAGATAGATAGATAGATAGATAGATATATATGAACATACTAAGATAGATAGATAGATATATAGATAGATAGATAGATAGATATGAACATACTAAGATACATATATAGATAGAGAGATAGATAGAGAGATAGATAGATAGATAGACAGACATACAGATAGATAGATAGATAGATAGATAGATAGATAGATAGATAGATAGATAGATAGATAGATAATGTTCTATTTTAGACACGTTGATTCTTTCTGAAGTCACATTTTCCTGACATTTGTGACATTTGAATTGTATCTACAGTTTTACAGTATCTGGTCTTTGCAAGCTGTGGTCCATATTGGTTCAACGTTGCTTAACTTCCGTTATTGGACGAGAATTAGTCTTAATGGGATATATGGCCATAAACGTATATAGATAGATAGATAGATAGATAGATAGATAGATAGATAGATAGATAGATAGATAGATAGAAAGTAGTCTAGTGTGATGCCCTTGATTCTCTCTGATATTCTGGCATATGTAACATTTGAATTGTATCTACAGAGAGACTAAGTCAGATGCATAAATGACCATAATTGATTCTTGTTCGGATAAATGGAATCATGTTAGAAAAATATAATAGAAAATAGTAGCAAATGCTATGTATTATATTGCGCAGACTTACCTCCATGGAAATCTGCTGTGTAGACAATATTAATAGGGACAAAAGAGAAAAACGCGGCAACAATGATTGCGGAAGATTTGTTGAATATAAGAAGTAAAAATCGAAAAAAAAAAAACAAAAGAAAAAAAAAAAGAAACTGCATGGTGTTTTACTTGTTTATTTGTATATTTCTTCTTTTTAGGAAGGTCGTTTAGCCAAAATGCAACTATGATAGGTAATCGTCTTGTCTTATATTTATTTTAATTTTGTACAATTTATAATTTAGTTCCTCTTTCTTTTATTTCCTTTACCTTGTGTAAGTTATTTTTATCTGTTTTTCAATAATATCTTCATTTCTGTTTGTATGTATGTTTTTAACTATTGCTAATAAGTTCTACTCCATAGATGAGAAATTTGTACATGTCCCACTCTTTAGAACCTTGTCTCGATCTGCTTAAAATGCTTACAGCTTTTTGTAATGTATTTTATATTACGTCTTCTTTATGAATTTGTAAAAATTCGTTCTTCTGAATATCAAATATTTTTATTTTACATTCATTTTAAGGTCTTTTCGGCTTTTACTTTCATTTCTTTTTTCCCAAATATTAATCATATAATGAACACATGGAAGAATCGTATGTGTTTTTAATCCATTTCCCATAAGGAGATTTAACGTTTTCAAAGGGGGGAAAGTCAGGAATTTTATCGAGGCCCCTAAATAAAATTACCGAATATTTTTCCTTATTCACCTTGTTTCGATATTTTCTTCTTTTTATTTTTTCTTCCCTGTTTTGCTTTAATATTTATTTAAAAATTTCATATTTCCTAATATTTTATATAAACAATGTTTTCTCTTCCCGTCAACTTTTAGCTTTCTTCCTTTTTTTTTTTCTTTCTTTCTTCGCTTTCATTTCATTTCTATTAGGTTGGTGCAAAAATAATGACGTAATAATGTCGTTTTTGACGTTAAACAATACGTCAAAAAACGACATTATTACGTCATTATTTTTGCACCAACCTAATAGAATTTGCTTTTCTTTTCTTTTTTTTTTATCATAGTCAGGTTTCATTTTATCTTTTAATATAATCTTTTCTCTTTCTCTTTTCTTTAAATAGTGTCTTCTTTCTTTCTTTCTCTCTTTCTTTCTTCGGTTTCGTTTCGTTTCATTTCTAGAATTTTCTTTTCTTTTCTTTTTTATCATAGTCAGGTTTCATTTTACCTTTTAATATAATCATTTTTTTTTTTAAAGGGTATTCTTTCTTTCTCTCTCTCTCTCTTTCTTTCTTTCTTTTTTCTTTCTTTGGTTTCAGTTCATTTCTAGAATTTTCTTTTCTTTTTTATCATAGTCAGGCTTCATTTTACCTTTTAATATAATCTTTTCTCTTTGTCTTTCCTTTAAATAGGGTCTTTTTCTTTCGTTCTCTCTTTCTTTCTTTCTTTTTTTTTCTTTCTTCGGTTTCATTTAATTTCTAGAACTTGCTTTTCTTTCTTTTTTATCATAGTCAGGTTTCATTTTACCTTTTAATATAATCTTTTCTCTTTATCTTTCCTTTTTTCTTTCTTTCTCTCTTTCTTTCTTTCTTTCTTTCTTTCTTTCTTTTTTCTTTCTTCTTCCTTTACTTTTTGACGCTTCTGGTTGGCTGTCTTTCTTTCATCTTTTATCTTTCTTTCTAGTTGCTTACCATCTTTCTTTCTATCTTTGTGGATATTTCGCTGTTTTATAACTCTATCTCTCTTACGTATTTTCTTCATAATTCCTCTTTACTTACATTACCTGTTCAGCCGTCCCCGATTATTTCTCTACCTCGAATAGCAACTAAAATTGCTGCGCAATTCTGAGAGTAGATTAATTATCTCAAGGTTACAAAGCGAATTGAAAGCGCCCGAAAGAAATTCAGAAGAATATTCTGCAGATTTCTTATTTGTTAAGTTGACGAATTTAAAGAGGTCAGTGCTGGCTTCTTCATAAACAACAATCCACAAACACAAGCCACCTATTTGTGAAGAGAGAAGTTATGTATACCTGTCTGCCTTCTCCGACCTGACTTTATGATTTGTGTTATTGATTGTGAAGATGGAGGAAATCGCTATGAAGATTGCCAACACAATCAGGCCAAGGAAATCGATGCTACATTTCTTTTTCATAGTATCTATTATCTCAGTAATACTCATGAACACTTACACAGACACAAGCACACACACACACACACACATATATATATATATATATATATATACATATATATATATATATATATATATATATATATATATATATATATACGTATATGTGCACACAGGCATGTATAAATGTATGTATATATATATTTACTTATATATGTATGTGTGTGTATATATATATATATATATATATATATATATATATGTATGTATGTTTATATATATATATGTATATATATATATATATATATATATATATATATATATATATATATATGTACATGTATGTGTCTGTTTGGTTACAAATACGTACACACAAAAACGCATTCTCTCTCTCTCACTCTCTCACACACACACACACACTCACACACACGCACACACACACACACACACACACACACACACACACATATATATATATATATATATATATATATATATATATATATATATATATATATATATATATAAATAAATACATGGTTATTTACGTATGTGTATGTAAGAATTCGTCTAATTCTTGAAGATATATGAATTCTCGTTCAATATTTCTCTTCTTATTCTCCTCGCTATCGTGAAAATATGAACAAATCGGATGTGTGGATATCGGAAATAAATGTTTTACATTTTATTTATATTTTCATTAATATTCAACCGATATGTTAATGAAAATATAAAACGTTTCCTTTTAAGGAAACATACAACATTCATTCACCGTGCAGTCAGGGTTTTTGTCCATTGAACCATATAATATTTTGTTACTGTTTAAACAAATTTAATCAAATTACGTTTCACAGGACTGTCATACTATTCTTGCTTTTTACAATATTGATGGTGGCGTTGGGATTCTCTTCAACTTTTAATGGTTTATTTGAGTTTTTGTGGGATGTCGATATCTTGACTACGTCATTATTTATGTTTTTACGTTTGATGTGTTATCCATTTTATTTAATACCGCTGTTAAAATTCATCAAATGATGTGGTTTCTGTTATTTGTTTCTGTATTTTAATTGTGATTATGTAGCGCCAGTCCACTCGGTCCGAAAGATAATCCTCGTTAAGACTTATATAGTTTATTCACTGGAAACTCTTTAACCAAGAATCTGGAAAAGTGATTATATTTAACTGCCAATTTATTCATTTCTGAATGAGATTGACACCATGTTTGATATCCATATGGAAGTCACGATTTGTTAAGGTAGACTATTTGATAGACGACTACTTTTGATCCATAGAAAGTTAATTGACCAATTAATTGTTTATAAGTCGAAAATTATAATTAATGCAGGATCTTTAAGAATCTATTATTAATATCATCCCTTTTATAAACACATAATCAGTATGGAAATACATAACGGACTTTTATTTTAAATGTTATAGATATTACTAGATTTTATGCTGACCATTAACTGAGTAAATATCAAACACACACACTCGTCCTGCATATGAAGATAAACAACATCAGACAGCAAGCCCTGAGAGGTGTGAAACCACCTCTTACTTACTGTTGTTCACCGATCAATGACGACTCGGGGTGGTAGCCCCTGTTAGTGACCCAGCTGTAGGCAAATATTAAACCCTAAAATAAGCGAATAGTAAAGAATAAAATACATATTACGGTAAAATGCTAGCAATACATATTTATAGTAGATTTACCCAAAACACAATCTGAAACAAAAAATACCTAAAATATATTTTATTTTAGGGCCGAAACAAAAATTTATTTAAAGTTATAAAATCGTTCAAAATGTTTAGGTTTTGGTATTAAATATCACATAGAGGGCGATATGTTGGAAAGCAAAATCACCCAAACAATCAACATGAAAGAACACTTTCGTGAGATCAATCCATAAAATATCTTTCAGTTTCTTAAAGGTATCAAACTATATCTAAAATATAACATCAACAAAACTGCAACATGAAGCACAAATATATATCCGCCTGTAGCAGTTATGTCTACACAAACATGTATATGCACAAAGGCACGGTATAACATATATCATATTTTTATTAGTTCAAACATCCCAAGAAAATTAATTTTCAACATTAAATAATACCGTGAAAAAAGAATCAATCCCTCTTTCTCTATCTCTCTTACTTACACTTACACACACACACACGATATCATAAATATTTTAAAACTCATCTCAAATTATATGCCATCAAAATAACATTTTGGCTCTTATTTGAGCTTTGAATTTTTTTTAACTTACTCTTACTCTCCCTCTCTCACTCACACTTATATATTCACACACACACACAAACACGCACACACACACACACATGCATATATATATATATATATATATATATATATATATATATATATATGCTATTCAATGCTGGTACAGGTGCGTCAATTTAGCCTTGAAAATTACATACTTATCCCTTATAATGTCACACCACAAAAGAATTTCAACCTGTCGTGTGGAGAGATTAATATGAGTGAACCATGTAAATACTCGAAATTAGGAAAAGGAAAAAGAAATAAGTGACACTATGTAAATGAGGCGTAAAGAAATAATGAAGTATGGCTGCATATCTGCTATCAGATTCAAATGTAGTGACAATGATGTAATTTATTGCGAACGTTATAACTTTATAGACCCATTTATCCGGAGAACTTCATGGAATTGGCTGGCAGAAAATTTGCGGGATAATACCAGTATTATCTACAAAACAGCACATTTGAACACGCCCTTATTTGAGAAACATAGAGAAAAATACAATATGATTAATAATTAAGAGCCAGAAATAATTCTTTATATATATATATATATATATATATATATATATATATATATATATATATATATATATATATATATATATATATATATATATATGTACTTGATAGAACAACAAACGTCTCCTTTAATTCACACCTCCAAAGGTTTGTCTGGATAAAATATATCGACTCAATGTATACAAGAAAATATATAAATATGGAGGCTCACAACGGTAGCTGGAAAAAAAATAGAAAAAATTGATACTCCAGGGCTAAATGAAAATACTGTTCGCAGCAAACATTGATATTTTTCAGGTCACATGAGTACGTTGCCTTTTAGAATTGCAAATTTTAAAATATATCAAATCACTTGTAAAAAAAATCATCATCGGGAAATAAGTAAGCATAAAATATGAGTGCAGTTTGAAAAGTTTTCCTTCGGCATTCTAATGAGCTCCTAAATAGAAAGTTTTTAAATACATAGAAACTGATATGCAGAGTCGAATACTTCAATGTCAATCGGAGTCGAAACTATTTAAATACTCATCTCAAATTATATGCCATCAAAATAACATTTTGGCACTTATTTTAGCGTTGAGGATTTTTATATCTCTATCTTTCTTTATCTGTCTCTCTGTCTCTCTCTCTCACACACACACACACACACACATATATATATATATATATAGACAGATTGGGTTCTATAGTCGCCTTGGATAGCAACTGGTCTAGGAGAAGGACAACTCTGAATTCAAAACCTGCGGAAAGTTGTTTGGGGACCTTGTGGCACGTCAAATGATATGTGCTGATGTCTGGCTGTCGGTTCCTAGGTACTGAGTTGCTGACCCTCATACGTCAAATACGAAGGGAGAATCCACCATATATATATGAAATTCCAATGTGGACAATGTTCTGAAATGTATGGGAAAAGACACATTCGAAAATCATCTGTTGGAATTTTGGATACTGTAAACACAATACATATTTAAAAAAATATTTTCACTTTAGTTTTATTTCTAATGATTCATTTTAAAAGAATAGAAAACAATGACGATCACATTGATTTGTACGACATACAATATACATAAGATTTATTCTATTTTTTTATTATATTACATTTTATAGCCGGTTTTAATTTAAAGTAAGCTATTAAGTGAGACTTGGGTATATATTTCAGGAGCAAGAAGTTTCTGTAAACGTTTCTCTAAATTCAATTGAAAAGTCTGCCATTTCTTATTACATTCCCATTTCCAAAGAAAACTTAATATATCTAAATCGAAATCATGGAAAAACCATCCCAAGTTCATATTTTTACTGTTTTTATAATAGCACATTTAAATAAAATATATTTAAACCAGAGGATAAATTATTTAATAAGTTATATATAGTTATTTAGTGTTCAATATAATACATACAAAATAATCCAGACAAATATTTGATACATATTTTTCTGTTGCAGTCGAGATACGTATAACCGTTTTACTACTTATTATCAATTACTATGATTTCCAATGTTGCAAAAAAGTCCAGAATTTAGTTTTGAAGATCTTCTTTGATGCATTGTCAACACGCACCTCTTGATAATGACTGAGGCGGTAGGATTTACTGAACGAAAACAACAAAACAATTACTTTAGACTATTTATCTAATGTTTAATTCGGATAAAAATATCTCTTTCAAAACATCCAATGAAATTAAAAGCAGAATTAAATAGAACGTGTTTTTGATATGCATATATAAACATTCTCTCTCTCTCACTTTCTTCCTCTCTCTCTCTCTCTCTCTCTCTCTCTCTATATATATATATATATATATATATATATATATATATATATATATATATATACTTTATTATAGTATATAACATTCTAACATGTAGAAACAACGCTACATAAATGCACACGTTTCGATGTGTATCAACACAGTAAGCATTAATAATTTTTAATATTTAATTTATATTCTATTTGTTCTAATTATATATATATATATATATATATATATATATATATATATATATATATATATATATATATCACATATCCGTTGATTACAATGTTCAACAGAAAGAGTGGTTAGTCCACTCAAGCGAAACCCATGAGGAAGGAAAATATTGCAGAGACTTCCCCACTGCATATGAACTATATACATTATATCATTCACTAGTCAGTGTCCATATTGATTCCATACCTATGACATCCCCAATCCTGCAATCTGTTCTAGCTAGACGGTCGAACTCTATGCCTCTGAGCAGAGAGGAACACGGGCGAGGCTCCGCCGAAGGGCAGAGTCTCGTTCGGAGAGATAGACTGCCTCTGACCCCGTTTATACGGTTTCGAAAGGGAATATTTTTTGCCGAGCATTTCACTCTCGATGGACGGATGTCTCCTTGAGTAGAATCCGTGTCTTGAAAGTATACTTGGCCTCAAACTCAATTCTGACCTAAAGTTGAAGTTCTATATACGTTCCATCGCAAAAGATGCAGGTAAAATGATCGGCTCCCTCTACTACTAAGTAAGCATCTGACTCCTCATGTTATCCCTTATCATTATAAGAACCAGATTTAAATGAAGTATTATTGCCATATTTGTGCAGGAGCAGAGTACAGACTTCATTTTCCAGCCTTAATAAAGTTTTAAAGTGTCTACGAGTCCTTGTTGTAAAAGAATTACTTTCCAAACTCCAACCTCTCTCTCAGAGCCGCGATATTGCGAGTCTCTTACCATGGAAAATTCTCGGACGAATTGCATCTCGTGGTTCCAGCAGGTTTAGTCTTCACGTCTAGGACCCTCCACTTATATAGTAAAAATGTGCCCTAATTTCCACCATATTCCTTCAATGAGAAATAAGTTGCACTCAAGCAGCTTCTTCCGGCGAGCCACTGCCCCATGGAACAGACTCCTAAGAAGATTTTTCCCCGATCACTAGAGTCTAGAGTCAGCCGTTATCTTCCCCTACTATGTATATACACTACCGCCCGCCTAACGTTTAGCCTCTACACCGATTGACCCCGGATATATATATATATATATATATATATATATATATATATATATATATATATATATATATATATATATATATATATACGCACACAATGAATACGCATAATATCCAGCGTCCATATTTCACTAATATACACTTAATAGCTTTGTGAGTACTGTATTTATAACCACTGAGAAAGAAATATATATATACGTGCAAGTATATGTATGTTTGTATCACACACACACACACACATATATATATATATATATATATATATATATATATATATATATATATATATATTGTCATCCACAGACAGTTTCACTGTATCACAGCTCATAAGTGTGGCTAGATGCTCGATTGCCTCTAGCTAGGTTCGAAACCCGGCTGAATTGGCGTAAGTCTGAGATTCTACTCCTCAGCCACGGCAGCGATGAAGGTGAATTTAAGCGTATTTATTTTTAGAAAAACACACATTGACAGAGAGAACTCAATTCCATTTATCGAAGAATCTTGCATTATTACCCGTAATAGTCACAAAATGACACTTAGAGAGAGTTCAACCGAAATACACTTTTCAGGAGCATTATATATAGTTCCTGTGGTTCTCAGGTTCCTAGCCCATCAAGAAGCCACCATACTGACAAATCGATGTGAGATTCATACTCAGGTCACAGGTTGGGAAAGTGGGTCTCCTAACAAATCATATAATTGCACACAATATACAAACTAAATGTTATATATATATATATATATATATATATATATATATATATATATATATATATGAAGAGCCTTTCAAATTTTGCATGTTTAATATAAAATGACCCCAACTTGACACTGTTGTCTGTTTCGCTTCCAATTTCTGAATTTGTTGAATGTTGACGTTTGGTCCGCAAAAGATGGAGGAAGAAACGTTGCACAATATATTATGTCCTATGAATTTCCCAAAGGAATAAATGTAGAAACTGCGACAAAACATTCAGAGTGTTGTTTTGGGGTATCGTGTTTCAGTTCTTTAGGCGGCTAAAAAGTTGTTTGGTAGATTTTGTCAGGGCGATTTTAATCTAAACGAACCAATACTTTCCAGGCGAACTTCAGTCGGCAATGAAAACACACTGTTTGCCATTGTGGAGAATCAATCGGATATTTAGAAGCAAGACATTGCTAATTGTTTGAAAATAGACATCTCATCATCCTTTAACTATTTGAAATGATTAGGTTTAATTTCCAAACTCGTCATGTCGATCTTACTTTCCCTGACGGAACAGAAGAATCTAGATCGTATTTCTTCGACCATTTACCAAAAATTCAACCGTTCTCTATCAGTATAGCCAGAGAAAAATAGAGATGGATCGTTTACGATAAATTTCGACGCAAACGAAGATGGAAATAAGTTTGTGAATGTGCAGGATCGTGAGATTTGATTGGAAACAGATTTGATTGAAAATAGATTTGATTATTCATTTTGTCTTTAAAGTCTTCATAATGGAGAAATGCATAATCAAATCTATTTTCAATCAAATCCATTTTCATGAAACGTTTTCCATTTGTGAAAATTCAAAACTTTGTCGGGATTCCTATATCTTAATTTTAAAAGCATATATTATCGACACGGAAAACGCATGGATAGGGCAAAATATCTTTTACTTAAAACCCATTATAAGGGATTTTATGAGGATTTTTCTTGGATTCATTTCAGAAAAAGGCTTCTTACTTTCAAGCCATTCTGAAAATGACAAGAGGATTTGCCTTTAATTTGACACACACACACACACACACACACACATAAACACAAACTTTCGACAAACTAAAACTAAGAATTCATTATTTAAGTATATACACAAATACACATACACACATTTGATTTATTTTTGTTTTTGGATCTGATGTAGCCTTCAATGGCGAAACATTTCCATTTGTCATATATATATATATATATATATATATATATATATATATATATATTATTAGGCAGCATATATTTGTTTGTTTGTTTAAAACTTAACAACCTATCGATCAGCAAGAGATCATTTAAGGTCAAACAGTTGTTTTTTGTTTTTTTCTTTTTCTTCAAATAATGTTGAAATGCTTTCAAAAAGACTTTCCCTTTCCTTTCCTTCTTTTTCGATGTTGTCTTGCTTTTTTTTTTAAAAAAACATCACTGTTTTCGGAGGTGCGTTGTTCTTTGAAAATTTCTCACTTGGCAAGTATCAAAGTTTCTCCTTTCATCATCAGACACAAAATTAGAATTATATTTTATTATATAGTCTAACTTTCCTAAGAAAGATCAAGATCAAATTGGTGTTTGAATTTTCGAAAAGTTCTTTCAAGTTGTTCACGTTGTAAAATAATTTTCGAATATGTGCTATGTCACCGCAATCAAGCAGGACGTGCTTCACAGTATATGCCTCCTGGCATGCTATGCATTCAGGAGGATCTTCGCCTTTTAGGAGGAAGGAGTGAGTTATGTGCGTGTGTCCTATGCGAATATGGGATAAAAGCACTTCTTTGCGTGAATTTCTGTTCAGTTAGTTGTTTCTTTAAAGAGGATTTGATGTTAAATAATTTGTTATTTTGACAGTTGTTCCAAGCATCTTGAC
The DNA here is from genome assembly GCA_963932145.1 of Acanthosepion lycidas. Classification (NCBI taxonomy): domain Eukaryota; kingdom Metazoa; phylum Mollusca; class Cephalopoda; order Sepiida; family Sepiidae; genus Acanthosepion; species Acanthosepion lycidas. Next base: position 124,592,299 of record OZ010571.1, read on the forward strand.
ATTTCTTCAAAATGAAGTCATTTATTAGGGGTTTACAGTCTGTGTATGGAACATTTATGTTACTTGTGTTAAGTTTCAGAGAGATTTTGCAGCCACGTCAGCTTTTTCATTTCCATATATTTGCATATATTTTATATATGAAGAAATAATCATACATAGAATCAATCAACAATATTAATACGATTCATGGCGAAATCACTTCGCTAGTAGAACATAATGTATGCATTAAAATACTGTTAATCCATTGAATGATGTGATCCTCGTTTATAAAACTGTTGTCAGATGTTTCTAGTGTATATTTTTTAAGTTAACCGAGTACTTTCAAAGACCATGTCTCCATCCTCAGGCTGTAATTTTTTCCTTTAAAGTTAAAACTTGAAGACGAAATTGTTTGTAGACCGAAAGATTTTTTTTTAAGAATTTTCCATTTATTGACGGTTGTACAATCTCCGAACGTGCGAGTCGCAACGCTAAAGTTCAAAATTTCAAGTGAGAATTTTATATGAATTTTGTAATATGGTAAATTCACGGATTCTTTTTTTACAAGTGTTTTTCAGTTAACATGACATGAACTAAGTATATAGCTCAATTAATATAGTGATATGTCTTAGTAGTTTTATTTTTCCTCAGGAATTTCATACTGTGGGATCAATTGTTTTTTATAAACATATGATATTAAATTAGATTATTTCTTTATATATATATATATATATATATACATATATATATATATAACCTCCTGTGCTGCAAGCCGGAGTAGATAGACTCAGCTATCTTCTGGCCTTCACTTCTTCCATGTCTATTAAATAAGATTAGTTGATCATCTATTTTTTTCCTGTTTAAGATATGTTTTAGCCCGGTTTTTTCTTCCATTACTATAATTTTTAATTGTATTAAATTTTGTCATCAGACTAATCAGTGGCTGCAACCGTCCATTATCAGGGTACCGGTTTGAAAATTTACTGGCTGCTGCTTCCGACTATTAGTAAGGAGTCCGAAGTCTTTGTTACAGGTTAGAGAGTCTACTCTAATCAACAGTCGCATAATATCAGGGAATTTGTGTTATTAGGTTGGTACAAAAATAATGACGTAATAATGTCGTTTTTTGACGTTAAAAAATACGTCAAAAACGACATTCTTAGGTCATTATTTTTGCACCAACCTAATACCATGTCGAGCACGGGTGTGTTTCCCTGCATTTATTTCCTGAGGCCACATTATGCTCTGCTCTATGCTACGCACTAACTAATTTTTGTTGCCATTGACGACAGATAGTGACAATTACAGTGGTCTTTTTTATTTCTTCCGAAAACGTATATTATGGAAATAACAACAAATGAAATAAAACTAAACCACCTAACAAAATCAAATTCCTCCTCAATCCTTGTTTCTCACACGCATAATTGCAGGGTATTTGTTGTACCATATTGGGCATGGACGTGTTTCCCTACATGTATTTCCAGTGTGCAACCATGACACCTCATTATTCTCTGGTTTCAGACACGTTCTTACCAGTCTTTATTGTCATTAACGATAGACAGTGATAATAATATTGTTTTTTTTATTACTGCTCAAAACAAATACCATATGACAAATACGACGTAAAGAAATACACGTAAATCAATACACGAAAAACAAAAACAAAAAAAACAACCTAACCCTCTCAACCTTTCTTTCTCCAATCTTTCGTGGTATCTGTTCCGACTTATGCAGTATAGAGTTTTTTTTTTCTCCTGGAACAGTCGCCCGATATTATTACACTTTGCAAAAACAATTTACATTCTCTGTCGGACACTATCTACCCCTTTGACAAAAATATTCCAACATCCACATACATGGCCTTTGCGTTTACACCCGGGATAACCTATTGCAAAGGATTTATGACTCAAGTCTCCAGATAAACTCTTTAATGTGCTTTGGACTTTCATTATTGCACACTGTTAGCTATGTATGTTTCCTTTATTGCTCTCCCTTTTCTTAGGACTTCAGTATATTACAGTTAAACTCTGATAGTACAGAAATGGCACTCTTTCATATTCCATCATTGTTGTCGGTGATTTTAATGATCTGTGGCTTAAACAGTTTAATGATAATGATGATACCGGCATTCAGACTTTCAACCTTTTCATTGCTCAGTGCCTTATTCAAATCGGACATTTCCCTACGCGTTTTCCCAGAAAACTTGAGCAAGAGGCTCCTTTACTCGATTTATTTCTTATCTCCTCTCCTAGCTCTTGCCGAGCTTCGCAACACAGTCCTCTTGTCAACTCTTTTCACTGTAGTGTCTATTGATATATCGTACTAATCATCTTTTAAACAGGAACCTTCTGTTCATAAGAACTCTTTCCTTTGCCAGTATGCTGATAGGGACTAACTCCGGGACTTTCTTCGAGTCGCTACACGGACTGATACTTTTAACCTTTATATTGGCAATTGCGCCACAGAGGTTTCCTCTTGAGTCAAAGTCCGTGTAGACACCTTCATTATTTCTCGGAAATACCTGATGAAACCTCAGTCTTCACTGTTTCACTCCAGGATTTTCTACAGTTATAGCCCACAGGAACCACTATTTTCCATCATAGCAAAGGCTTATTCGTGGCAACACGTAAAAAATGTAAACATGACCTCGAAGGAGCTAAGTCTATGTTTGCTGGGAGACTGGGACACCGTCTTGCACCTGGTATCTTTGTGTGTTGGAAACCATCATCCATTGTCCCAGTTTTTAAAGAACTCATGTGAACCGTCCGACACTTCCAACTAGCGGGGAATTTGCTTTCTACGTCTTTTTGTGAAATTACTAAAGGCTCTAATCAAGCATCCCATATCGCAGGACCGTCTTTAAGACAAGCAATATGGCTTTCGTTTCTCTGGCTGAGTTGCTAGTTTTCTGACAATACATACAGAAAGAAACAATTGAGCTCTGGAGCTGTTGCTTTCAACGGGATTTAATATGCAGGTCCTCTTCACAAATTGAAGAAGTATGGTGTCTCCAGCAAACTTTTCGAAATTATCCGGTTTTTCTTATCACATCGTCAAATAAGTTATCCTGAAGGCCCACACTTCTAGGTCTTTTTGCAATAATGCTGATGTCCATAATTGCTCTATCCTTGGTCCTACTTTGTTTATAATTTTTATTAACGACTTGTGATGAAATTAGTTCTCAACTCGGTATTTATGCTGACAAAATGTTTACTTCTGTCCGATCGGTTCAATAAGGTCAATCTTTACGGCTGATGTCAAAAACGACTTTAATCTGTTGCTAACTGGGGCAAGAGATGGCTTGTTAATTTTAACACCTCCAAAACTAAACTTTTCAATATTAATAATCTTAGAGACTCTTCTCAAACGTCTCTCACCATGGATGATTCTAAATAACTTAAGAGAAACTCGTTGCGACTTCTTGAGCTAAAATTCTCAGTTGACATGAAGTAGAAAACTATTGTTTCCACTGTTTTAATTGCAAAAAAAGCTGGTTCACTCTGCTGTATTAGACAAGTTTTCTCACCTAAATCTATCTTAACGATTCGTTCATATTTAAAATATTGCTGCTACGTATGGTCTGGTCTTCCGGTCATGAGATCCTTGACAAAATCTAAAGATGAATCAGCCATATAATTGATCTTGATTTGACGTCTTGTTTTCAGTCACTTTCCCGCCGCCGTAAATTTGTCTCCCTGCACCTTTTCGATAAACACTTCCATGTCAGATTTTCAGATGAGCTCTTCGCCAAGTTATCTAAACTTTATGAATTTAAGCGCCGTACTCGACTGGCAGCGAGGTCTCACCAATATGCATTTGGCTATATGTAACTCTAAGTTCTATTCCAATAGTTATTTTTATCGCACATCTCGCTTGTGGAACTCTTACGGCTGCACGATTTCCAGTCAACTTTTATCTTCAAAAATTTGAATGCAATGTCTTTCTACTGTATTCGTAATTACTCTTCTTTTGTTCTCGATCACTATTAATGCTTCTTTTTTGTAATTCTTTTACACCCAGTAACTTCTCTGCCTGTGGCTTGACTGTCTTGCCTGATTAAAAAATAAATATAAAAATATACATTGCTTTAATATATTATTACATCCCACACACTTTATCATATCTACAAACATAGATTTGTACAATGTTTGCATATTGAGTGTTGCGCAAAAGTAATTTAACCGTTAAGATATTGTTTAAAAAAATATAAGATAATCCAGATAAACAATAAATATTAATTAAATTATGTATTCATTACGAAAAAAAAACTTTATTAAACGATTTACAACCGGTTTCACAGATTTTGATAAACAGATGTAAGTGATGTGGTCGCAGAAATTGTCTGACAGTTATAACTATTCTCCTGATTGTTTGGAATAGTGCAGATTCTTGTTACCAGACATAGGATCTTCCAGTATTCTTGATCCAGGGCAGCTCTACATTCATCCAGACACTTGATGTAAGCCTCTGTGTTGAGTCTGAGCGCCTCACCAACAAATCCGGGAGTTTTTCTCTCATCAGAGTGAGTTTTCCAAGCTGCCGTACCATCGTGATCAACATTAGAATCATCCAACTCATTCCAAATCGGCTGTACTGTCAGATTGACAGACAAATACTTTGGAATGTTTGCATTCGTGTTTCTGGCAGTACTGCCAAGCAGTACAGCATGCCGGCTCCAAATTTCTGGCGGAGTGAATAGCGTTATGGCTTATTCTTTTTATAGATGGTACCTAACTATGCATGGACACAAATGTGAACTTATATGTTTAAATATTATACCAGCGAAATATGTGAAGATCAACATGTACATCTTGCAACAAATGTTTATAGACTATTAGTGGCCTCTTTCCCACAGACGTAAATTAGCAACCATATCTTTATTCTATCCATATTTACATGCTAAATATTAAGATGAGCTCCACTCATTCTCACAGTTAAAACCATTAGTGCTTACATACACTATTCAACATCCACGCAGTCAAACCTCCTATATTTTCGCCATAATCTTAATCTAAGTAAAAAATTATAGTCAATGAGCTTTTTTTCCTCTTCCAAGAACTACAATTTCCGGAAAATAAATTCCTCCTTGATGCATCTTCTAACACTATAATCTTCAAATCAAGGGTCAACCGTTATCTACTTCCTTATCCCCATAATCTTTCATTCCAATGAACTTCTCTTGTCCCTCTCTTGCACCACATTCCACATAAATATATTAATCTTAAACCTCAGGCTTCAGTTATTCTCGAGCCTTCTATTGGATACACGCTATTAGATTAAATACTAATCTTCGGCAAGAAAAAAAAAGTTTGGGTTGTTTTAATAAAACCAAATACTTTCAAGTACAGAATTTCGAATGGATCCTCTTCTAATATTATAGAGTGTACCACTGGATAGATGGAACATAATCTAACGACAATGCGTTTGGTGAATAAGATTGATTCATACGAGAAAGTAATTGAAGATTTCACGACAATTACGAGCTAACAGAATCCCTGCTTCGCAACAAGATATATTTCACTTACAAATTTATAAGCCTATCATTCGTCCTGGCATTGAATATTGACGTTACATCTGGTCTGATACAGCTGTTAAGTAGTTACAGATTCTTGAAAAATACAAAGACACATCTGCAATATTATTGTCCCTAACCTGGCATCACGGATTCAGTCAGTTTCCTACCGCCGTATCATAGCTTCTCTGTGCATTTTCGATAAGTGTTTGCATTATAATTGTTCTGATGAGCATTCCTCTATCATATCCAGACTGTAAGCTACTACTAGTTTAACGGTAAAATGTCATCATTTTACTGTGAAAATGGCTGGATCTAACCGTAAGATCTATGTTAACAGATTCTTCTTATGCACTTTACGGGTCTCTTGAATTTCTTGTGGTTTCTTGATTTCCAGTCAATTTTCATCTTTACAAATCTATTCAATGTCATTTGTTATCTTCTATTTTCTAAATAATTGTTCTTTTATAGTTCTTTCTCTTTAGTATTTTTCTCATTTTGTGTTATACTCATTAATCCCATGCGTCTTAGTGCCTTTATTTCTTTGCTTGGTTTGAAGTGATTATTAAACAATTGAAGAAATAAAGGCGTCGGGACACACAGTACATTGATTTTTACTCCACATAGAGGAGTTGCCGCAGTTTGTTCATTGTATCGATGTTAACCCCGATAAAATGGTCTTCAATGAGTAATTAATCGTCACAAATGGATTATATATCAATGTATATGAAGAGATTGCTAAACAAAATGAAACACTAGTTTTCTTGTATAATATGAGCGTCGCTGTATGTTTTCGTAGTTATTCTAGGAGCAACGATACCTTACGAATGGAGACTAGAACAAAACAGGTTTGTTTCAGTAGTAAGATACTTCAACTGTGATTACCTAGGTCTTGCCAGATATGTCATACAACCTTGTTTTCGCTTATTACCAATCACATCATTCAAGCTTCGCCAAATGTAATATTCTGCGACAACAGTAGCATTTTTCTTTCTGGAAAACTGTTTTTACGTATTGCATAGGAATACATTTAAAGGCGAATAGAAGAGTTGCTTTCGACACTAACCTACTTATACTATTTATTAGTTGGAGAAAGCGGTAGGTACATGATCATTCTGCTGAACACTTTCGATGTAACGAAGCCATTAACATCCCCGGGCGAGAGAATTACTATTATTATTATTGTTATAATGACATTCTGATAGATGAAGAATATCATAGCATTGAATCATTATAATCTTTCTTTTTTCGACATTTGTCTGCGACACACATTAGATTCGAATTCAAACATATTTTAAGCTGTTAAAATTCTAAGCGCCATCATATATTTCTTCTGATTCAAAAACAAAACGATTGAAAATTGACGAGGGTTGGAAGAGCCAGAATATATGAGTTAGGTGAGATTTTAACTATAAAGAAAGCAAACATCTGTCGTCTTGTGTAAAAATATGAGAACGTGACAGTATTATTTGTAGTCACCAATAAAATAATATTCAGTATATATACAGAGTGTCAATAAAGTCACCATATAATTTCTTATAATAAAAACAGAAAGGACTGATGCAGGTAGCTTGCTGCAGGGTGGTTGCTGTTCGAAAAGTATCGGTAATTAATTTACTATTGTTTACCATAGGTTATTATTGTTAGTAATCAGAATTAACGAGAACGATTTTAATAATAAATTCCTGGACTGTTGATTAATTGTTTTGTCTTAATTTTTATTGTAAGTAACTGTATATATATATATATATATATATATATATATATATATATATATATATATATATATATGCTAGCCACTCGTATTCGAGAAAGCCCGTATACTAGGGTGGCTAGTCAATACCTATTGCAGATGTTTGTTCAGGCGACTTTCTGTTTATTCATCCCCCACAGAAGCTACTTCTTGTTTATACTACATCTACGCTGAGCAGACCTGGGTCACAGTTTCTGTGTGAGAGCCTCTTATCTATCGTGATCAATAATCAGGCCAGCGCACTCAAACCCTCGGTCCTGATGACTTGTGACTTCGCGCTAGCGCAGGTATCGAAGGTCTACCCAATTTCCCTCACTGTGATTTCCAGGTACTTTCCAAAGGTGACGCATGCTGTGGTCGTCCCTATGCAGATCGATAACAAATCTCCTGACAAATCAACCGTGGTGAGATTCGAGCCTGGGTCTCGTGTCCAGAAAGTGAACGTTCTAACCACGCGCCCACATATATATATATATTTATATTCTTTTATTTCTTTTGATTTATGCAATTATTTATTTGTAATTTTCCTTCTCTGCATAGTCTACAGATTCTGTTAATTATATTGCAATGCAAGCTGTCATAATTATTGGTATAGCAGCCTGATCTTCCCCGATTTTGTTATGCTGTCAAAATCAATCAGCTGATGTTAATAAACGAACATTTCCCGTTACGATATCGGCAATGTAAAGGAGGGGAAAATGGGCTGCTGCAATATTGTTTCTGTAGTTTGGTAATTGCATTCTTTGGTTTTTTGTTATGTTATTGATTTAATGATTTCATTCACACTTGCAAAAATAAAGATTAATTCATGAATATATGTTATCCCTGACCCATGCAAAAAATGGCGTCAATTCAATTATACATTGATGTAATTATTTGACGGAAAATGAAACATTTAAAACCCCCAAACACACAAACACCATCAAAAACAAGTACACATATATATGGTAAAAAATATACTTTTAATTAAGCGATATTTATGGGTAAGAGTGCTGAAAATCAGGGATAGAGCAAACATAAATATAAAAATGGACAAAAATGTCAACACCGAACGGTAACAGTCTGAGTCTTACTCGGACTTGGAAGCAATCATCAAGCTATATATATATATATATATATATATACGTGTTGCATACGGCCTAGGAGAAAGACAATTCTGTATTCAAAACATATGGATAATTGTTTGTGAAACTTGTGACCTCCTGTGAACCAGTTCTCTGTATTGAGATCAGCAAAAACTTTGGATGATTCAGTACAAGCTTTCACCACTATAAAAAAATGATGTGTGGTTAGTCTAGATGTTGGTTCTTAGAACTGAGCACCTTGAACCTCATACGCCTAAAACGATGGAAGAACCCAGTGTACACACACACACACACACACACACACACACACACACACTATATATATATATATATATATATATATATATATATATATATATATATATATATATGTATGTATGCATGTACGTGCGTGTGTGTGTATGTGTGTGTGTGTGTGGAGACCTGTTTCAGAATTGTAGACCAATACTAATAGATTTAAGTACTGTCACTGAAGACTCATTATTTTGTACAAAACCAGCTCACCGAAACTAACTCAACTATTGTACATTGCCAGGCTCCAATTATTTGAATTTTAGTATTCATATATATTAACAAAATAGCGACGTCAAACAAGACGAGCGTTATTTTTTGAATTGGCCGACGGTAAAATATCTTTTGATTAGCAATATCTTTCTTCCTAAAAAATAATATTTAAAAATTGGGAAACTATATATTAGCCAATAAGTTTGAGATTAATAAATCTAAATTTTAGATTCATCTGGATCCTACTATTTTGTACAAATATGATAAATTCTTTTTCTCTTACTAATGTTCCAGGGAATCTTTCAACATTGTTACATAAACGAATTTTAATTCTCACACTTAATTAATTATTCACATATTTTGCAAATTTATTCGAATATACGATATTATGAAAATTATGTTTAGCAATAGTTTGTTTATATGGTGCAACAGTAGCGACTAGCGTTGCTTTGGCTTCTTTCATGAGTTCGAAAACTGCAATTTATACACGCAGTGAAATCAATGTATCACATACATCTGCACATATTAAGACTCTTCCTATTTACGCTGTACTAACGTAATTCCTTCATTTTTATTGTAAAATCAGATACAGAAAATATTTTGACTGAAGTATTTCGAAATAAAAACTTTGTAATTCTTTTTTCTCAACTGGAAAAAAAATTATACTCAAATGAAAAATATTGTAACTTATAGAACCAAGTTTGAAGCTTATCTTTATTCTTCGTTTATACACGCATATTCCGCTACACACAGACAGACAGACAGACAGACACACACACACACACACACACACACACACACACATATATATATATATATATATATATATATATATAGGTAAAAATTATTAGAAAGTTTCTGTACAAAACTTATTGTATAGACTAAAATAAAAGTTGTAAAAGGAGGCAAACTAATATTTAATATAGTGATATTATTTATAATATATGAATTTTACTGAGAAGAATGAAACCTTGTTACTTACAATTGGATTTTCAGTGGTTGTTTTTTAGAAAAATAATTTGTTGTTTTCCTTTTTTATATAGATTTTTAACAGGCTTCGCATAGAATTTCAAGAAATTTTTAACTGTTTCTATCTCCATATGTTGATGCTTATGTATGAAACAAAGGGAAAAACATGAAAATTAAGTGTCGTAACTCGCTATATATATCTTTTATGGTAAGGGAAATTTGGTGGAATCTATCTATTCAATCTATCAAGTATAAGTTAGAACTTGATAAAAGTTTTCTCTTATTAATCCTCCTTTGTTCAGTGGTTCTGTCGTTGCACTGGTAAAATCGGAAGACATTAAATTTAGCAGATTTTCTCCACCTCATTCATCTACATGTTGGCTTAGGGGGGATTTTTCTTGTGTGGTTTCCTTAATTTGTTGCCGCTGAACTGTCACCCTTTGCCGGAGTGACTGGCCGGTTTGGCCAACATAATGCTCGTGGCAAACTTTGCATGTAATTATGCATATTAAATTCTCAGAAAAAAGTCGCACAAAAAATCATTATTAATTTTTAATTTTGATCCGTCTTTGAACTGAACTTCATGGCCCACTAATAGGTAGTTGCATGCTCTGCAAAGTGGTCGGTTGCATTTTTTTTCACCTGACTGAGTTTAATAGCGTTCTGACTTTTGCACTCGTCAGTATATCTTAGTGATTTTGGTTGTCGATTACTTCTTATGTTTGGATATTTTTGTTTTGTTCTGGGAAGGTAATTATAGCTGTTTCTTCCAAGCAGAGTTTACATTTTTTTGGACTGATTGTTGTAGACTGATGTTCTTTTCCTTATTTTCCATGATATTTTTGGTATGGTTTGCGTTTTGTTTTTAATTTCCAAGATATACTTGGAAAACATTGTACTGTTCGTGTATTTACTATTTGTGTATATCTTCTTTGATTACAGGTTCCTTCAGTTATTCCAACGTATATTTTTTCATCATTATTTGGTGATTATACAGTAGCTTGGTATCTTACATTCTTTTGTAAGTAACTAACTTATAAGGGGCATTATTTCTTTATTTTGCAGTTACATACGCGTGGGTTTAATTTATTTGGGTGGCTTGTTGATAGTTTTCCTGCTTTGCTTTTTTATTTTATGTGTCATGTTCTCAGTGCAGCTGTAGCTGATTTTTACTGTGTTTTAGGTGAATATTTTGTGGTGTGTAATTGATTCGTGGAAGTGCTTGCATAAGAATTAAATAAATATGAAAAATTGTAGGAAAAATATTCATCAAACTCTTATCTCGTTATATAAATTCGAAAACTGTAAACAATAATTAAAAAATAAATAAAATAAAAATAGATAACCAAAAACAAGTAAAATAAATTAAACCAAATAAATAAATAAATGTAGTAAATATAAACAAATTAACAAACCACCCCCGCCAAAATAAACGTTAGAATAGACTGTAACAATCAATTCAAAAAACTACAAATACTGCTTGGAAGAAAAAAATAACTATAATTACCTTGCCCGACCAAAAACAAGCTACTATATGAACAACCGGGACTCATCTCAAACTTTTTACTACGTTACTTAAA
>OZ010571.1:124608680-124636180 GCA_963932145.1 Acanthosepion lycidas
TGACTCTTCACAGGCCCTTTTCTTTTGCAACTCTAAAGTTTTACTTTTTCTACTCCCCTATTTTCCTATTCTGCTATCCCTCCACACAAACGCATTAAATGTGTTACTCAGTGATTTTCCCGTCTTTTCTTATATATATGTCCCGTGAATGCTAAATTCTCTATGCTTATTTCTTAGTGTGTCCCAGAAATTTCAATTTTTGTTTTTCTCATTATTTGTAAAATGTTTCTTGTTGTTCTTATTTTTCTTAAAAGTTCCTCGTTGGTCACATGTTCCCTCTATGGTATTCTTAGTAATCACCGGTAGAAACATATCTCTGTTGTTTCAATCTTCTTTGCCTCTGATAAAAATTCCATGTCATATACATATCATTGCGTAGACATCAAATTAATATCTACCGACAGAGAGATCGAAATTAAAGAGACTTAGTCTTAGATTAACATTATTTACACTATTCGTATTCGGGCTATTTTCCTTATCTAGTGGATTAAATTGTTTGTTCGTGAATGTGGTGACATATTGGTAGCAAATTCAATCTCTAGGTTAGGCAATGGATTCAGTAGAAACTGGTGAGCAATAATTGAGCAGTACTAAAAATAAGAATTAGACGATATCCCCGGATATGAACTGTGGGCCGGGAGAAGTCTAGCCCCGTAGATTAAATAAAGTGTTCTGTTCAGAATACTTTGTACTTTAGCCAGATCAATATACAATTGAGGAAAATTGGAGGACACAATTATTGAAACGTTGTGATATGAACACACATTAGGACAACAGTCAAAATATGGATACCGTGAATAACAATAATTCCTTATCAATAAAATTCAGACAGAAATTAAACGAACTTCTATTCCATTTTTATCTAAGACATCACCGTTAATCCAGTCCTGTTTTACCATTAAGCTGTCCGAAACCTTACAATAAAACAAGGCTTATATATCCTATACAAGAAATGCCGATCTGTCGGTGGGTGATTTCGAACATTCTATCATTCTATTGCTCCCTATACGCAAGACCCCAATCTGCTACTGAGTAGCATGCCACTAGCGTTTGCCGCTGGTGGCCCGATGTCGTCTCGACAATATTACCACTGGCGGACCACTAGAGGCCCATTGTTGGTCTAACGGTGTCCCGCCGGTAGCTTCCACCAGAGGACAGTTGGCATTGCTATTGTCGGCACGCCAGCGGCCACTTGCGTGTACTGTATTACTTACTGAGTTTCGACTGAAACATTACAGCATTAATATTCCAGTATCTATCTATCTATCTATCTATCTATCTATCTATCTAGCTAGCTAGCTAGCTAGCTAGCTAGCTATCTATCTATCTATCTATCTATCTAGCTAGCTATGTATCTATTTCCCGAAACTAAAGCCAATATACGAAGCTTAGAACGGCTCATTATCAAACATATTAGACATTCGTTGCCTGTTATATTTAACAATATATGCTTCAATAATGATCTGCCGCCCCAATACACTAAATTCAAGTTACATGATTCCGGTGCATTAAAAGATACTAACACCAAGAAATTTCAATGGAGCCTCATTAAACGACAAATAAACACAACCAAACAAGAATTACAACGAATCAACACTGAAATTGTATGTATTAAATGAATCTTACAGTCTTCTACCACCACTGAATAATTCAAGAAAATATTGGATTTATAACATAATACAGCACAAAAGGAAAATTACTCCCATAAATAAGTCATCCAGTAAAAGCTAAACAAATTATATAAGTGAAAAATACGTCTACTATTCACCAACGTCAATTTCATATATCTACCGGATAACGAAGTCACTCCAAATGAAATGGAATTGCTTCATCTTGAATCAAATATTCATGTCGAACAGTAACCTAACTTAATGTTTAAACAAACGCAAATTGAAGCTTTATACCACCAAATACTTCTATTGCAACAAGATAACTATATTACTACACAGGTAGGTTTAAAAGAATTACTTAAAACCGAATCTATTAAACACCGATACCATAAAAATCCGAATTGAATTATAAACACCAATTTAAGAAAAGCAGCCACATATCTAAAAAAAATAAAATAAAATAAAAGATGAAAAAAATAAAAAAAATAACAACAGTATTGCTATCCGACGAGCTGATGAAACTAATACTTTCTTTATTTTAAACAAACATGAATTCCACAAAAAATTACACGCCATTGTGGATGATCACAATAAATTTAAATGTTAACAAATCACACCAACTGTGAACCAAAAATCATATTGATAAACTTTGTACAGTTAACATTGCTGAAACAGGATCCTATAACCCTTGAAGTTTATAGGACTATCAACATGGCTACCTTTAAGAAAATGTAAAAAAAGAAAACTATAAAAAAGATCATCCTCTCCGACCTATCATATCACAAAAACCTGCAGCAGTATATTACCTTTCAAAAACTATTAACAAATTACTTACTCCCTAACTCCCACGTAAATGAATTTATACAAATTCTTCATGCTGCAAAACCAAACAGCCAAATAATCGCATCTCTCAGTGTACAGAATTTATTTACTGATGTCTTTATCCATGAAACGATTGACATCATTATAAATTAGATTATTATAATCGTGTACCACTCAAGTAACATTTCGTGACCTCGTAGGCAATATTTTTATTCAAATAGACGATATCGCGATGGGATCTCCTTTAGGTACCCTTTATTTCTAATTATGATATAGCACATTTAACAATTAAAATACATAATAATACTAATAACCCCCCTATATATGTAAGATAAATGACATTTTCATTATAGCTAAAAATTTTGATCAGATTACACAACTGAAAAACAAATTTGAAAGTCACTTCGTCCTCATATTTACACTAGAATTCAATATTAACAATACAATTGCATTTCTTGATGTATTTATTGATTCCAGCGCACATAAATATGCTACTTCTTTATATAGATAACCCACTAGCATTAAATCGTGTCTTCTTAATTATAATACTGATTTCGCACAACGATATAAGTTAGCTGTTATAAAAAAATAATAATAATCCAACACACACAACTGGATATTCCCTAATTCCGTCATTGATCAACAAATTTAATATATCTCAATAAACTTAATAATACCACTAACTAATTTGATAATATTAATAATAATTGTAACCATAATAATGTACATCAAAATAAACATACTACTATTAATAAACCAAATGCATAATAATTACAGACATGATGAAACAACACTCAAATTCATAATAGGTAGAAATGTTAAACCCATTAATAATAATAAACAATTTAAGTTTATCATATATTATAAAAAAATTAAGACAATTGAACTCATAGTCTTGAATAACCCTACAACCACACAACTTAATCTTCTACAAAAACAAATGTAGTTTATCAATTTAAATGTCTGTTAAGAGATTTTATCTCTGATACTAATAATAAACCGACTGCATATATTGGTTTTGTTACAACAACGTTCTTCCGTAGATTTACAGGTAACCTTTCTGATTTTAGTTTTATTAAACAATATTTCCCAGAAAAACATAGCCATGTACATAATATTAGAGAGATATTAGTTGATAACACAATAATAATCACACATACACACAGTAAAATAACCTTAAAATATTCATGGCCCTCTACATTAAAACAAAGCAACACACACTCAACAAAATTACATTTCAATCCAGTCAAAACATATTACAATGCATTTCAACTGATGGTTCTGTTGATAATATTCTTTCTCTCAAGAGGTCATGTAAGAACTGCATTATGTTTGCTATTCCACGACCGTTATCATCGCATAGCAAACATCTATGTAAGCATAACAGGATGTCATCTTTGATGGTAAACATCTCTGTTTTAATGTCCATATAAAGACTGTGATGATGGCTCATGTGAGCTGAAAGCTTAGATTGAGAAACAGCATAATAAAAAATGTCCAACTGTTGGACAGTTTTTGTCTTTATTTTCCTCCCGAAACTAAAGCCACTGTACGAAGCTTAGAACAACCAATGATCAAACATAATAGACATTGGTTGTCTGTTATATTTAACGATATATATTTGAATAATCTATCTATGAATATATACTTTTACAATTATTGTTTTATTCAATGTCATCAAAATTACATAAATTATTACTTCGTAAAGAAAAGAACGATGAATGAATTGAATTTTCATACTGAAATATTTCTTATAGGAAATTATATTTTAATAGGGAAGAAAATTATGACATTTCAGTATTAAATTATGTCGATAAAATGACTTTTAATGCAGACTATGCTAATAATAATTGTAGTCTGCTTTATTTTTAGAACATGAACTGATTCTCAGATATTCTAAAGTACAACACAAAAATATTGTCTTGATTTTTTCGGAGAGACGATGTCTGTAAATATTGCTACGCGAAACGCATAGTTTTCATTAAGATATTCAAATTTCATAATAGTCATACATGTTTAATAATATTTGTTATTATTTTTAAATATCGGACACATAAAACAGTAGATTATTAAAATATATATAACTTTTATTGCGAATTTAATTTTGTAATATAAAATAATCAGCCTTTTATAAAAGCTAAGTTATTCTTCTGAACAATAAAAAAATCATTTATAGACTGACAAATATATGGAAGAAATTATTTTCATTTCATTAATTTCCCAAACCTTAAGTCTGAAATTCATTTATTCATGAAAGGCTAGCAAATGAATTTTCGTGTGAAGATTGAGGAATATAAATTTCAACATCGATCGCAGGAGAAGGCCCGGCAGCCGAGAAGAATATATGGCCTTGGGAAGTGTCCTCTTCAGATCTTTTGCTTCCGGACTGATATTGCGTAGGATTTTATATTTTAGATTCTGGGCTCCCCTGTCACTCTCTAATGTTATTTATTCCGCTGACGATGCTAGAATCCACAAAGCCTTAGGTATTTCATCTTGTATGAATTATGAGAACCCCGACTTTTAGTCTAGAAGTGACTGCTTTTGAAAACGGTAATACACTAAAAGACAGAAAATCCATATATATATATATATATATATATATATATATATATATATATATATATGCATATTTCATGCACGATTGGTTAAATAATATCGAAACGCTTTGTCTATCAATTTTGTTATTAATGTTTTTCAAATTTCCGAATTAGTTCTTTTATATTATCGGTGAATTTGCGAAATTCATGTTTATTTTTTATTTTATATTATTTTTTCGATTACTTTCGAAAGTTGCTACATTCGTTTCCAAGTATTGTTCTATGTATATTTCCGCAATTGTTTTTGCTTAATTCCAGCATTCTTATATTTGATGGAACCAATTTCCAATTTGGGAATACTGGAATAAACAAAATCACTTGCGAACATACTTTATATATATATATATATATATATATATATATATATATCTTTTCGCCTGTAAGGCATTCAATGTTCTAATGGAATATGCTTATTACCTAACAGTTTTCACTCTTCTCTATGTTTTTAACGAATGTTTTCTCTTTACTCATATTTTGTTAGGCTTTTGATATCATTTGTCGCTTTTCCCATGTGCGTTGGTTTTTTGAGGTTGTATTTTCCGAACTTTGTTAAAGCACCTGTAAGACATTTAAACTTCTGTCCTTGATTTATTTTAGGGATCTCCAATTCGTGGCTTGTATCTTACTAACAACCTTCTTACAATAAATGTGTTGACATTTTTCCACTTTTCTTTACAACCTTCTCTAGTAGTTGTTGCAGTTTCCTTTCAGTATTTGCTATCAACATTAGAAAAGCCACGACGAGAAAAAATATTAGAGAGAAATCAATTCAAAATCACAAATTAAAATACATTCGTTTTAATGTTATATCGTAGATTACGATATGTTAGGAAATGTATAGCGCGATAATCACTGGTACCGTCCAAAATGACTTTGCTAAAATAGAAAATACATGCATGATATGTCGCATGGATTTCAATGGCACAATTATCAAATTGGGCAGAAACGGATATCAAATTGGGTTGAAACATAGGCTTGGGGGTACAGTGAATTAACAAGTAGGAAGTAGGTTTTTTGGGCGTTCAGGGGTCTTATAACTTTAACAGAATAGTAAGAAGGTTGTCTAATTTTATTTGCTCGATTTACAAGCGTAATGTCAATATAGCCAGGATAATCTTGACGAAAATATTTGACATGGAGTGATGGATAATAAATGCTTAATATCGAATCTTAAAGATAAGCTTAGAATATATATTGTTTCATCGCTATGTTTCAGTTTTCTAAATTATTCTTGTATATCATAATTACTATTTATTGAATAGTTGTTGCTACACTTCGTAAATGATGTAGTTACTATTAATTTCTTTATTCTGTAGCGCTAGCCCATGAGTTTCGATAAGGTCGAACCTCACTAAGTACTACACATTTCATTAAGTATTAATCTGAGAAAAAACATGCTTGACAACATTATGGCATTCATGATCTGATGTGGCTATTTAAGAACGTGTCTCAAGTTTTAAGGCTGTTTTTTTTAATCAATTTTCAGTATTAAGAAAAAACATTCTATGTAAAATTTCTTTATCACTTATAGTAAATTTAATTTTAACAGATCCATACACCTATATATTTTAAGTTTTTGTTATTTTCTTATTCCGCTGTATGAATTTGATAACAAATTTAGGTTATGTGCTCTCACTGCTTCCATTTCAATTCCACATCATAGTTTCTATTTTGGAAAGGTTTACTTTGAGTCATATTTCTTGGAAACATTAACTAGAGAATACGGATTTTGTATTCAAGTTCATTTCTGTCTCAACTATTAATACCTATGTCTTTGGCCTAATCCTCTTCATAATCAGTACATTGGCCTCGGGTTGAAAAGCAGGAAAACTGTTTTCTCTCAGTAAGTTCGTTTGGAGTGTGGAAGGGAATACTAAAATTATCTATGACGATCTCTACACATTTATTGCATTAAGATGCGAATGATGGAAAGGATGGAAATTGGGAGCTAGAGAATTAAAAATGCGAATGAACAACAAATTGCTAAAAATGGTGTTTCAATAATGCACATTAAACTTACTTGATTTTAAGGGTCTACTTAAAGGGAATGAAGCATTTTCTTACGCAACGCATTCTTGTTAACTTCAACTAACTATAGACTACGTTTCTAAAGTTGAAGTAGTGTTGATTTATAGACATTCGTAGCAATTGAAAGATTGGGTTTGCCAAGATTTGTGTTTGTGCTTGAACCGACTAAGAATCATTGCCACTGTAGATTGCTCGTTGCTGAGCAAAGGATTCCGACAGAAAGAAAGGGTGACAAAGGTCTACACAGCATAACAAGCCCAATGATGCATAAATGGGATCAAGCAAACGGGAATCGGATTTAACCTAAGAGAAACAGTAAGTAAAGAGCTTTGTTGAATTACGTGCTATTTATTAGAGAGGACCACTGCTAAAGCACACCTTGCCTCTCAAATTGCTACCGAAGGATTGGAATTATGTGTTTAATTCATATGCTGGTTGTTCTCTTCTAAACGTAATTCATTTTAAATGAAGATTCCTTGAATTTGATTGAATCCCGTGTATAATTTAGTCGTTCACAATGACATCAGCACAAACAAATCTTTAATCTGGATCTCACATATAGATATCAAGAATTTCAATTTTGAAGAATTTAATTTTTCAGATTAAGGAATATTTACATATACCTACCATAAAAAAAACATAATCGCTTTTATTCGTTTTTATTCTACTCAGCGTTTAGAAACTTCAGTGAAAATCTCTTGAGGAATGCCTTTTCTCATGGATTCGAACCCTACGATAATACACCCCCACAATATTTATACTGTGTGGGGGAGTGAAATACCGATGTTAGCGATTAGTTGTTGCGGGTATTGGCCAATATTTGTCCTGGACTTGTATATATGCGTATGAACACCACGAATTAGAAACACCTACCCTGGACCTATGTGTATACGCATGAGCACCCCTCATTACTAGGTCTATGTGTATGCGCATGTGCAGCTCGCATTAGAAATACCTATCCTGGCATTATGTGCATTCACACGAGCGCCCCGAATTCTAGATACCTATCCTAGGTCTATGTGTATGACCATGAGCACCCTACATTAGAAATAACTACTCAGGGCCTATTAGAAATAACTACCCAGAGCACCCTACATTAGAAATAACTATACTTGGCACGAGCGCACCGCATTAGAAATGCCTATCTTGGCCTTGTGTGCATTCACACGAACGCCCCGCAATCGAAATACCTATTCTGCCCTATGCGTATGGTCATGAGCACCCTGCATTAGAAATACCTACCCTGGGTCTATGTTTATGCCTATGAGCACACTACATTAGAAATAAGTAACTTGGGTCTATGTGTATACGCATAAGCAAGCCGCATTAGAAAAATCTACCTTCGGCCTATATGTATGCACATGAGCACCCCGCATGAGAAATACCTGTCTTAGTCCTATGTGTATGCGCATGAGTACCCTGTGGGATCTTCCCCAACAAACCAACCTTACCTCTTTTTAGGAAATGCACTCTTCCTATCTGGTAAGTAACATCTTACTTTTATACAAATATAACAAGTATTGATTGGTCAATCACCTCCAATCTAGCTTGTTGATTGGTTAGTTCCGACCAATAAAACCGCCTGCACGCGACCAATCTGTTTACCCGCTCATATGCTAGGAGCCTCACGACCATTATATAAACCCAACACGTGTAAACTCCCTCGAGTTTTCTTTTCATTCATCTCTCTCGCACGTCTCATTTCTTGCTACCAAGTGCCTAGATGTAACCTTCAAGAACTCTCGTCTTAGCCATTGCAGTGAGACGTTAAAGACAATTACCAACATTCACAAACTCTGAAATCAACTTTACAACTCACAATTCCAAACTTTATTCTTCTAAATTACTGTTTAATATTACTTCTTCTTGATATGAGCTCCGGTACAACTAATACCAAATCAAAGGGACACGACTCTGTCCTACCTTTTAAGTTCGAATGCATGTACATCAAACATTAATAAATTTAATTGTTATGTTTTGAAATCATTCCGTTCAGTTTTGTATTTTATTCTATGTGCTATTTACGTCAAATGTAAATTGCATTGCGTTCACGCATTGTCCTTAATCCCACCTTTCCTAGCCAAAGTTAATTATTATTAACCCCTATCGCTGCAACCCTGTATTAGAAATAGCTATCGTGGGCCTATGAGTATGCGCATGTGCACCCCACATTAGAAATACCTATCTTGGCCTAGGTGTATGCACATGAGCAACCTGCATTAGAAATACCTATTCTGGGCCTATGTGTATAAGCTTGAGCAGCCCACATTAGAAGTACCTATTCTGGGCCTATGTGTATAGGCATGAGCAATCCACATTAAAAACACCATATGTAATATCCTGATACCGTGGGAGTGTGTTAATACAATTATTAAATATGGAACACCTGTATTTTAATGATTCCTAACAAGGTTAACTTTTTTGATTTTGGAAAGAGTAAGTACATGTAGGATGCCTACATCGTAATGGATGTTTATTCGCTGCGAACATTAGTAAAAAAATCTCTACATCGATATAAGGATTTGTGAACAAAACTGGTTATATTCGAAGATCCATGCTGTCTCCACCTGGCACGAACTCAAACATCTGTCTGAAAGAGCCTCATATATATAACTCGTCTCATATAGCGACACAATCGTCACTCTTCACAGCTCCAGCGTCGATATATCTTGATATATTACTTGACTCAAGTGAGGCGCAGTAATGAATTCTTTGGTTTCAATAACAGTGCAGTTTTTAGTCAGCGTTGAAGAAGGTCGAATTTATGCTATACACTGACTGGGGATATGAGCATTGAATTGGAGTGTGATATGATGCAATGTTCTTTCCTTCACTCTAGCTGGAACAAACAGAGTTTTCACGTGTGCTGGTAACTACTTCAGACATAGAGTGACGTATAATTCTGATCCCAACCTCCATTTCAATGTCATAGTATCCTTACCTCCTTGCCTATTACCTACAGCATATGTTGTAAACATTTATTGCACTTGTGTATTTCATTTTTGGCACTTCTTTTCAAATGCATGGAAGAAAGATTAAGCATCGGTGGAAGCGACAAAGGCGAACGGGTTGACTGCTAAACTGATGAGTTGAGAGAATTGTTTCCTTTCCTATAATCGCTACCAGATGATTTTCTCCCTTAAAATAATTGCGTTGGGATTTCACGACATTTGACCACAACGTTCTTTCCATAACGAAGTTAACGCCGCCATCTTGATGTCTTCAAGTCTATCGATGTACGTCATTTAATAAAACGAACACAAAATGTAAAAGCCACAATATACTTGAATACGTGTCTAAATTGCAAAGAGAAACATGAGGTAGATGTTCGAAGTTGTAAGCTTTATTTTATGACTTTGTCGTATATAGACTTGCGCCGGAATAAAAATCAAAAATAAATTACACAACTGCCGGCTCTTATCGAGAAAAACTTTAACAAGCTGAACAAAATAAAATAATATATGTTTACTTTAAACATCCATGACATGATATATGCTAAGGCATTAAACACAATAACTGAAGAGGAAATGTATCAAACTTCAACCTGATATAATACGACTTAAATAGGTTTTCTTAATTGCGCTCGTTCCGCCCTTCGTTAGTTAGTATGACCATTACTACTTGTTAATACCTCATAAATTATAAACTATTCCGCATTTTGATCGCGTGGAAAAGACATTACTTGATTTCAGTGTGAAAATGAAAGAAAGAAGATTGAAACAGACGTGGAGAGAGAATAACATAAAGCTGATAAGAACAGATACTACACTGGGTCGGGATGCGACACAAAGTAATTTTAACGTTAGGAACCCGAACGCGTACACTCAGGCCACTGGTCAAATATTGGTATATTTTTGCCCATGACACGTTTGCGCGGGAGCGGGCACCAATTTGTCTTAGCTGGTGATGATCTGCTAGAACAGATACTGGTATTTACCAGACTCCCCACTGAGTCAGGATGAGACACAAAGTCAGTTAATTAATGCGTTAACTGGTCAAAGTATTGGCTAATTTTGGTCCAACAACCGCCTGTGGGGGTTCGGGCACAAAACTTGTCTTAGCTTGTCATGATCTGCCGGAATAGATACCACACTTTTATCTCAGTATTTAGCCAAGACTTACCCACAAGGAGTGATGTGGCACAAGGTCGGTTTTTATGTGGGGCGTTCCGAACACGTAGGCACGGGCAAAAATTCCCCGTAGACCCCATAATGACGGGGTCGAATTTATCTAGTCTCGTATGGGCTCCTCCATACCCAAAGGCAGAAAGTTCGACAATCTAAGTATTGTCAAACCCAGAGGTTTGTGAAGTGATGGTGACTGCGATTATAACACTAAGATTGGTGTCAAAGATTGACTGGCTATCTAATTTTTATTTCTACAAAAAGAAAATTTATTTTTCATGTTAGAACAATGAGATACCATGAATTTTCTGTTTTTTGTGACTTATGGAGGATAGCATGGGAGGTGAAATTGTAAGATTTTATGAAATTGGTTTGTGAGGTACAATCTTCGATCTTAGGTCTGTTGAATATGTGTGTTGTTTTCATTTCATAAAGGAATTATTTGTTGAAATTAGTAACACAAAGCAAATCTTTACCGGTCAGGCTTGTTTTGATCAGGGATATGACATACTGTCAGATGGAGGTGAAGATGACACCTGTAATAACGAGGTCAAATGAAGGTAAGATTCTGGAACATGGAAAATGTTCCACTGAAGGTTGATAGGGGCGATACAAGCGCACAATTTTGATTAGCCTGCCAATCAATGAGCACATGGGACGGAACTTCCCCTCCGATACGTGCGAAACAATGCCATCAATTAGACTGGGTTCTTAGGAGCTTTTATTCCTCCCTTTCAATGTGTATGATATAAGACCTGTTGTCAGGCATTATTATTGGCTAGCTAGTCAGGGCATTGCAATTGGTGTTTGCGTCGCCATAAAAGCAGTTGCCGAAAGAGTAGAAAAAAGATTGACCCGGTCTCACTGCTAACAGACGAACACTCTCCTGCCGTATGATCGTTGTAACTCAATTTTATAAAGACCTCTTGTCTACATTCCTTCGATCAGCTGACTCCATTTTAATAGTTGAATGACATTGGGCTGTTTAGCCATAAATGCAATCGCCAGTTAACCTCTTTCTCCATTTTGATTATGTATTCATGATCAAAATGATAGCACTATAAATAAAAGTTGTTATTTGTACGCTTGCTAATGAGTGATGTTGAAATTAAGTTTACCAGCAACACCGGTGAATTTAGTCTTTCACAATCATAGCTAGGACAGAGAGGAGTCAAACCTGATCTGCGAGAGACCTTCACTAAATTTTCCTGTGGATACTGAAACACAGAAACACTGAAACTGCACGTAGAATGCAGGATAGGTGGAGAGGGGGTTCAAAATGACCGTAGCGATAAATCGCCCTTTTTCAGACGCACGATATCGAACGTCAAAAATCGAGAAAGGCAATCGTCAAAAATCCAGTTAAAATAGATTAAATAACATCGTCTTCTGAAGAATTTTAAATTATTATTAAAATAAATGTACGTAAGACAGAGATCTGGCTAGAAAAAAAGAAAGAAAAAAGAAAGAAAGAAACAAACAAACAAATATACTAAGATAAACACGTTTAACGTCTCCTGACAATATATTATAAATAATAAACTCTTCTGTTTTGATCGCGTGGAAAGATTGGAAAAAAACTACTTGATTTTCGTTAGAAAATGAAAGAACGAAGGAAAGAGATAAATAAATAAATAAGAAAGAAAGAAAGAAAGAAAGAAAGAAAGAAGGGAATAAACAGGCGTTTAACAGCAGTTTCAGTGAAATGGAAACAATTTGTCAATTTGAAATCATTTAATTTCTAACCACTTCTTAAAATAATAAGTAGCATTTATATTTATTATTCATATTGCAATATTTTGATAAAGTTGTTAATCTCTAATGTTCAACAACGTGACAGGGGAATTTCTACGTATATTTTATTGTCATAGATCACACCATTAGCTTATTCAATCATACCAGCTAAGAATTTAGGATTCATCAGAAAATTTAAATAGGAGAACTGAAATGTTCTCTGGTCTTTCTAGATGTAATAATTCCTCTTGTCTATTTTGTTTAATGTAAATATGTCGTGTTTTCTCCTATGTGCCGTGTTCCTTCAGGATGTTGCAATCTTAGAATCGTTTCACTATATAGGTTGAATACGTCTTTTTATAAGACGCATCATTGTCTTACTCCCCTTTCTATTCTAGTATATATACTTTTTAAAGTTTCGTATTTGCTTGATTTTTTTTTCACTTTGAAAGTCGCCTGTTGGGCTGACCCTTTTGCTAGCAACCACGCATTCTGTCTTCTTGCAATTGATGTTTCGTCTTTTTTTTTCTCAATTTTCTTCATTATATTTCGTAAGAAGTATTGTTGTTTTCTTTCTGTGTCTGCGGTCAATACTGTGTCATCTGTATATCTTATGTTGATAAGCCTGAGACCGCCAATAATGAATCTTGTCAGGACTTCTCATTCTTCCAATATCGTCTCACTGTATAAGTTGAATAATTGAGGTGAGAAGACACATCCTTGTCTTATACCCTTTCTATCTTTGTATATTTACTGAATTCATTTGCTGTCCATATGTAGGCGGTTTACTCTCAGTAGAAATTCTAGATTATTCGAATATATCAAGATTACCAAACAGTTCTAACACATCTTCATGTCATACTTTAAAAAAACACTTTTGTTGTATTCTACAAACCTAGAAACGGTCGAGCAATGGATAGCGGCTCGGATTGAGGAATCGGAGAGCCGAGCTATAATTCAAGTCGAATCAATAACATTCACTTACCCTTGGGAAACGTATGAATACTTTTTTCTCCACAACTATGCGTAAATAGCAGAAAACACCAGGTCGTATAGCCTTGGATGACAAATGATCTTCTGCAGGAAGAAATGTCAACCGACTGCTGGAAAAAAATCTGCATCGTCAGTCATGTCTGCGTGTGTCACGCATTGGTATCACACATAACTAACAGATATACCATAAAAATAGGTATATATTTTTACTACACTGGAACAAGAGAAGCTAAATTTGTGCTGATGATGATATCATTATCAGCATAATTGTAGCTTTCCTTGTTTCAGTGTCTTTAAGAAACTTAATTTTTCGATACACATTATTCTGTCTGTAGCGTA
Organism: Acanthosepion lycidas; assembly: GCA_963932145.1. Taxonomy (NCBI): domain Eukaryota; kingdom Metazoa; phylum Mollusca; class Cephalopoda; order Sepiida; family Sepiidae; genus Acanthosepion; species Acanthosepion lycidas. The sequence goes on from OZ010571.1 coordinate 124,622,931, forward strand.
GTAACTGTTCAGATGTACAAAATTAAACTGAATGGGAGCAAATACTTCCGCCCTTTTTCATTTCAGAAGACGGGTTACTACCTGGAATCCATTGTTCTACGAAATAATAAGACGACGAAATGGTAAGCAAGGAAAAATACAAATTAATTAACACATAAAAAAGATTGAAAATTATTAAGAGGCATGATCACCCATATCCAGAAATGTATATTGATAAAGAAAGAAAATGTTAGCTTGAATACGATTTTATATTTGACATGTTAGTAATAAATTAATTTTTAGATTAATATAAAGTCATACCTCGGTTTAAGTCGTTTCGAGTTATGTCATTTTCGAAGATAAATCGGTTTTTCTTAAATTTTATATGAAAAAAATAAAACTCGCCTTACGCCGTTTTACTCGAGTTTACGTCGGCCGTTAAAAATATTGGAAACGTCAAAACCCTAAAATAACAATAAGAACATATAAAATCATATTTGAATAAATTTAGAAAATAATATTATGTATACTACACGTACACACACGCACACACACACACACACACACACACACACACACACACACACATATATATATATATATATATATATATATATATATATATATATATATATATATATATATATATATATCAAGAAAGCATCAAAAACAAAAGAATAACAATAAATTATGTTCAGAAGATTATCTTTTTTCAAATTCTTCCCGACAGGCGGCAATCGTGCGTTGTTTTTCACTATATCATGGATTTTGAATTCAGACTTATTTATATCTGTGATCAGACGTTAACGTTCTTTCAAGTATATTTCAGTTGTGATCTATAATAAATTATTGCCCATGGCTCCGAAGAAAAGTCCCAGTGCAAGGGTTAATGCTAAACGTGAGGCTATATCAGTGGAAGATAAGTTGGTAATAATAATGCTGTATGTACATATCATAAATACTATGGGAGTGTTTATTTGCGGTTTATAGTTTAGTTATTCTGATTTAAGTTCCTTTTCGACGGAAGACGTGACCTCTGTAATTAATTAGTGACGTAGGGTGAGGTATTCCTGCATATGACAATCAAAATGAATATGTCGCTTTATGGGTAAGCATTCCTTTGTGCGAAGCGAGTGTATATTTGTATGTCATTATTGCCGCACATAAATATATGACTAATATGTAATTGTGAAAAAAAAAACTGGAACCGAAATAAAAGTTATTAATATTTTGACTTTGTCTGGGCAAGTCAAATGTTGACATATTTTAATGACAAGCTATTAAAGCAAAATAGTCATTATTAAACGAAAATAAACGGCAAAGCCTAGTTTTTTATTTGACGGTTAAATCTCATAAAACAGCTCACGAAAGTAAATAAAATAATAGGCTGTACTTGCGTATAAAGAATTGAATAGTTTTCAAGTCGTATTTACTTCTGTTTCGACACAGAGAGCTGAACTAATAATGCAGTGGATGCTGAATAATTTCCTCTAAGATCAACAATCTTCAAGCAACATAAATGCAATTCCGCAGAAAGATAACGATGTGAGGTTGGACGGAACATGTGAGGAACCACGTGGCTGTAGAGAAAGGGAAGCAGAAAGAAGATTTATATTTAATATCAGGAAGAGTCCATTGACATTTCTGGGGAATATAATGAGGAAGGAGAGCTTGGAAAATCTGTTACTCACAAGACGGATTGAGAACAAATCGTCAAATATCTGTCTAAGCGGAAAACAATGTTACACGTATTTGATGAGCTTAAGAAAATGAATTGCGGGACATATTTTAGAAATAACGAAAAGACAGAATAAATTTAGTGCAGATTTGGGAGGAAATCGTGGAGAGCCGAGTATCACCTACGTGCTGAGGGAATACGGTACATAAAGAGAGAAAATGTAATTGGGAAATTCATTTCATTAACAAACTGATGTAAAATTTCAACGTACATTTAGAAACGATGGCAAATAAATAGATAAAAATCTAAAATTTTTGACAGATCTTAAACATGATTTTATATTAATATACAAGATAATTTATTTCTAAATTCTTGGGATGAGGGCTTATCCTTATCTACATCTGTTTAACTATTTGCTCTCCGGTTTCTGTCTGGCAATGTGTACTTACACAGAGTAGAAACAGGAGAGAAGTACCTAAGTAGTATTAAATAATAAATAAGAACTAGATGTTATTCATCATGACGGTCGTCTTCGAGTATAGAATCCAGAGGTTAGCAGTGAATATTTCGAAGACAGTAGAAAATCGTAGTTCAGGTTAGCAGTGGATATCGCAGTAAAGTAGCAGAGCATAGTACTTCCTTCTGTTCATCTTCTCCTGACAAGTTGGCACTGGTTATTCGGGTAGGGTAAACAAAAATGGCCGCCTTTTTACACGACGAATTGTATGTTCTACGTCTTCTGATTGGTTAACCTTCTATTGGTGGACTATAAAGTGAGTCCATGCATTTGGACTAACTCACTAGTTACGTATATATATACACAAAAAACTGTAACACTAGACATGAACAGTGGAACGAGAAGAGTCTAACCACGTAGATTAAATAAAGGGTTAAGTTCCCAATATGTTACCCAGATCAATACACAACTGAGGAAGCCCGAAGGACACTCCGATCGAAATGATGTGATAGCAAGAAAGTTGAGGACAAAAATCCGATTATAAAGAGTGTAAATAATAATATACTAGAGTGTTGAAATTTTTTCGGCTTGGTCGATTCAGTCAAGTCAGTTTTTGATGGAGTAACTATCAGTATTCTGATTTGTGGAAGTAGATAGGCCGGAAATGTTTTCAACAAGCGCTCAAAGTGCTATTCTGGTGTGTTGCATTTGAGGTTATAAGTAAACATCGAGAGGAAATGCTGAACATGCTGTCTGGCTTAAATTGAAATCTTAAATATATGTTGCATACATAATGTTACTTTTTACGGTGATAATATCGCTAAAGCGCATTAGTTTATTTGAAGTGGACGATAATACAAAAATAGGAGAAAGGACAACAAAAGAACGGGTGTCATGAAGAGAGATAGACGAGGTTGATTTATGTTGCAATTAAATTGTTGATTGGTAGCCAGAAACAGGAATTAAGTTCCAAAGGTGAGTAATGTGAGAAAAGAATATAATAGAATAGAACATACGGTTACATCTCACTATTTAAACAATATATATATATATATATATATATATATATATATATATATATATATATATATTGAACAATAAAAATTAAAAAATTAAAAAATTAAAATCCTGAGACACACTGGGTTGTAGATTAATATTCTTTCGTTTTTTTTTTTATTATTATTCCATTTAGATTCCTCGACTAGTTTCGGCCGAAATGGCCATCATCGGGAGGAGAAATATTTCTGCTTGCTGCTAGCACTAAACTACAGAAATGAATATATATATATATATATATATATATATATATATATATATATATATGTATTTGGTAGCATAAAGTAGAAAAGAGGAAATAATTAAATGTTAAAGCATATTACTACAAAAATTGAATTATATTATTCGTTCTCTCATATTATCTATCGACTTCTCTACATATCTAAATCAATTTTTAAACTAGTAAAATGATGAGACATTGCAACCAATCTAGTCGTACGCTTAAATTCCAGCGGTTGAGGTGCTAAGAAGAAGAGCTCATTAGATGAATTGCCATGAAACATGTTTATAGATAAAGCTGAGGGAAGCTACGCCATGGCGGAGAGTATTTGACTGATGTCGAGATGCCACGTAAAGACAAATAATATAACATACTCGTCTTTGGATTTTGCCGAGAAACTTGAGATATATAGCAAGAGCTCCAGACCCGATATGGCAGCAATATTCAGATAAATGATGGATTTATAAATACGCAAAATGATTTTGACGAGGAAAAAATTTCTGGCACGACACAGTGTACCAAACATATTGGCAGCATAAAACTACAATGGCTCAATGAGTTATGGGGGTTAGCATCATGAGCTGATGAAAGGAAATGGTTCTTTATGATAACTAAAGGATACCAATTTCAGGAGGTAACTCGATAAGCGTTTGGACCTTGATGATGAGGAACGGTGGTTTCAGCAGGATGGAGCTCTTCCTCACACTTCTATTGTGACTATAGCATGGCCCCGTGAAATGTTTGGGGAACGTTTCTCCAGGGGAATGAGTACCGCACTTGCTCGAGCTGACCCCCACTCCCATATTTCTTCGTTTGTGTGTTCATCAAGGACAATATCTACTAGGGAAACCCTCGCAGCATAGCCGCACTGAAGGCAGACATCAAAGAAAAGATTCGAGTGATCATCCAAGAGGAATGTGCACGCGGCATCAATAACTTTCAACAATGTCATTAACTGATCGACGGACATCTGGAACATGTCATCGAGGGCCCCTCTTGACATTTTTGGTTCATGTTTGAGACTAAATAGTTGCAGATCCTAAAATGATGTCCTTTTACCTTTCAATAACTGTAATTTCTACCACTGTATCATTTGTGATTTATCTCCGATGATTTTCTTTCAATAATTGTGAAACACCCTGTTTTTACACACACACACACGCGCGCGCGCTCACACACACACAAACGAAATCATACATATTTCTATGCCTTAAATAATTTTAAGTGGACACCTATATTTGAGTAGATGCTCCGTGTATTTTAAATAGTATTTATTTCGACTACTGACCAGTATACCTAAAAAATAAAAAAATAAAAAAAAACATAATGTAGAATCTGTTCCCTCCGGCAGGATTCGTACCCACCGTACTGCCTTTTGCAGTAGGGATCACTGTCTTATCCGGCGTGTCTTAAAAGCTCTGTTACGAAGAGCTTCGAAATCAGGAAAGGTTCGATTTTCACTTTGAGCAAACTCACTTGTCCAGTTCTTTGTTGAAACACGTATCTATTCAGCTTCGGATTCGAAGAGCATATTTTCTTTATTATGTTCTATTGAGTTCGCATGCCGGTAGACGAAATATTAGGTTGGCGCAAAATAATGTCGTTTTCTCACATAGTAACATATGTTAGAAAACGTCATTATTTTTGCACCAACCTAATAAATAAGGTTTTAAAATAAACACAGATTCTATTCAAATACGAGTATCAACTAAAAATTTAAATTTTGAAGGAATACAAGTATCGGATTAAAAAGAAAGAAAAAAACATTTAGTTAAATATAAATATAATATATCGCACATATAATGGTGGTATTAATAAAAAAATACCCGATGAAATGCAACGAGGATATTAAGGATATATTAATACATATAAATATTATCCTCCAGTGATAGCACGTCTTGGAGTTTCATGCACAACACAATTTTCAGGTACTGAGAATAAAACTGACCGTTACGTAATTTAAATTTTAGTAAAAATTTCTGGTTATCGCAATGTTTGTGCAGTTATATATTATACTGAGGTTACAGAGTTTTAATTAAAATGGTATATTTGTAATTTGAAATCAACGTGATTTGAATATATATATATATATATATATATATATATATATATATATATATATATATATATATATATATTAGAGATGTGAATATTATATTTCATATTAAGCAGAAAGGGAGCTTACTATTCTTTAAAAAAAAAACGAAGCAAACCGAGTCAGAGTCGTGCTACCAGTAGGGTTATTATATATATATATATATATATATATATATATATATATATATATATATATATATATATATATATATATATATAAAAGTGAACATAGAAGTCAATACTTAGAGGCGACAGTCTGTTTTCACGATAGATACAATCGTCAGGCCAACATATATATATATATATATATATATATATATATATATATATATATATATATATATATATATATATATAAATATAAAGTGAACATAGAATTCAACACTTTTAGCGACAGTCTGTTTCATGCTATATGCTATATGCAATCGTCAGACCTGACGATTGCATATAGCATGAAACAGACTGTCGCCTCTAAGTGTTGACTTCTATGTTCACTTTTATATTTACACACGTTCTATCTCTGATATTGAACACTTTATTCCATAAATGTAGCACACCTTAAGACTATATTTCATATATATATATATATATATATATATATATATATATATATATATATATATATATATATATATGTGTGTGTGTGTGTGTATGTGTGTGTGTGTGTGTGTGTGAAAAGTATAGTCTTAAAGTGTGCTATATTTGTGGGATAAAGTGCTCAATATCAGAGGTTGAGCGTGTGTAAATATAAAAGTGAACATTGAAGTCAACACTTAGAGGCGACAGTCTGTTTCATGCTAGACGCAATCGTCAGGTCTAACGATTGCGTCTAGCATGAAACAGACTGTTTGTTTCGGTCTCTACATCTCTGAGGTGAGGTATTATGATTACTTGTAACATTTTAATACAAGATATTGGTCAATAAAATATGTTATTAATATAAATATTAATATTATTATTATTATTATTATTATTATTATTATTATTATTATGAGTATTGAATTTTTATTTATTTATATTTATACACCAACTTAAATATCATTGACGTAATATAAAGCAGAAAATATACTGCATGGAATATTGCTGTCATATATGGTCTGGAGCTCGGCTGTGCCTCTTAGTGTCCTCGACAAAGTCCAGAGCCGGATATCCAGTGGGGTTGACCCTGATCTGGTATCTCATTTACAGTCGCTCTCTCACAGACTTTCCGTCGCCTCCCTCCGTCGCCTCCCTCCGTCTTTTCTACAAATAATTTCATAGTAACAAATCCGACGAGCTATTTTCGCTAGTTCCAAAACTGCATAAATTTAAACAAGCCCCTAGGTCGGCAACTCAGTCCCACGCTTTCACTGTCGAAACGGTTAAATGTAGCCGTCTCTTCTGCTTCAATAGTTTCGTGTCTCCCACTTCCTGTCTGTGGAACTTCCTTCCTCTTACTTGCTTTCCTGGAAGCTACAATCTCCATCTATTCAAATGCAATGTCAATCGACATCTCCAGATACCTTGATCTATTCCTTGTCCTTGTCATCCTTTCCTCTATCACGCCTCTTTACTCTTGTTCCCACTTTCTGGTACCGGTTTCGTTCTAGTGGCGCTCCCGCCTTGCTTGGGGTGAAAAGTTAAAAAAAAGTATATAAACCAGGGAGTCTGTTGACTAACATATGAGTGTCGTGTAGCACATACTTGCAGTAAACCTGGGCAAATAGCGACGAGCCAAGAGAAGCCAGTTTTCTGAAGACTTTAATAATAGAAATCGCTTACAATTACAATATTTCTTTCTTTCTTTCTTTCTTTCTTCTTCTTCGACGATATATACAAATGTGAACAGCGCGATTCTCGTGTTTATCAGATCCTAACTACGTGGCAATCCAATGAGGCGCATGCTAGACTGAGGAAATGGGCATCGGAAATATTCCCCTCTTTGTTGTCGGTCTATGAAATCGAACGGAACATTCAATGGCACGTACTATCTTCTCGTTTTGTGAAGAAGAGCCACAGCTAAGCTATAATAGTGGATGAACACTATTTAGCCTGCGTACAATAACCTCGATGCCCGTGAACATGCACACATAAGCACACTCGCGCTCGGGAGAGTCCGTATATAATCACACACAAACATACACATAATACATCTCTATTCAGTTTATCAAGGAAAATTATGAAAGATAACTTCGATGGCAATAGTTCAAGTTGCACAGCACATATTGTTATATCTCACTATGTTAAATACCTAACTTGACAGAATTCTGTAAACCTTGTATTGTAAAAATTATTATGCTGACCGAAATTTCAATCTGTCTGTAGGTGGGATAGCATAAAAAATACGGTTTTTTCTTCTATTTCGAGAAAAACTGATTCTTTAGTTACCATATCCTTCTTCAAGTATCGATCCTCCTAATCGGTAAACTCCTCTGAGTATCAACCTGAACACTTTATTCAATCCAATTGTTAGATTGATCTCAATTAGCTTCCAACGTTTAATATTATCACTTACTATTCAACACTTTTTTTAACATTAATGTTGTTTATGAATGTGAAATATATGAACGTATACTTCAATCGTTATTATGGTGGATACATCGTAGCATTGATTTTCACTGTGTCTGGGGGATAAAGTAGCCTGGATCAACTGGCTCTTTCCTGTTACAAAGGGTAACGTAGTTTCAATTCTTGACTAGGAACCCATTTTTTTAAACTACATTTTCTCAATTGCGCATACACATATACTTAATATACATGTTTTAAAAATAAAAATGGGGCATCTATTTTCAATACGATTTTCTACTTCAATAAGGTTTGGAAGTAATATACATACATAAATACACACACACATACACACACACAAATATATATATATATATATAATATTAATACAAGTGAAATGTTTGCCAATTTGCGGATAGATGTTATATTCAGTATTCCGACACCAGAGTCTCATAAACAGATCGCCCAATCATCACTCAGGGAGTATCAGCTATATATATATATATATATATATATATATATATATATATATATATATATATATATATATATATATATATATCTTCCGACCACCCGCCTTCTATAATCAAATAGATACCAAAATCGATTAACCGCAGGCTTTTCTACCATTCCTCAAATGAATCCATATTTAACCAAGCTAAGAAAGACTACGAAACAGCCCTAAAAGACAGTGGATTCCCAGCAACACTCACATACTCACCACAGAACACAAAAAAGGTCAAGAGGAAAAGAAATATCATATGGGTCAACCCACCCTGCAGCAAAAACGTAAAAACAAACGTGGGAAAAATATTCTTCACACTCTTACACAAACACTTCCCGGAATAAAGCACCCTACATAAAATATTCAACAAAACCACAGTAAAAATCATCTACAGTTGCATCGAAAACATGACTCAAAAAATAAAAAGGACAACAGGAAAATTATCAACAAACCACATGAACAGATTAAACCCACGTGCAACTGCAGAATAAAGAAAGAATGTCCCTTAAACGGTAATTGTTTACAAAACAACGTAATATACCAAGCCACGATAAAATCACCAGATACTAAAGAAAAAGTATACATAGGCGTAACTTATGCAACTTGTAACATAAGGAGTAACTTATGTAACTTGTGTATTAAGTAATTTCTTTGTTTCCAGGAGGCCCTGGAAACAAAGAAATTATACACAAAAAACATCTTTCACAAATAGTAAATATGCGAACAGCACAATGCTTTCTAAGTATATCTGGGAAATTAAAAACAAAACGCACATCACACCAAATATATCTTGGAAAATAAGGAAAAGATCCTCAGCCTACAACAACCCATCAAAAACTTGCAAACTTTGTTTGGAGGAAAAAATAGCTATAATTACCTTCCCAGACAAAAATAAATTATTAAATAAAAGATCCGAGCTCATCTCAAAATGCAGACATGAAAACAAATTTTTACTACATTACTTGAAAATCGAAAACGAAAAAAATAAAATAAAATAAAAATAAATAAACAAAATAACAATAAAATAAGCAAAATAAATTAATCCAAACAATTTACCAAATCACACCTGTTAGAATAGACGAAATAGAATAAAAAATAAGAAAAAATCAGTGGACCCAAATAAATAAAGTAAATAATAAACAAATTAGCAAACCATTATGACCAAAATACCAAAATCAAAATTAAAATCATACGAAAAAATAGACATAATGATAAAAAAATACTACGTCACTTAAAAATCGAAAACCGAAAAGAGAAAATATACAGTATAACAAATAAATAATAACAAGTAAAATACATTGACCTAAATTCATCCAAATAAATAAATAAACTAACAAAATGATCCCGATAAACTAACCGTTAGAAAAAACAAATAAAGATAATCAATCCAAATAATAAACAAATTAAAAACTGTTCCCGCCAAAATAATAGAATAAACTACAACAATCAACCCCCAAAGTGAACAAATAGCTTTATCTTCCCAAACCAAAACAAAACTATTAAATAAGCGATATAAAGAAATTTTTACTACGTTAATAAAACCACCGATTAAAATTAAATTAATAAGTAAATAAGATAAAAAATAAAAATAAAACATAAAAATAAAAAGTAAAAAATAAATAAAAACAAGCAAAATAATTTAACCCAAATAAATAAACAAATAAACGACTTCCGGTAAAATAACCGCAAAAATAGACTACCCACAATGCACCACTGACCCGTATATATATAAATAGCCGAGAAAAATAACAGCACTTGTGGCCTCTAAGTGTTGAATTCTATGTTCATTTTTATATTTATATATTCACACACACACACATGCACACACACACATATATATATGCGTGTGTGTGTGTGTGTGTATACATATATATATATATATATATATATATATATTCATATATATATATATATTCATATATACATATATTCATATATATGTATATATATATATATATATATATATATATATATATATATATATATATATATATATATATATATGAATATATGTATGTATACACCATTCTTTATGCCTACTAGGAGACAGGCTTACTTTCTCCACTTCTGCCAGACATGGGAAATAATGAAACTTACCCCTTCAACGAGCTCCCATGGCGTCTTGGCAAAAGTGGTTGAAATCACAGTCATCCTCCACTTAGTTTATTCTTCTCAGCGTAAAGTTCCTAACCTGACCTGCTATTAACTTATGGCTGGTGTCAGAGAAATGAATGCAAGCCCCGACAAGATTAATCGTTTGAAGCAAACGCAACGGTTTATATATAATGGATAAACATTGCATGATATCACAATATGCCTATTAATATTTGAGACGAATTTGTAGATAAAAATAAATATATATTACACAAAATGCATAGGATGACTAAAGATATGTAAAGCTATTAAATAATTCACAATAAAGCCCGCATAATTCAACATAAGTGAAGGTATTTTTGAATAAGGAGGGAAGTAAAAGATATATCTTGGTCCTGATACGCTCTCACGTATTACGATGTCTCGTATATTGTATTTTTGATTTCTTGTTAGTTCTGCACATAACCGTATTTACACTTGATGTTCATATATGATGTTTTTAAAATGGTCTAGTATGAAATTCATATGCTAAAAAATAAAACTGCTTATCTATTATACTAGTTAATAAAATATGAGCTTAGAGTATATATTTTCTGAAATTTGATATGGATATTAAACAGATCAAATACAAACAAGAAAATCTAATAAAAGTTAAATGACTTTAACAATCAATTCCATTGCATTTACAAAGGAATTATAACTGCTAAAATGTGCATTGCATACACACACACACACACATACACACACACACACGCACACACACATATATATATATATATTAGGTTGGTGCAAAAATAATGACGTAATAATGTCGTTTTTTGACGTATTTTTAACGTCAAAAAACGACATTATTACGTCATTATTTTTGCACCAACCTAATATATATTATTTACGAAGAATGGAGGACACAATAAGGACCATATGCAGTGGTAATTGCTTTAGCGAGATATACTTGATATCCACCAGAGCAACATCCCCCCTATATATATATATATATATATATATATATATATATATATATATATATATATATATATATGTGAAAGCAACATTGACCATTTGTGAGATTTAGATTTGAAATGTTTTATCTTAGAAATGATTAAAAATATTTTACTGGAATTCTACGAAGTTTTTATAACACTATTGAACTCTACTTTCCAACAACAATGTATAATTACTATCCAAGCTTAACAGAGGAATCGTGATGAAATCGATCGCATATAAAATGTAACACGTTCATCATTAATTAATCATAGCTAAGGATTTGAAGCTCACAAAGCATGGAAATATAGTTGAAATGTATTGTATCATTCCAGGATCATTTTCAAAGTTATTTAAGATTTCCTTCACACTCTCTAACCTTCTAACACTGGAGTAACAAAGTGCATCACCGTTTTCGTACGATTTCATTTTAAAGTTTTTTCAAATGCTCATTGGAATGTCATAGATGAAACTTCTCTCTCAAGTGTTAAATGTCTAATAGACTGAGTTGAATCTTTTCTAATTGATCTCTTTAACTTAAAGTTGAAATGGTGATCCCTCTTCTTGTTTTGGCCTCCTGATCCAGTTTTCTTCTATAGCGTTTCCTCTTTTGTAAACTTACTCACCGTTGTCATGATGATTTCTAAATGGACTATGAAGATGAAGCCAGAGTTTGAATGTTGGTACCATTACTGAAGGCCCGAATGATCTTTTTGCTTTTCAGCATTGCTCATTTGGGAAGAGAGTGGGTCTGACACAAAACGATTTTAACCTGTTCTCTTTTTAGCTGAATAATTCAAAGGGTTTCTCAGTAATTCTTACGACAAACGATGTCAAGATGGCTAGACATCTTAATGGAAAACCTGGAGAAAAAGAAACCCAATTATCTTAGTGAGCTTTTAGATACTAAACATTTTGTGGGCTGAACAATTGTGCTGTTACATGATTTAGACAATTTAGTTGTTACACCAGACACACACACACGCACACATACACACACAGATATATATATATATATATATATATATATATATATATATATATATATATATATATATATATATATATATATATATATATATATATATATAAGTTAGTAACGTATTTGACTTATATTCTTATCTACTTTTACTTTAAATTCTGGGTACACATGAATGAGTAGACTGCCCAGCGTTTAATAGTGTAAATATATATCTACCGACCGGTGAATTCGGGAAAATGTGTCTTCCGGCAAAACTTTCTAATGGAAAACTGTCAAGCTAAGTTCAATTACACTATTTATGAAATGCACAGCTTTGGCTCAGGGCACTCGGTGTTCATATCTGCCAGCTTTTTTTTTATTTTTGTATCCAACATTTAACTGTAAACTATCGAATGTACTGGCTGCTTGATACAGATTTAGACTGTTTACAATACAGGAATGTCTGCTCAAACATGTATATCCAATAAATATAATGTTTAAAGTAACATTAAATAATGTTGAATTATAAAACAAATCTAATATTTTCTTAGGTATTACTGGGTCCGTGTTTTCGGATGCGTAATTAAAAAGAGATTTGTGCTTCAAGAAACCTGAAAAATTATACGGTAAATGAACTACACCAGGCTATAAGTTGGCTTCTTCTACCAGTTGGAAACCTACCAGAAGCTACATTTTCTTTATTTCAAATGTGTGTACCCTCCAAGTATAAGGTTTAAA
>OZ010571.1:124641180-124658680 GCA_963932145.1 Acanthosepion lycidas
CCAGCATGTCTTAATGGAGCTGTATACAGGAACTTTCTTTCGAACATACTTCCAGGACTGCTAGAGGATGTACACTTGCTAGTACGAAGTCGCATAGTGGGGATCCAGCATATTTTAGCGAAATTATCCGCAAGATGGATAGACAGCCTTCAAGTTCTCCGACTTGAATCCTTTCGATTATTAGCGGTGGGGCCTCTTAAAAAAATATTTTATGAAGCAGACATTATTAATGCAGAGACATTTCATCAAAGTGTCATGGGCGCCAGCGAATCCATTCAACACCGTGTGGGACTATATGTAAGGGTGGACAGTCATTGATCCGACGGTTGAATCCGTGTGTAGATGCAAGCGGGGTACATTTTGAGCATTTATTTGCTTTGTTGAAGTGCTTTTGGACATATATTTATTTGTATATTTCACTTTGTTTTCGTATGAAGAACATTCCTCAATGTCTTTAAAAGTATTTCTGATACACCATATATATATATATATATATATATATATATATATATATATATATATATATATATATATATATATATAAGTAGAATCGCCGTATAATGTATGGTGAAAATCCTACTTTATGTGTTTTCTTTCGAAATGTTTAAGGCCGACCCTACATAGATGCGATCACATTCATTACATCTTATTTAAATATCTGTAACAGCATGCTGATGGATCATTCTCTTATGAACATTTCTCTTGAATTCTTCACACTTCTATTCAAATTCTCTCTTAGTATTGTGCAAAGTTTCTTCTCATATGAACAAACCAAAACACAGTTTATGTAGTAATTTTGCAAGATACTGGGCTTCTTCAGTATGTTCTTATTGTAACAGTATATCTCACTTTTGATATCTACGATATTTTCTCCTTTAGCCAACTTTAGATAAACATACATACATAGATACATGCATATATACATACATACATACATACGTGAGATTTAATTAGGGTGTTTAGAATGAAAGTTGTAGCTCGAATAAAAAAATAGTTATCAAACGATTTATCCTAGTTTTCTCATAATATAATTTAAAGATTTTGAAGAAATTTCATGAATAAAAGTGTTTTAAATTTACATTCATACATAATGGACGTTCGTCGCTGTCGTCATCGGCGGGAACACAATTCAGTATTTAGAACTGCATTTGTCTATCAAATTTAGATAAGAACGGAAAAACTCGGGTGTAACCCTAGATATCTCAAAGGCGTCTGACAGGATTGGGCATGTTGGCCTTCTCCACAAGCTCAAGTGTTAAGATGTCCCTGGACGAATATATGGACTAATTCAGTCGTTCCTAACAAATTGTGTCGAATGCAGGTCGTGTTGAATGTGCACGCTTCGAGTTCATTTCATGTTAATGCAAGGGATCTCCATTGCTGTATTCTTGAACCTACATTGTTTCTGATCTTCATCTACGATATTCGTGATGTCATCACTTCCCGACTGTTTATCTTTGTAAATGACACATCTATTTCATAACAATTTCGACAGATTCGTTCGTATATTGAAAACTGCGGTCATATCTGGTCGGTTACTCTCGAGATTCTTGACAAAATTCAATGAAAGGTCTGTAATATAATCGATGCTGACCTGGAATTTCGACTTCAATCACTTTGTCACCGTTGTGACGTATTCTCCCTCTGTTTTTTCTACAAATATTTTCATATCAATATTTCTGATGAGGCTGTTTTCCTTAGTGAAATTTCTTGCTTGTTTTCGACTATTACATACTTCAAAAATTTACATACATCGTCAGTCGCCATCTTTGGTCTTCTTGATTCCTGTTCCATTATTGAACTTCTCCTCACTTCTTCCCACCAAAGTAAATATCATCCTCATTCATTCCCTGTACCGACCGCATCCTCGTAGCATAATCGTTTGGCGTAAAATAATCATCTAGTACTACAAACGATCTTCCACAAGATTTGAATACATCTATGCAATTCTTCTAGACCGTTGATCCAAAGACACTGAACCCATTCAGTATCCACGCCATATATGAGAAAAGAAGAGATGGATTCATACCTTTCCCAAGGTAAGTGAATGTAATGAATTCGACTGGAACTTGAATTTATTTCTACCGATTCCTCAATACAAGGCGCTGTCCATTACACCAACGCTTATACCTAGATACCTAAATAGATACATATATCCGATTGATGGTGAAAATATTTCGGACTAACACATTCCTAAAATTTGAACAAATCATACAATTTCCGAATTGTTTTTAGAATGATGTATTTGCCGTGGGGAAAAATTCGGCACCCTTATTTTGTCGGATGGATAAATTTCCAGCACCCAACTCAATATTTTACAATTGGCATTCGATAAAAAAAATTAAACTTTAATACTGTATTCAAACCAAAAAGATATTACACTACAGACCATAAGAAATCTGGCGAACTGATAGATTTGTTTATTCTTCGTTTTGACAGCTGGTGTCGACAAGGTCAACGGATTGATTTATATCCATGCTTTTGGCTAATAATCTCCCTTTAGTGTTTGGTAAACTGTTATTTTCTTTCGTTGATCTCTGTCGCCAGTTTCGTGTTAGGAAAGTCTGTGAAATTCAATTATTTTTTTATTTTTTTATTTTGGTTTCGAATTTTACACTTTTCTATATTGTTGTTCTATTTATTCAAACGAAAATATTGTTACTTCATTCATCGAAATCAAATTTTATTCCTTTGAAGTACGTCGATATATTTGTTTTTCTTTTCTTTTTATGATTTTCCTGAACAATAATCCTGAAAGCGTAAATGCAAAAAAGCGTGTTGCGTTTCATCTTAATTTTTTGAAAATCCCGCAAACCGAAGGGCAATGTGTCGAAAAATACATCATAGAAATCCAGCGAGACGAATCGTCACTGATGTTCCCTGGTTTCATTGCGAGGTTTGGGTTTTACACATCTTAGACGCTCTTCCAGGAATCTAAATTGCTTTTGAAAATAAAAGATATAAATGTTGAGATATTTACTTTCTAACTACATAAGTAGTTGGTATATTGCATTCTTCTTTTAGTTCTTATCTTGGCGGTTAGTTTAATATTTTAAGAATATAGTTTTTGATTCTGCAGGTAGGTATTCCTGGTAGTTTAGCTTAAGTGCTAGCACACCCACACTCTGACAAACATGACTTCTTGTCATTCACGCCATTTTTTGGCAAACAGTTGCTAGTTGGAAAAGGGGCATAGAGAAGTGGATTCATTCTTTCTCACAAATATAATACGAGGCATATACAGCGTACAGGATAAGCATATCTCGAATTTTAAATTTTGACAAAAAGATCAAGTTAACTGCTATCAAATATATATTTCCTTATTGTTTAAACAAAGAGCTACATTTTTTTTGTATTTCGTTTTAAGAATTACATCCTTGAAATTGTGGCATATATTCTCCATAGACTGTTGTAGATGATTTCTAAAGTTTTCTATCAACTGTAATTTCGAGCGCATTGAGGTATTCCAGGTGATTTTTCTTTTAGGTACCGAACCAATGACTGAGATTTTCAACCCATAGCAGAATCGAGGTTCTATTCGAAACAACATCAAGCACGAAAATCTCTCTACGATTCAATTACTCTTTCACCAGCCTTAAAAATATTTCTGCAGTAAATGCTCGGTGTGCACCCTTCCAAGCTATAATGGTAACTGATGGTTTTGGAAAAAATGATAAGACATTAGCAGTCTGTATAAGCAGCACCATCGGGATTTCAAACTTTGTTTGTGCTAGTGTCAGTGTGTATTTCACTTTCCTTAATCCCATTGGTGCCTTGAAGGAAGCATTAAAATATGGTTGATAACCGATGGTTGATTTGTATCTCCGTGGTTGAGCATTTCAGTTTGCTTTGAAATATTTTAAATAATTCCATACATCTGGATGAAAAGGAACCCAATTCAAAAATCTGTTTAATTATTAGTGTAAAGTTATGGAATCAGTGGATCATATTCATTTTGTGATTTTGCGAAGTTTCTGAAATTAATTCGTTCCGATAAGTTTTCTGTAACTATTCATTTCCTTTGATTAATTCTATGTGCATTGAGTATTATGTGATTTTTCATGAAAATTCAAAGACTCAGGCAATAATGCATTCTAATAATATCAAACATCAAATGTCTATTTTAGACAATATTGTTTTTGTCATTTCCAATAAAAAGCGAATATGGAATGTAGACATTTACTAAACATAATTTATTCTGGTACAAGTTTCAAATGTGCGTTACTTTTTACTCCAAACACAGCGCGAATCAAGTTTAAGTAAATTTGGTTCTAAGAGAACCAGCTTTACTGTCCATCATCATGTTTGATGCTAACCTGCACAATAGTGACTCCTTGTGCCTTCTCGCCAGAATCCATCTTTTTTATTATTTTTAGCCCAAACACTTCATAAAAAGCCACTGAGGCACAAGGGGTTACTGCGTGTATAAGAATTAGAAAACAGAAACACCACTAAATAAGCGAGTGCAGCAAAAGTAGTCAGGAGGACAGTAGATAGCGATTGACATTTAAACTTTTGAAGATTAAAATTGATAGGAAAGTATGGAGCCGGAAGGGAATTCCACAAGCGAGAAGTGCGAGAAAAGAAACTGTTATAATAGAACTTACTGCTACATTTAGCCAACTCAATTGTATATCGATGAGAGGTCATTGCTAGTCTAGTAATGCGCTTAAATTAATAAAGTCTAGGTCATATAATGAAGAACTCATCCGAACAATTACCCTAAAATATTTATAGGAAAGGTACAAGAAAGCAACCTTGCGGCGGTTGGTAAGTAACTGAAATTCAGGACCAATGACATTGCTGATTCTTCTCTGTATTTTATCAAGGATCTCGAGATATATAGCAGGAGTACCGGATTAGACATATTCTAAGTATGGACTTGCCTCGGTTAACAATAGACGAAAGGTCATTTTTATATCAGCCCCTAATTTGATCTTATCGAGTCGATCGGACTTATACATTTGAAAGCCTACCATTTGATCATGCATTGATTATTATTGTCACATCCTGTCTTCTACTTCTGATATGCATTTAGAGATTTTTGATAAAATAAGAAAGATGTATTGTTATTTGTTCTGTCCTAGCATCTGAGTTTCAGTCACTATACCAGCATCGTAATGTAGCTTCTCTGTGAAATTTTCTATAAATAATTTCATGGTAATTGTTCTGATGAGCTTTTCTCTAGGATAACTCTAGTTTACGAATTGAAGCATTTATAAAATGGCAGCTAGGTGTCATCCTTTTAGAGCTCAAATGTCTAGATATAACTAAATTCCATGCTAATATTTTCTTCTTCCTTCATTATCGTTTATGAACATTTCTTCCGGCCTCTTCCTTTCCAATCAACTTTGATCTTCAAGATGTAAATGCAATGTTAATCGTTGTCGTCTTAATTCATTTTCTTTTATTGTACTCTCTCTCTAATAATATTTACTTTTTCTCATATTCTCTCACACTCATCTTAGTGGCTTTATTGACTTACTTTTTGTGAACTGGGGGATTTCTTTTCCAATGAATGCTGTAAATAATATAAAAAAACATTTACCTAGTTTACTCGTAAAAATAATAATCAGCTTTAGCGATAGAATAAAGATCCGTTTATAAGCTAGTAATAAAAAATTTGGTCAAAATCATAATTATCAATGTTCCAAATGTTTGTGTTATTTTGCACAATAGTTAAACCAAAGTGATACCCTCATTAACACTTTACGAACATTTAGTGAAAAGGTATAGATTGGCTTATGAGGTGCGTATAGAATAAGCGAACGAAGAAACAGGTTTTCATTGTCGATAACATCTGGGTGCTCCCAAAATTGACATATGTAGTGTAATAACATATCATAATAATAATTATTACATAATAATGTAATAATTCTCGCTGAAATAATCTCAAATTTTAACAAATGTGCAAAATTTAGCTAAGTTTACCGAGCGGATTTACCTCAGTGAGAATCTACTAGGAAGGTGGATCGAGCGTGTCAGTGATATTGAAAATGTCCTATTGAAATGGCCGCCACGTTTACCTCACTTTACGCCTTGTAATTTTTTTCTATGGGGCTCTGTGAAAGGACAGGTCTATAATCGTCTCTTCTAACAAGCCTAGAGGAACATAAGCAGAGAATCACTGGTGAATGTTACGAGAGACATGCAACAACGTGTTTGGAAAGAGTTGGACGATCGACTTGGACTGTTTTGTAACACAGGTGCTGCTCATATTTAATATTTGTGAAGCTTTGCGAAATCGATTATAAAAAATCTACATCCCTTTGAATAAGTTGTTCGAACTTTAGAAATAGATCATTTATTGTTCAAAATGGAGCGTGTTTAATTTCCTTTCCCTGGTACAAGCCGTTACCCAGATATTCACATTTTAAAAGATATCATTTTTGGCACACCGTAGATAATAATTAAAAATGAAATAAAAACTTATGTGTCGCTCAGTACTGCGAATTTATCGTGGTAACAATCATTCTGTGCTCAGGTGAAAGTTCGTGTAATGACGTCGCGTTGAATAATACCTCGTGCGCCAGCGTTGTCTGTCAAGTGTTGATTGATTATATTAAGGCGCCATATATAGGGCCATATCCCACAGCTCTAATCAATCTCTTGAGGTGTTAATCGCCGTATGAATTCAACGTCATCAATAATCAAGGTAAGAATTAAAGGTTGTGGTAATTAATTGAATATTTGAATGAGACAAAGCCAATTTTCATTCAGAGTGGGCTTTGCCGATAGGATCCACAGAGTCTTACGTTAGAAAAGAAAGGTTAAATTTGTTATTTCTTCAATATTTCTCATTTCAACGTGAGTTCTCCTATCCTATATAGTATTCAATAAGGTGTGAGGTGTAGTTAATTATTAGAGCCTACTCTATGCTGAGAGGACTATGGAGTAAACATATCACGACGAAATTTTGGAGAAAAAAGAAATAAATAGGGCTTCTTTATGTGACCTGTTCCTTCAGTGCGTAGGCGATAATGACCCTCCACATATTTGTTAACCTGGTAGCTCTTAATAAATTTTGTCTTTTTGATATTTCTCCCAATCCCTGTTCTACTCAATAGCATTAACTATGTTGCTTTCCATCAAATCTCTCTTGTGTATATCAGATTTTTCAATCCTTCATTCTATCATACATGATCCAGAAATTTAAATTTCTTCTTCCCGATGTTAAGTATAAGTTTCCTTTGTATTTCCATTTTCTTTAAAACCTCATAGTTGCTCACATGTTCGGTCCATGGTATCCTCAGCATTCTTCTGTAAAGCCATATTTATGTTGCGTCAAGACTTTTTCAACTGCGAGTAGCTTGTCCAACATTCACTGCCAGATATTACGTAACACTTCAGTCATATTTCATTGGTGTCAGACAAATTTTTTCTTTCTCTTAATACTTAGCTATAGCTTTTGAAATGTATCTAAAATGCCATCAAAATGAGTTTTCGGATCTCAGTGGCGCACATTCCGTCCTCAGATATTTAAATATGCGTACTTGTTTTATTTTAGTATCGCCGATTATTAATTTTCGTTTTGGCTTACTCTTTTGCTGACAAATATGCATTGTTTTCTTTTCAGCATATATTTAGTGCTTTTTTCTCATATCCCTTTTCTATTTTCTGTGGAACCTTTTGTGGATTCATTTCTGTGTCTGCTATCTGCATATTCTAAGTTTTGATTGTGGCCGTCAACAGTAAATCCCAACAGGAGAGCTAATTCTCTCAGAACTCACTCGCTGTATAGATTGAAAAAGTTCGGTGAAGATGACACATTCTTGTCTTATACTCTTTCTCATACTTCTCCTCAGAAAGAGACAGTTAATATATCTCGGGAATATAATGAGGAAATAGGGTTAGAATAATTTGACACTCAGGATATATTGAAAGAAAGACGGTCAGAATAAAACAGCACATAGCATACGAGCTTTTGTCAATGAATGTCGGAACAGAGTTTAGGAGAGATAATATAATGACTTTGCTAAGAACTACAAGGGTCAGGAAATATGTTGAGAGCCATGCTGGCCAATGTCTTAAGGGGACACAACACATATAAGTGTATTCGTTGATATTTTCAGTCATCTAGTGTCGTTGTCTGTTATTCTGATTTAATTCCACATATTATGTTATTCAATCTTTTCCATTCACACATGATCAGATATGCCTGATTTCATTGTTTCGTCTTAGATAAAGACCTTGAAATATTCACTCAGCTTTAGTAGTATGCCGATCTAGCCTATTATTCCCTGACATAATTGTACAGTAAGGAATAAAAAAATGTCTGTTAGGTTTTCTTCTGAGTGACAATATGTTTCGGAAGATATTAATGAAGGTTAAAAGGGCTTATGTTTGCTCTACTGATAGTCAATATATTACACATCTGAATCTTTGATGATTTGCCGCTAATATACGGTAGACCGAGAATAACTTTTTTTCCAGTTAATGTCTTCGACCCATCTCTACCAGTTAAAAGCGATATGATGATGTTGCTCTAAAGGGAAATTTCTAATACCAATGTTCTTTTGACATGCGTCTGGATTGCGAGTTGAACGGTGGTCGATTATTTTGGCAGCGGACGATATTTTTTTTTCTTTCTATGGAAATGCTTTGAATAGAACAAGGTTTATCCGATGATATATTGCTTACGATATATTGATAATTCGAATATTTACTTGCAGTAGGTTATTAATGCATTCATCAGTTCATCTTCATTCTTTACCTTAAAGATTTTATTTACTTCACATGATCCACCAATATTGCACACCTTCCTGGTGATATCGAAAGATCTAGATTTGATCTTTAGATCTCGGTTATATATTTGATTTCCTTCTAATAGTCTTTCCATGTACACGTATGACGTTAGTGATTTTAACGGCAAACACATAGCCAAGTTATATTTCTGCCAAGATGTATATGAAGACAGATTTTAAGGGAAATCAAGCGCAAGTTGGTTTCAGGCTACAAAATTGTCCAAAATTCATAATCATCCCTAAACGTTTGTCACGTAAACACATAGCGGTGATACTGTAGTTTGACATGCGTAGAGTAGAAGTTTATCCTATGTTTCCTGTTCAGTCTTTAGTTTCCGATACATTCTACTTAAATCGTATATTTCTAACGCAGTGATTCTCAGCCGCCTCGCCGCGGAACACTAGTGTAACGTGAGATCCTCTTAACTTGGCCACTAAATACTGTCACGACATACAGATAAGTTGGTTGGCCTCAAAAAGAAAATTGTGATTTGGAAAATTAGGGCAGGGCCGGGTAATTTTGAGGTTTTTACTTCCCACGTTAGCTAAAAAGGTGATAACAGTTATTTATGTGAATTAGGTTTATCAATCATAACATAAAAAAAAATAAGTAACGGCAAAGACTACGCTTAGCTTAAAAAGAAATGAGAGTATGAGACATGATCCATATTATGGTTAACCTTCTGAAAATGCTGGGTAAAAACATCGGCTGTTATTCCCCGTCATTGAACACAGAAAAGTATGACTGGATTCGAAATCACCTCATAAATGTTTCTTTCTAATATTGGAATAAAGTTATGGGAAGAAAAAGAATTGACCACCATTTCTAATGATCGAGTGCTCAAAATAAAACATTCGACAATACCCATTAATACATTTTACATTTCAATTCAAAAGGAATATCCCACATTAGCGTAAAAGATGATAACAGTTTTATTGTAATTTTCTACTTATTTATATGAATTAGGTTTCTCAAACGTAAATAACTTTAAAAAATAAGAATCGACAAAGGCTACGTGTTATGGTAAAACACACCTATTCTATATAGTAGGAGTAGTAAGAGAAACGAGGGTCAGTCGATGTCGGACGACCGGCTGAACGCTTGAAATCTCTGTCTTCGGGCGGGGAGGAACACGAACGAGGCTACGCCGAAGGGTGGAGTCTCTTTCAGGGAGGTAAACTGACCCTGAACCCGTTTATACGGGTCCAAAGGGTATATTTTTGGCCGAGCCCATAAGGCACTGGGATCCCACGTTAAACCGGCCTTGTGCCACATGATACCCCCGTGGGAGGGGGAATAAATACCAGTCGATGTCGGACGGCCGGCTGAACGGTTGAACTCTCTGCCTTCTGGCGGGGAGGAACCTACATACTTCTAATGTCTTCACCTAAAGACTTAAAATTCTACAAGTATTGCGTTTCTGGTTTCTTCTAAATACTTCTAAATCTATACTACTAATATCTTCGCCTAAACACTGAAAATTCTACAAGAATTGGGGTTCTGGTTGCTTCTAAATTCTTCTAAATCTATACTTCTAATGTCTTCGCGTAAACATTGAAAATTCTACAAGTATTGTGTTTGTGGTTTCTTCTAAATTCTAAATCTATACTTTTAATCTCTTCAACTAAACACTTAAAATTCTACAAGATTTGGGTTTCTGGTTTCTTCAAAATTCTTCTAAATCTATATTTCTAGTGTCTTCAAATAAACACTGAAAATTCGACAAGTATTGGGGTTCTGCTTTCAAATAAGTTCTTCTAAATATATACTTCTAATGTCTTCGCCTAAACACTGAAAATTCTATAAGAATTGAGTTTTTGGTTTCTTCTAAATTCTTCTAAATCTACAGTTCTAATGTCTTCACCTAAACACTGAAAATTCTACAAGCATTGGGTTTCTGGTTTCTTATAAATTCTTCTAAATCTATACTTCTAATGTATTCACTTGAACACTGAAAATTCTACAAGTATTGGGGTTCTAGTTTCTTCTAAATGCTTCTAAATCTATACTTCTAATATCTTGATTTAAACATTTAAAATACTACAAGTATTGCGTTTCTGGTTTCTTCTAAATTCTTCTAAATATATACTTTTAATGTCTTCACCTAAACATTGAAAATTCTAAAAGTATTGGGTTTCTGGTTTCTTCTAAATTCTTCTAAATCTATACTTTTAAATGTCTTCATCTAAACACTGAAAATTCTACATGTATTGGGGTTCCGGTTTCTTCTAAATCTAAACATTTAATGTCTTCACCTAAACACTGAAAATTATACAAGTATTGGGTTTCTGGTTTCTGCTAAATTCTTCTAAAACTATATTTCTTATGTCTTCAACTAAACACAGAAAATTCTACAAGTATTGTGTTTCTGGTTTATTCTGAATTCTTCTATATATACACTTTTAATGTCTTCACCTAAACACTTAAAATTCTACAAGTATTGGGTTTCTGGTTTCGTCTGAATTCTTCTAAATCTATATTACTAATGTCTTCACCTAAACATAGAAAATTCTACAAGTATTGGGTTTCTGGTTTCTTCTAAATCCTTCTCAATCTATACTTCTAATGTCTTCACCTAAACACAGAAAATTTTACAAGTATTGGGTTTCTGGTTTCTTCTAAATACTTCTGAATCTACACTTTTAATGTCTTCAGCTAAACTCTGAACATTCTACAAGTATTGGGTTTCTGGTTTATTCCAAATTCTTCTAAATCTATACTTCTAATGTCTTCACCTAAACACTAAAAATTCTACAAGTATTGGGTTTCTGCTTTCTTCTAAATACTTCTAAATCTATACTTATAATGTCTTCAGCTAAACACTTAAAATTCTACAAGTATTGGGTTTCTGCTTTCATCTTAATACTTCTAAATCTATACGTCTAATGTCTTATCCGAAAACACTGAAATTTCTACAAGTATTGCGTTTCTGGTTTCTTCTAAATACTTCTAAATCTGTACTTGTAATGTCTTCACCTAAACACTGAAAATTTTACAATTATTGGGTTTCTGGTTTCTTCTAAATACTTCTGAATCTACACTTTTAATGTCTTCACCCTAACTCTGAAAATTCTACAAGTATTGGGTTTCTGCTTTCATCTTAATACTTCTAAATCTATACGTCTAATGTCTTATCCGAAAACACTGAAAATTCTAGAAGTATTGGGTTTCTGGTTTCTTCTAAATACTTCTAAATCTGTACTTGTAATGTCTTCACCTAAACATTGAAATTTCTACAAGTATTGGGTTTCTGGTTTCTTCTAAATACTTCTAAATCTGTACTTGTAATGTCTTCACCTAAACACTGAAATTTCTACAAGTATTGCGTTTCTGGTTTCTTTCATATTCTTCTAAATCTATACTACTAATGTCTTCACCTATATACTGAAAATTCTACAAGTATTGGGTTTCTGATTTCTTCTAAACACTGAAAATTCTACAAGTATTGGTTTTCTTGTTTCTACTAGATTCTTCTAAATGTATACTTTTAATGTCTTCACCAATACACTTAAAATTCTACATGTATTGGTTTTCTTGTTTCTTCAAAATTCTTCTAAATATATACTTCTTATGTCTTCACCTATACACTTAAAATTCTACAAGTATTGGGTTTCTGGTTTCTTCTAAATTCTTCTAAATCAATACTTCTAATGTCTCCACGTAAATACTAAAAATTCTACAAGTATTGTGTTTCTGGTCTCTTCTAAATTCTTCTAAATCTATACTTCTATTGTCTTCACCTAAACACAGAAAATTCTACAAGGACTGGGTTTCTGGTTTCTTCTAAATTCTTCTAAATCTATACTTGTAATGTCTTCACGTAAATACTGAAAATTCTACAAGTATTGGTTTTCTGGTTTCTTCTAAACATTTCTAAATCTATACTTCTAACGTCTTCACGTAAACACTGAAAATTCTACAAGTATTCTTTTTCTGTTTTATTCTAAATTCTTCTAAATCAATAATATTAATGTCTTCACATAAACACTGAAAATTCTAGAAGTATTGGGTTTCTGGTTGCTTCTAAATACTTCTACATCTATACTTGTAATGTCCTTACCTAAACACTGAAATTTCTACAAGTATTGCGTTTCTGGTTTATTCTAAATTCTTCTAAATCTATACTTCTAATGTCTTCAGGTAAATACTGAAAATTATAAAAGTATTGGGTTTCTGGTCTCTTCTACATTCTTCTAAATCTATACTTCTATTGTCTTCACCTAAACACAGAAAATTCTACAAGGATTGGGTTTCTGGTTTCTTCTAAATTCTTCTAAATCTATACTTGTAATGTCTTCACGTAAATACTGAAAATTCTACAAGTATTGGTTTTATGGTTTCTTCTAAACATTTCTAAATCTATACTTCTAACGTCTTCACGTAAACACTGAATATTCTACAAGTATTCTTTTTCTGTTTTATTCTAAATTCTTCTAAATCAATAATATTAATGTCTTCACATAAACACTGAAAATTCTAGAAGTATTGGGTTTCTGGTTGCTTCTAAATACTTCTACATCTATACTTGTAATGTCTTTACCTAAACACTGAAATTTCTACAAGTATTGCGTTCCTGGTTTCTTCTAAATTCTTCTAAATCTATACTACTAATGTCTTCCGCTATATACTGAAAATTCTACAAGTATTGGGTTTCTGGTTTATTCTAAATTCTTCTAACTCTATACTTCTAATGTCTTCACGTAAATACTGAAAATTCTACCAGTATTGGGTTTCTGGTTTCTTCTTAATTCTTCTAAATCTTTACTTGTAATGTCTTCACGTAAATACTGAAAATTCTACCAGTATTGGGTTTCTGGTTTCTTCTAAATACTTCTAAATCTATACTTCTAATGTCTTCAACTAAACACTGAAAATTCGACAAGTATTGGTTTTCTTGTTTCTTCTAGATACTTATAAATGTATACTTTCAATGTCTTCACTTAAACACTCAAAATTCTACTAGTATTGGGTTTCTGTTTTCTTCTTAATTCTTCTAAATCTATACTTGTAATGTCTTTGACTAAACACTGAAAAATTCTACAAGTATTGTATTTCAGGTTTCTTCTGAATACTTCTAAATCTATACTTATGATGTCTTCACCTAAACACTGAAAATTATACAAGTATTTGTTTTCTTGTGTCTTCTAGATTCTCCTAAATGTATATTTTTAATGTCTTCACATAAACATTGAAAATTCTACAAGTATTGTTTTTTTTGTTTCTTCTAAATTCTTCTAAATCTATACTTCTAATTTCTTCACCTATACACTGAAAATTCTACAAGTATTAGGTTTCTGGTTTCTTCTGAATACTTCTAAATCTATACTTCTAATGTCTTCACCTAAATACTGAAATTTCTACAAGTATTGTGTCTCTGGTTTGTTCTAAATACTTCTAAATCTATACTTGTAATGTCTTCACCTATACACTGAAAATTCTAGAAGTATTGGTTTTCTGGTTTTTTCTAAATTCTTCTAAATCTATACTTCTAATGTCTTCACTTAAACACTGAAAATTCTACAAGTATTGGGATTCTGGTTTCTTGTAAATACTTCTGAATCTACAATTTTAATGTCTTTACCTAAACACTGAAAATTCTACAAGTATTGGTTTTCTGGTTTCTTCTAAATTCTTCTAAATCTATAATTGTAATGTCTTCACCTACACACTGAAAAACCTACAAGTACTGGGTTTCTGGTTTCTTCTAAACACTTCTGCATCTATATTTTAATTTCTTCACCTATACACTGAAAATTCTACAAGTATTGGGTTTCTGTTTTCTTCTAAATTCTTTTAAATCAATACTTTTAGTGTCTTCACATAAATACTGAAAATTCTCCAAGTATTTGGTTTCTAGTTTTTTCTAAATTCTTTTAAATCTATACTTGTAATATCTTCACCTAAACACTGAAAATTCTACAAGTATTGCGTTTCTGGTTTCTTCTAAATACTTCTAAATCTATACTTCTAATGTCTTCACCTATACGCTGAAAATTCAACAAGTATTGGGTTTCTGGTTTCTTCTAATTTCTTCTAAATCTATACTTCTAATGTCTTCACGTAAACACTGAAAATTCTACAATATTGGTTTTCTGGTTACTTCTAAACTCTTCTAAATCTATCCTTATAATGTCTTCATCTAAACCCTGAATATTCTACAAGTATTGGGTTTCTAGTTTCTTCTAAATTCTTCTAAATCTATACTTGTAATGTCTTCACCTAAACACTGAAAATTCTACAAGTATTCGGTTTCTGGTTTCTTCTAAAGTTCATTCATTGACGTTCACTTCTGTTGCTTTTTAGCGATGTTATCGCATTTTTTGTTATGAACCATTAGAAATACCAATACATGTGTGTATGAGCGCACGCGTGTGTGTGTGCATCCGCAGAATCCCAACCTGACTGATATCTTACCTCCTCCTATGCGATATGAGAAAGACTCATTCGTACATCAGTTGTGTGTGTTTATTTTTATCCATATCTATCATGCTTCTCTTTCGAACGCTTTCATTTCAGCTGGGTCCTACATATAAGCAGTCATCTCACATTAAACCCAGCACCTACTTTCATAGAATAGCTTGTGTCACTGAGTGCAAAATTCATTGGGACACGATCTTGCGTGAGATACAGGATAAATTCTCGTCATATTCACATGAACTATTTTTACTTTAATTTACCAAACGTATACGAAAATCTGGCTTTTATGTTGCATCCAACGTCAACATTTATTACTTAAAGGCCAAAATTCAGCTATGTAAGACAACATCGAACGTTGTTTATGTGTGCGTATTACTGTGACATTTGAACTGCTAAGCGCAATAACCAACCAACTTATAATAGGTTGGTTTTTAAATGTCAGCATTATGATCCTTCATGGATTTTATTGGTATAGATTAACAGTCAAGCAAGATAGTGCGTGTTTTAGTGGATGATTGCCTAACCACGGTTTCTAAACGCATCGTGATAACACAAAATTTGTTTTCGTGACAGGTCGAAAACAAAGGACAGATTGAAATATAACGCCACCTTTTCAAATAACCCAAGTTTGAGATTCCATCATAAATCTGGTATTGAATATAAAAGAAAGACTATGAACATAGGGAATAAATGAAACGAAAAGCCCAATCCCAGCTGATAAGGAAAAATTGGTTCGAGATTATTCGTTATTTAATGTGGAATTTATGCATGCATGGTAATAAAAGTTTTTTTCATTCTTTTTTTATTTCTTTCATTTCTTTTTATCTTATCACTTTGAAGGAATGGCTGCTTAATATCTTTTGTAAATTCATCTGATGCTTCCATATTTTAATATATATTTTTTTTTATTCCATAAAGAACTATCTAACAGTAAAAGTAAGATGACAAAGGCGAATAACAGAACAGAAAAAAATAATTAGTAGAGGAGGGGAGATTAAAGGTGATATAAAAAAGGAAATTAGAAAAATATTGGAAGCATGGGAAATATTTGAAGCTTAACTGTTTGTAGGAATTGCTACTGCCAAGTAGATGCTGCCTATCCTCCGTATCAGGAAACGTTATTGAAGAATATCAGCAACAGTCGGGGTAGAACAAAATTTCATGAAAAAAAGAGGAACAAATGTGCAAGAAAGCAAGTTGCCAAAAGACAAAAAAACGTTGTTCTTGTAAAGAAAGCGAATGCAATTAGTCAAATAGAAAATGATTAATTTCCTGTATTACACAAATGGAAGAAAAGATATAAAAATGAGAGTCGTGCCTATAATTATTGGAGAATCAGGAATGGTTATGAAGTTTCTCATAAAAGAAATGAAGAAGTATTAAAAAAAAACAACTAACTCATTGAAATTATTGTGAAGATATTTGTGTTGCTAGGTGATGAAAATGGAGATGCGGCGGAAATACTTGGCACTTGATCCTCATTCAAGTATACATTCTGTAATATATAATCGTCAGTTAACAAAATCAGTAATGCTGGTTCTATTGCTATTACTACCACTACAATGACTACTACTACTACTACTACTACTACAATAATAATAGTAATAATAATAATAATTATTAATATTATTATAAATACCATGATGTGGCTGTATTCAAGTGAAGTACCCATATTATGAAACATTTTTATCATTACAGGAAATGACATTTTACAAATGTGTTTAAAATATTTCAATATAATAATAATAATAATACAGCTCACACAATACGAAGATATTTATCTATGTAAAATGGGTGTGGCTTATTTTTTGAATTTTTTTACAAAAATATCAGTAAAAAATATTAAGAAGTCATTTCCGACCATAGGTCTCCAGTTGGGACCAGAAAGGAAATGTGTATACAAAAGAAATCATAAGAATAATATAATAATAATAATAATAATAATAATAATAATAATAATAATAATAATAATAATAATAATAATAATAATAATAATAATATAGACTGTCACAATGCTCTCATGGTTTTTAGTCGTAAATAATTTGACGGATTTAAAAAATATTTTTGGTCACTTTTGATATGCTATATTAAATGTACCGTGCGGTATAAAATATTTGCACGTCAGCTACCTAATATGACATTATGTCTAAAGCCTAACGCACTGCGCATCTGTTCATGCGCGCGACTAGTGGGATCATATCATGGTCAGATGTTGAGAGGTTGGTTTTCAATTTGACAGATCAGACAGTCAAGGCAAATTGGCCGTTACGTCTAGATAATCGGTAACATCTGCACCCTATCAGCTTCACAGAAGACTGGGTTACCAGACCAGAATATA
>OZ010571.1:124663680-124666180 GCA_963932145.1 Acanthosepion lycidas
ACTCACTTTTCTCTGTGGTCGTCTTCCTGATGATGTTTGAAATGTTCAGATATTGGTGTTCTCGCTTGACGTGAACGACTTTGTCGGCTAATCTAATTCTTCAATTAAATCTAGACATTTAGTGGCGTCAAATCCTAGAAGTGTGTTTCTAATGGATGAGACGAGAAATTCCGTAAAAATAAGCAATACATAAGATAATGTATTATATCTTATCATACGTGTACGCACTCACACATTATTTTACTCAAACGCAATACGGGGTTATATTTTTTTTTAACTTGATTGAAACACATTAGAAACTAGTTTTTTCTTAATACAAAAAACAAAACAAAAATCTTTTGCTCAAACGTAGCACAGTAAATTTTTTTGTCAAAAAGCAATTTAAGCAGATCGATGAGCAATCTTGTACCTTGTAAAAAAAAAATCAATAATAAAAATGTCTACCTTATTCTCAATAATCTCTCTAAATTGTACTCATTTCCCGGCGGAAATTTGATGTTCACACGCAAAATCACATCGTTACGACAGATCTTAATTGAATGTATATACAAAATGGCTATACACGTCTATATATTAATGCTGTAAAAATGATAATGCTCGATTTGTGTTTGTTCGGAATTGTCATATCGTGGATAATGGACCTTTGGTGAATTAAATCTGAAGGCAGGAGTATACCTTTGCCACGAATTAGACAGTGAAATGATAAGTCTGAATTTGCTGATGTGTATGCATCTGAAATGATTATTGAATTTGGATTAATGTCTTTTAGTATTTTCTCCTCTTTCCTCTGGGATTGAAAAATTTGTGAAAATGGTCTGCAGAATGAAATAAGGCAAACAGTATAATTGCTCTTAAAGGTCTACCAACAAAATATGCTGACGTATATTAATCACATATTCAGAAGGATGCCCTTTATTTCTGTCCATTCATCTGTAAATACATATGCAGACATGTGTGCGTGAGAGAGAGTGAGAGCGCGCGCGAGAGAGAGAGGGATATATATATATATATATATATATATATATATATATATATATATATATATATATATATATATATATATATATAAATACACACATATATACGCTCGTGCGATATAAAGGTAATGCCGGCATTCGCCAAGTTATTAGGTTGGTGCAAAAATAATGACGTAATAATGTCGTTTTTGACGTATTTTTTAACGTCAAAAAACGACCTAATTAAGTCATTATTTTTGCACCAACCTCATAATATAGGATGCAATAAATAAATTGTCGCCATATTATATTTTTAATTTTGCGCTTGCGCGTTGTTCGTTTTTGATTTTGTTGACTGCACAGTATAGTAGACTCAATTGGGAACGATCTGTAAGAAAAAGACCACTATGACGCAATTCATTCAGCCAGAAATTTGGAAACGTTATTCCATACTGCTTGGCATTCGCGCTCCCATAATGATATTTTAAAGTGTCAATCTGAAGACTATGCAACGGTTTCGGAAACAGTTGGATGGTATTTCAAATCAAATATCAGGCTGTGATGGTGACGTTATGCTTTCATTCATCTTCCCTGAGGGCCTTGGATTCAACACACAGATCTAGATCAAGTGCCATCAGGAAGTAGTTCTGCCAAGGGTCAAGAGGGTGGTTGATGGAAAACCTTATGTCTGGCTACAGGGCACCGCACCATGCAACACAAGCAGGAGTCATAGCTCACAGGCAATTTCTGCGACCGCATCACCACTTATATCTAGCCATTGGACTTCCCAGACTACCATCCACTTGATTTTTATGTGTACGGCGCAACAAAACTCCTTGTAACACTAAAGATGGACTGAAGACAAGGATAATGCCAGAATTAGCCAACTTAAACAACGTGAGAGCTCAGAAGATTTACAGAAGATTCCATAGTGGTCTGGAGTCTGGGGTTGAAGCCAATGGCGAATTTATTCAAGAAATTTATGATTTAGCATTTCAAAATATGTTTAGGTAATTTTGCTAAATAGATCTTTTAAAATGAGATGTCAGTGTTATTCTTAATTTTGCGTAAATTAGACGACAATTTATTCAACGCACCCTAAACACACACACAAACACGCACATTATATATAATAATATATACATATATATATATATATATATATATATATATATATATATATATATATATATATATATATCACTTTATTTCACTATAATTGAGAGAATAGAAAAGTTCAGAGCAGACAACATTAGAAAGATTTTAGAGTCGCATGAAAATAAGTGGATACAACGTCTAAAAACAAAATATCCAGCCGGGCTAAATCACAAATTTAACAATATATAGATATCTCAACAAATATAAAAAAAACTACCCACATTTCTCACCCACACAAGACAGACAGGCTTACGGAGGTGTGGAGGCCTCACACTTATACACTCACCCACACGAACATACACACTTACACACATCATGCGCACTCACTCCCTAATGAGCCAAATGATAACACACACCCACAACAATACACACGCTTACACATATCA
>OZ010571.1:124673680-124703680 GCA_963932145.1 Acanthosepion lycidas
TTGAATAAATCTGTCATGTGTTCCATTCTATTTTTTGTGCATTCCCTATTCATTCTCTCTCCTATGCAGACATTTCCTTCCAACAGATTTTCCGGATTATTCTACGATATTTTCCACATAAATATAATTTTTGCGTCGTAATTGTTTGTATCAGACCCTTTTTATGCACAAATCATACGAAGTTTTTAATATAAATTTACACAGATGAACTAACATTGTTTCTTTCTCTAGTGATACACACACACACACACACACACACACACACACACACACACATATATATATATATATATATATATATATATATGCCTAGTGTAATGTATAGCGCTTCAGAATGAGAAATTAGAGAGCTGATTTCGAATTCCAGTAGGGAACGTTACGTTCACTTATATGCAAATAGCCTCGGTGAAGTTAAGAATCCCTCTTCTCCGCTACCTAAATGCGAGGACTTTTCTCTAGAATATATGTCTAGAATATATATATATATATATATATATATATATATATGAAAAAAGGCTAAAATCAACAACCAACCTCGCAACCCAGGTTTCGATCGTAAGCACATCTCAGGCAAGTGGTAGGATGTTCAAGCCAAAGAAAACGACTTCAATATGCCACAACACCGGAAGTAAGAAGGTAAAATCATGAAGATGGGAGAAAGAAGGAAAAAATATAAGTGAGGAAAAGAGGGGAAATAATTTAATTCAGGAAAACAGGAGAAAAATTATTTTATTTTGCTCCTCCCACTTTATAGGTACCTAAAAATATTTACTTAAATGCCTGCACCCTGACATAATCTCAGTTCTTACGTTTAGTAAGACATCTTTATAAGGAAATGTGGCAATGGCTAATGTCTCTCCCTGGCAGAGCCAGCAACAATTACCACAAAATCTCCCAGTTTTTACACTCCTTATCATGTTCCACATTACACAAGGACTTCTGCCATATCTCTCTCTCTGTATTTCCAGACTCAATCGGCAAGCTTGGTGTCATTTCTATGGCTCTTCAACCTAAAAGACGAAACGTGATTGTAAAATCACTTTTCGAAAGGGCACTCAGTACGTCCAAAATATTTTCTTGAAAGCATTATTGTAACTAACATCACCTTTGTCAATGATGCCTTCTGTGCAGCATTCCCCAGCCAATGGACAATTGCTTTTATTTCTGCAGTTGCATTTCTTCTTTTCTTCCCTTCCACCTCTTTCCGCCTGTAAAATTTGAAAAATTATATCTCTTAATAACATTTTTCATGTTACCGGTTTGCCTGCAACTCAGTTTCACCGTGTTTCTATTAAACATCTTAGCTAATAAAGAGTTTTTACGAAAAACCTTATATAAAAGCTTAAAAAATATCTTTCCAATTTTGGAATTAAGTGCAAATTAAAAAGTTCAGGTTTAAACCAAATCGTGTCCCTGCTTCTGGATTTACGTTTAGGCTGGGCTTGAGGTGTGAAAAACACGTCAGTGACATGCCCCTCCTCTTTCAAAGCTTTTTCATACTCTTTTTTCTTACAATTAAAATCTGATTTCTGAATGAATTTCTTGACATTCAACCTTCAACCCCTCTGGGGATGTGCCCGATTAAACTTCTAGTGTGGTTTGACTGGTATTGACGTATTTGTGGACAGCATTCAGTTTTATATAAGACGAAACTGTATCAGCAGTGCGGCCAAATTCGACATTCAAATATTGGAGAATTTTCTTGTTCACCTAAACGGTAACATTGAAGCTTAATTCTTTAAATATCTTAAAAAGCTTCTTTCGAATGGTATCGTTTGCTCTTCGGGTACGGTCAACAGGACGTCATCTCTTTGGTCAAATTTATTGATTTTTCTCAATATATAAATGCCCATAAGTTCAGAAAATACAGCCCCATTTAGAGATCCTTGGGGGACGTCAAACCACTATCAGGGAAGTTTTTGCAAACAAATAATTGGTTAAACTTTCGTTTCGTAATAGGCTTTTGTTAGAATTCATGTACTTATATCGGTTAAAAATATCAACAAAATTTATCTTGGAATGTGCATTATTATTCAAATTCTTAAATTGGTTTACAATTTTAATATTGGGTTTCTTTCTTTAAAATAGCTAAAACATGTAGGTTGTTAAATGGACCCTATTTTCTATGCTTACATGAAAGAATAGAAATTATCAGATTTTCCTATAAAAACACCTTATTAAACCAAAGAAGGGATTGACTGTAAAATAATAATTAGTACATTGAACTGTAGTGCAAATTATGGCTTACTGTTTTATTTTTAAGAATCATTTTGATTTAATATAGCTTTGTGTTGATGTATAGTTAATAATATTAACGTCTTATACGAATGTACAAGTGTTTAATTAGAATTATTAATATCTACATTGATTAATAAGTATTATTAACATTGTATGTAGAAGCTCAATACTTAACGGTTGCACATCATATTGTAAAAGTAGTTTTTCTTATTTGTGATATGGATTTTTCTTCAAATAGTTATTTACCAGTTTCTTAAAGGGACCTTTTATTTAGCAACTACAAAATATTATGGAGGAAGCTGCCCAAGCATATATATAATTAGCATTATGTTAAATTACCTCCCTACCTCTTTCGCTTTTAATTAGAAAGTTGAACAACAGATTTCTATATATCTTACGAAATAATATAACGATTTGTATCTGTTCATAATGAAATTGTCTAGGATTTATATGGAGGAAACTTCGTATCATGGCCTATATTTAAAAAAAAACATTTTCGGTGAGTTAGAATTTAGTATAGGTCACATTCGATTGGACAATCACGGTAAAGCTCACTAACCTTTTTTAATTGTTTTTTTTTTCTAGTTAAAAACTGGAAGTAATCTGCATTTGAAATTAAATTAATCCTTCACTCGCAGTAGTTTACCATCGCTTGAGGAGACATATTTGTAGTGTTAGACATAGTTGCCATTGTGTAGCAATGTTTAATTTTTTATTTTAATATCCTAAATTAATAATATTAACTCTTCTCTATATTTAGGCCTCTTTTAAATTAAATGTTACGGACAGTGCAATTATACTCCATGTGTTCTCCTTTTAACTATATATATATATATATATATATATATATATATATATATATATATATATATATATATATATACAAGTATATGATTGGTGTATATGGAATGAATTCCAATAACCAACAATTACTATTCTTAAAAGAGTGCTCAATACAAAGTTGGGATAAATTATTTTTTAATACTAAACATCTGAATAGATATTATAACATGACTTCGTTATCGAGCTTTTTGAATTTTCCTGTACTTGTGTTCTGATTGGTCCATCTATCCTTTGTAACAACGTTTTCCCCTTGCGTAGAATATTAATTAATTTGAAACTTTTAAAACCATTTATTTTACATTCAACGTCATCATTTGATAATACACCGAAGGTGTTGAAACAAAATGGCTATTTTTGTAGTGATTTTATAACATATTTATGTTATAAATTTTTTTTCTTTAAAAATAAATAATTATATATATATATATATATATATATATACACGCACGGCAGTGTTTCTGTGTGTGTGTGTGTGTGTGGAACGAATGCACGGCCGCAATTTTCGACGGATTTGCACCAGAATTTACATACACATGCTCAAATTAGCGGGAAGGCAAAGACTGACTTTGCCAACTCCCATCGATAGTGGAAATCATTGAATTTTTCATGCTTCTACGGCAGTTTTCATGTAGTTTACTGCCATTTTCTACTGGCCAGAGTGAGAGCCTATAGCTGGCTGCCACGAATAGGCAGGAAGATCCTATTGGCCAGCGTGAGAGCTAACAATTGACTGACACGCATGTTAACTAGCATGCTAGCATGCAAGCAAATCGATAGCTGCATTCGTCTCAAGTGGGGAAAATTTAAATCTGCATGGCATTTTACTCCAATTGGCTCATTCGCTTACTTAAACTCAACGTTGATTCTGATTCCGCAGAACTGGGTTGGGTGTGAAAAAGTATTTGTTGTTAACATTCTTTTTTCATTCGGTTTTTCCAGTTACGAGTCCTTTTTTAACGCTGATCGTTTTGTGTTCATTTTGTTTCGTTCTTTTTCGTAACAGATTTAATGTTTAGTATAGGGCTTAGAAAAAATTCGCAGTGTGAGATAGGCAATAAGTAAGGCATGTAGCAACATCAGCACGGCAAAGGGCACTTCCTTTAAAGGCAAGGAAGGGCAAGAGTATTTTACGTGAAGTGATAGCGATTGCTGTATGAGTCGAACGATTTTTGAATCAAGCACGGGCAACGCTGGGTCATGCTGCTAATATATATATATATAAGAAAGATATGTGTCATGTGTGATACGCCCTTAGGCGATCATGTATCTTTAGATACATAAGGCAAGTTTTTTAGTAGGTTGTTATTTCTTTTTGCGGTATTAGCGCGTAAAGGAATGTCATGGATTTGACTGGATTTCGAACTCGGCTCTCCGACTCCTTAATCCAAGCTGCTATACATTATTCAAACGAGCCTCTTAATATATTAAAATTTATTATACACTTATTCCTCACCATTCATTGATATTAGTTTCATACGCGTGGCAATAATCAGAGATCAGCTACAATTGTTTCGTTTTTAGTATATAACCTTTTCTGTTATTTTACATATAACACTTTTTTTAATCATTTTGCATTATTATGCGTATCTATCTATCTATCTATCTATCTATCTATCTATCTATGTGCCGGTATATATATATATATATATGTGTGTGTGTGCGTGCGTTTGTGTGTGTGTCTGTATCTGTGTGTGATGGAAGCGTTGAAGCAGATTTTATTTAAAAGTTGTCAGTGTTTATTTATTGCTTTGTAATGATTCAATTCTAATTCGTGATTTTAATCAAACCTATCAAAAGTGTCCTGCATTTACGCGGGAAAACGAGCATTCTTCTGTTGTTTATTGTAGGCCTCTCCCCTTTTTTGTTTACAAAGAGGAAAGTTATTTTTAAAAACGATTGTTATTCACGATTAAAAAATGGATTTATTAAAAGAAACCAAAACGAAACATTCAGGAGCAACATCAACGACAATATTTAACATCACAGACTGATGTTAATCTTCAGGGGAAATGTTTTCTTTACGTCTAAAGTACAATTGCTATTATGAATAGCTGTAATCCTGACAAGCTGTTTTAAAAAAAAGTTCCTGTGAGAAATGTGTCACATTAAAATGCAGCAAAGGTGTTGAAATGTAATTTTCTCGGAGGTTAACATTTGTTCTAAAATCGTTGTTCCGGTGCAGTAAACGGTTGGGAAACTGGCGCTCTAAATTCAACAGAAATTCCAAGTCTGTTATATATTCATGTTATAAGATATTTATTTCCCTCCAGCCGTTCTAATAATTTCCAGATGTTGAACATTTTCGACGTTTTCATCAAATTGAATCTGAAGTTTTTTCATGAAAAAAATACTACTTCCCTGATAATACTTTGACGATTGACAAATGAATAACCTACGTTATATAAATAAAATAAAATAAAATGATGATTCACTAATGAGTAAGCTATTTGTTAGGAAAATTTGGCGAATAATGAATTTTTCCAAGAATTGTTTCTCACTTCTTAAAAGTTACAATTAAAATAATTTATGAACGTTTAAATCTTTTAACCATCGGTATTAATGTGTTGCAGTAAAGCGATATTTTTATTATATTAAGACTCTACTTAGTCATCATAAATGGAAAACCCATTACAATTCAACAGCTCCTAGTATTTAAAAAATAATTTTGAATTTATTTTATCCGTGTATTAACCTATCTATTTTTGATAATACGGATGTTCACCCGCGATATTACCAGAGAATAAGAGCGGCAATTAAAGTAAAATTTATTGGTAATTTTCAAGCGTCTTCGTAAGTTTATGAAGGAAAAAGACCGAAAATTCTCTAAAATATTAGCTTCCTCAGAATGTTTGCTTAAATTTTAAAGATCACTGGGTAATTACACAAACACAATCATATATATATATATATATATATATATATATATATATATATATACACACACATACACACAGAAATATATATATATATATATATATATATATATATATATATACACACAATTGTCAGGCCAATATTGGCATGACGATTGCATCTAGCATGAAACATACTGTCGGCTCTAAGTGTTGACTTCAATGTTCACACACACACACGCACATATATATATATGGTAAAATGAAAAGAAAGACAAACTATGTGTTGCGTTTAGTACATCAAAAGTACTTTTTTTCATCTTATGATTATAGTCCTTCCATATATAGAAAAATGTATATAAAGAAATGTCTCTTAAAACTTTACCTTGGGTGAAAAGTTAAGCATGAAGGGACGCTTAGGTTTAAACATGGATTTGCTTACAAGCATACTCTACCTGGCCATATTTTCAGATGTCATGAAACATCTCTTGTCAAAACTGGACGGAAGCAAAGAAGCTACGATTATTACTCAGGAAATTAGCAACGGATGAATACACAAAATTTGTGGATTACATTTTGCCAAAGAAAACAAATGATTTATCGTTTGATGAAGCAGTTACATACCTGACGGAGCTTTTCAGCCGAAAAACGTCACTTATTCACAAATGTTGGAAATGGCTTAAACTCGTAAAGGATGAAAATGAGGACTATTCCGCGTTCGCCGCAATCGTGAATAAACATTTCGACGACTTCATGTTGGCAGAATTAACCCCGGACAATTTCAAGTGTCTTATTTTTGTACAAGGGTTAGTCTCAGCAAAGAATAGCGAAATTCGCAAAAGAATACTTTCAAACCTGCAAAATGAACCTGGATTAACACTACAAAAACTATCGGAAGACTGCCAAAAATGTCTGAGTATAAAGAAAGACTCGAGGGATACTCAGGAGTCAGGAGTATCACATATACGTAAGTTAAACAAAAGTTTATGTTTTTCCCCCTCCCCGGAAAGAAAAGAAAAATTCTATAATAATGAAAAAAGATTTTCACCCTCCCTGGAAAGAAAACAAAAATTCTGTAATAATGAAAAAAGTACAACGTTCAGAGCAAAAAATGACGAAAATCAAAGCAAATATAAGTCCCCCCCCATCTGCATGTTATCGATGTGGAGGACTACACTGGAATAAGGATTGCCGTTTTAAATATAAAAACTGTCTTTCGAATGGAAAAATGGGTCACAAGGCATCCCAATGTAGGAACAGAAAATCTAATAGTAGGATAAGAGCTACTAGAATGCATGGCGAAGACAATACTAACATAAGGAAATATGTGGAACGTGAAATCTTAAATAAAAAGATAAAATTGCAACTAGATTCAGGGTCAGATCTGACGATAATTAACCTACAAACATGGAGAAAGCTTAATAGACCAACCATGTTACACACAGAAAATTGCTAAGTCTGTTACAGGAAAACGTATAAAATTCGAAGGAGAAGTAATCCTAAATGTAAATTTTCACGGGAAAACAAGAAAACTCAAAATATTCGTAATGAAGGATACAGAAAATCTGGTGGGCACAGAATGGATGCAAAAGTTCGACGTATGGGACATACCTATCAACTCTTTTTGTAAAAAGATAGAGTGCGAACCATCAGAAGCGAGGAAGTTAAATGAAGAATTACATAATCAATTTCCCGAGGTATTTCCGAGCGGGTTGGGACGATGCAACACGTTTGCAGCCAAAATTGAATTAAAATAAAATGTCCAACCAGTATTTAAAAAGAAGCGGAACGTACCGGTTGTTACCATATAGAGAAAGTCGACAAAGAAATAAAGAGAGTTTTGAAAA
Source organism: Acanthosepion lycidas (assembly GCA_963932145.1). NCBI lineage: Eukaryota > Metazoa > Mollusca > Cephalopoda > Sepiida > Sepiidae > Acanthosepion > Acanthosepion lycidas. Next base: position 124,681,461 of record OZ010571.1, read on the forward strand.
AAAATAATTAACAAACTAGGAAACTTGATGTACACAATACAAGGAGAAAAATTTACCCACAGAAGACATATTGACCAAATACAAAAAAGACGGGTTGAAGAGCTAATCACGTCACCCGCTGAAAATTATGATTCGATGGAGGCGATCTTTGAAGCTTTTGAGATTCAAAGACCACAAGAAGAGAGAGGAATAAGAAGGACTAGAAAATTTACAGAGCCTCTGATTATCGATCATAAAAGGAAAAGATATTAACTCCGCCAAAAAAGGGATCTAAGGAGGGGGATGATGAGGGAATCTCCCTTTTTTATACAAAGTTCTCGCCCAGTATATACACATACTACTGCTACGTGAAGACTCCAGAGACGGGAGTAACAGAGGGTGAAGGTAACAGACAGACAGAACGAACATAGCCAGCAAGAGTCACAGTGAGCGAGCACGTAGACCCAGTAAGAAGTCATACAGCGATACTTCAATACCAAAAACTGTATAGATATTTTGCTACTAACCCGTATTCCTGGAACTACTAACCTGCATTACCTGTTTGTATTATTAAGTTAATACATTATTTTCCTGTATTCATTCTTGGCGTTTTTTATTTATTGGTACCGGATTTCATCCCGGAATTAACAACAAATATGAACTAATAAATAAATATTAAATATAAATTTAAAATAAAATAAAACATAAAAATAAAATTTATTAAATACCAGTTAAATAAAATATTAAATATAATTTAAGAAACAAAATAATAATATTATTCTCTCATGATTTGGGGAGTTCCTTTAGATTATCGACTGAAACTTCTTTTTTTATTCTTCTCTCTTTCTTTCTCTTTTTTCTCTTTTTCTTTTTCCATTCTTTCTCTATTTCTATCTCCTTCTAGTTCATCTTCTTTTATACTTTAAATGTTTAAATATTTCTTCATATTTCTGAGTTGACAAGACCTACAAGTAAATCTTATGGGTCGAGACAGGTATTCGAATGAGATAAATTTGGATTTTTATTCTATCTAATGTATATGGCTTGTTAAAATAAATACATTGATCTCTTTTTGTGGATAAGTTTTAATATTTTATGTTATTAGGATTTACTTGGATTATTTACCAACGGATAAGTACTTATCTATCTATCTATCTATCTATATATATATATATATATATATATATATATATATATATATATATATATATATATATATATACGTAAATGAACAGACACACATATATATGTGTGTGTTTGTGTGTCTGTAAAGATAGAGAGAGGTGTGCAGATAGAGAAAATTAGATAGATAGATAGATAGATAGATAGATAGATATGTGACTTTGTCAGAATAGAAAAGTGTGTGTTCGTGTGTAGAGAGAGAGAGAGGGGGGTGTCTGTGGATAGAGAAAATGAATTATACATACATACATACATACATACATATATATATATATATATATATATATATAGAGAGAGAGAGAGAGAGAGAGAGAGAGAGGAATGTTTGTGCGTGTGTGTTTGTTCTGACCCTATACATGTGCCCACATATTTGCTGTTTTCGAGAATTTTTATAAAGTAGATTTTATACTTTAGAGTAGACAATTTTTTTCACTCCGTTTTATTAGTGATAAACACTTGTTATTCTTCATGCCCGAGAGCAAAGGAACATATTCACTGCTACCTTGGTAGATTAGAAGAAAAGCAGACATTTACTTTTTTTGATTTTCTCCTCGGCAACCGACTTTCCCTAACCGATTTAACACTTTCGTTACCAAACTTCGGCGATACTTTCCCTACCATCTACCACTTCGCCTTTTCCCACCTTGACTTTGAAGTGCAGACACACTGGGTGGAGACGATATCAAACATAACGAGTAATCTTCACGGCAAAGTACTGAGTAATCCGTTTAGAATTACATTTTATGTCTTAAAGGTGTAAAAGCAAGCGTACACCATCTACGCATTGTCATAATTTGAAATTAACTTCAAGTGATTCCTCAGACATCTTTGCCCGAATATCGACATTTGTTAATACATAATTAAAAAGCTGACGGTTTCCAGCTTAACGAACATAGAAAATTGGCTGTATTTTTTTTTTTGCAGACACGTTTCCAAATCTAGATTCAGTCACTGTTTACTTGTTTTGATAAACATAGGTGATTATTTTTACATCGTTGGCTCAGCAAATAATAGTGTCTAAGTAAGTATAATGTTACAAGTTTATTCTATTAAGCTAGTTTAAGAAGAGGTGGAGTTAAATATAGTGAGTGAATTTTAGGGCATCCAGGCACTAACGTATGATACTTGCAGAAAAGAAATTTGAATATGACAGAAGACAGCCACTTCAATACAATGAAACAAATTTTCTATCACAAAAACGCGGAGAAAAATAAATAGAATGGTCTAACATCTGAAATAAAATGGGCTCTCTGGTAAATGATAAAATGATTCATGAGGAAAAATGCACGATCGCTTTACATTGAAGTTGCATCGAGATAAATGTCTCTCTGTTAACCACAATATGTAAGTATCCTTCTGTAAAAGGATTCATAGAAAACAGAAATGTATTGGGAGTACATCAATGAATCGGCGCTAATTGTGAATGATATTGTTCATTTTCCATCTCTTAATGAACAGAGTCTAAATGAATGTATTGGCTAAATTGTAGTGACATTCGTTCTGTCTAAAATACAAAGACAACAATATATTTGTTTATAATATTATAAACAGGCATATACTGGTGAGCATATACTTATATATATGGAACCGTCATTTACGCTGACGTGCCTAAGCTCTCGGCCACCAAGGATCGTTCGGTAGGCAAGGTCGAATTTACTGCTTATAAACTTTAATCTTCCATTTCTTGTCCATTTCTTAATGTATGACGTCATTTGTTTACTTTTGATACGCCATGAGCAGTTATGAATGTGCGAGATTCATGGAAGATTGAAGTTTATAAGCAGTAAATTCGACCTTGCCTACCGAACGATCTTTGGTGGCCGAGAGCTTAGGTACGTCAGCGTAAATGACGGTTCCGTATAGGATGCAGGTTCGAACCCTGTCCAACGACGAATATTTTCTATGAAAATTTCTCGGACATTCAGGCCGGTAAATGTTATTTAATACTGTTTATTATAATCAGAGCATTTACTTAAATACTTGTATCTATAAAAAGAACGTTAAACATAAAAATGTCTTTAATAAATAAAAATTGTCGGACTTTGTCTATTTCTTAATGTATGACGTCATTTGTTTACATTTGATACGCCATGATCAGCTATGAATGTGCGAGATTCATGGAAGATTGAAGTTTATAAGCAGTAAATTCGACCTTGCCTAACGAACTTATATATATGCACACAATCACGATCACACATATAGACATATATTTATATTTTTTCGTCAGAGTCCATTTTGCATATTTACAAATCTACTATTTCTTCGTGCATTGAATACTGCTGCCATATCTGGTCTGGTGCTCTTGCTTCACTCGATGTTCTTGACAAGGTCCAAAGAAGGAACTGCAATGTAATCGATCCTGAATTGGCATCTCGACTTCAGTCACTTTCTCACCGACGCGGCGTGGCTACTCTCTGTCTTTTCTACAACTATTTTCACGGCAAATGCTCTTGACGAGGTTTCTTCTCTGGTACCGCGACTGTCTGAATTTAAGCATACAACTAGACTGGCATCTAGGTCCCAGCCATTTACTCTTCAAGTAGTTAAAACTGTCACCGTTGCTTCCACCCTAATAGCTTCTTTTCTTGCACTTCTCACCTGTGGAATTCCCTTACGTTTACTTGCTTCGCTGATAACTAAAACATTCCAAAATTTAAGTGCAACGTCAATCACCATCTACTATCTTCGTGAATCCCATTTTTCTCTTATTCTTTCCTCAATCCTCTCTATACTCAGTCTTTTCTCTAACTTTCGCTCGAGTGAAATTATATATATATATATATATATATATATATATATATATATATATATATATATATATATTGTATATTTGGGCAGCAATTTTTCATTAATGCAAGTTTCATTTATTATATGTCAGATTATTATATAAAACATCCTTTGGCATAAACCTGGTTTAATGCCTTAAAATGAATTTCAACACCATAAAACTAGCGTAAATAACTCCTTTCTCTAAATCTTAAAGAACACTAAAAGCCATATTTAGTCATACTTTTTACAGAAAAACAATGAAATTATGTTATTTACCTCGTGATTTGCCCTTAAAATGCCTTAAATACGACGACAGAAACATAATTACCATAAGCCAAACACGAAATAATATTGACGACAGTAGCCTCGAAGACAGGTCTTTTTCAGTGATGTATACGAAAATATGTCCCCTATCACAAATGATGTTCGATAAAGCTGACGATTGCAAACATATTGCACGCGATAACATGAAATTTTAACGATATTTAACTTAACGTTCATCGTAAGCACATAACTTTTGGTTTCACTAGCGCAATCCTTCTTAAGTCCCTTGATAAACCTTGTAGCTGGCAAAACACGTGGCCGGATTGCCTTCTGTGTGAAATGAATCCTATGTTGGATCCGAAGAGACAAACCCAGACCAACTAAATGAATAATAACAGAAATAGCAATGAAACGCAAAGCAAATACATGATCGCAGAAGAGGTAAAAATGCAAATAACCTCCCTTTTCTTTTGAATATGTAACAGAGGCGGCGGCACTAAGCGGTAAGTCGATGAAACTACGTAATGGCGTACATTTGCTAACAATTGTTCGATACAAATATTTTATTTTAATGTATATACATTTCAATGAGATTTAATTGTACTTCAAATTATCTTTAGCAACTTTTATCTTTTAGTAATTTATTGAGAGTAGTTAAAATGTGCCACAAGGCCGCTAGTATGGATCACCCAGTGAAGATCGAAATCACTACGCGGTCTTAGTTGATCTAGAGAGACAAGCTTGCCAAACATTACATCACGTCGCAGCGCTCAATGTGTCAATTTTTGAGAATGGTATTTATTTTAAATATATTTTAAAGGAAAGATTTATTAATTTCACGCCTGTCTGTGATGATGTAGGAAATATTATTGATTCACGAAACGTCGGCCGTAATAACGGTCGCTGAAATAAAATTTCGTACTCTGAAAAAGTGACGAAAAGACGAATTTGACTTCGACCGAAATGACGCAAAGTGAGATATTTTAAAGATATCTAGGCTACACATTTTCATGCTAATTTAACTCTTTAAACCAACATTAGTGTCATTTTTGACGTTCCGAATTCAAGGGGAAACAACGCGCCCATCGTAATTTGGAGAAATTAAAGGATTGCAAGCCTCTTTGAAAAATCGCAAATATTTCTAGAAGAGTAGAAAAATTCTAGTTTTTTATTACTTAAGAATCAAATGATAATGTATATTTGTAGCTGTTTGTGTGTGTATCTAGTAAATATTATATTTGTTGGAATTTCGGCTGTTGATTTGACAACGTTTTAACGTATACACCGTTTTTTTTAGATAAACATACATTACATTCTTTAAGAACGGTTCCAATAAAGATTGGCGATATAATATAATGTTTCTAAAAGGACGAAAGAAAACTGTGAGTATTTGATACTCACAGAGTATATTGAAAGCAGGAGCAGCAGATGAGTACATCGAATAACCTGGCTAACGAGCTCGTGTAAATGGATGCGAGAAGAGGAACTTCGAGTGATATTGAATGTACAAAATATACTAATAGGTTGAATCAAAAAGCTTTCCGTATGTCAAGATTTGAGTAATAGCTCAAACAATTTACATACAAAAAGCGTTTATTCATCAAAATATATTCTACCATGTTCTATTGCTTGCTGCCATCTTCGTATCAGAAGGTCAATTCTATAATTTTTATTTTCCCAAGTATTTTCAGTCTAATCTGAGAACATCTTCAATGCCTTAAATTGCCTGTGTATGTGTTTACATACTTCTGTAGATTCAAAATATTTTTACTGTTAGTTTTTTATCGTTCTATATCAAATTCAAATTCACAAGGCCTGTTTTCCGTGCAATTTAAACCTCCTCAAGATGGACTCAGATGAGACTGGATTTTCATGGGAAAATAAAAAAAAGTATTTGAAAGAAAATGTTGGTATTTTTCTTAATCAATTTTTTTAATTAATTTTCTACGGCTACCAAGAAATTGATTCGTGGACTCGAAAGGATTAAAACAAAATTAAACATAGTATATCTAAATTATTTAACAATACACGTTTACATGATAATATTCTGCCTAAATTCACACACACACACACGCACACACACTCGTGACAATAGCTAGATTGCCAGTTTTCCATGATTAATCAACGGCGTGACAAGCACAGTGCTAGGTGTCGTGGAGATAACAAGAGTTGTGCTTTTTGTGCTCCCACATCTATTGCAAGTAAAAACAACGCCGAAACGACCTGTTTGATATGTAACTTATATTTCCTGCACTGAATGTGGTCGTGAATTTAATCAATGCCTCTAGTCTCTTACTAAAAGCAAAATTATAGACGCACTAATCTTGTCAATATCACTAATGTCTACCTTTAGCGGTGATACCTTCCATCATGTTCACGTTCCAATCGAGAAATTGTAGATCGATAGATATCAAATTTATCCACAATTTCAGATTTCGAATTTGTTTGTCCCGCGCTGTTAGAACTCTCACGATTCACGCTGATTCGCCCCTGTAGCAATTGTGTGGCAGGCAGCCTAGGAAGAAAAATTCAAACCAGATTGAAAAAAGATGGCAAAAACACACCACCGGTTTTACAGCTGGAATACATGTGGTGACCCAACTACTCTAATATATATATATATATATATATATATATATATATATATATATATATATATATATATATATATATGGGGGGGTGGAGGATGGGTATTTGAGGGCGTCAGTGCGTAAAAATTCAGATATGAATAACATATCTCCGTAAAAGGACAATATGAATAAAGACAAAAGAAAACTTTTCTTTGCCAACGGGTTTCGCTCTCTTTTATCAAGACAAATGTAAGCATTTTACCTTACAAAATGTATATATAAAAAATATATTTAGATTCACAAAAATGTCAAATTTATTTATTCTAAAATATCGTGAAAGTCAAGTGAAACTATGGATGATGATAAGTGATGTAATTTAATACCTAATAAATGCATCGAAGTAAATGTTAAATTTTTCATTTCTTATTTCATTATTTTTTTATGTTTTTATTGATATAATTGTTATTTTTACTTCATTTTCATTTGATAAATTTGATGTATTTATTTATTATGCGTTAGAGAAGGTTCTGATTTAACCATTTTCTTTTTAATTTTGTAAAATTTTTAATCTTATGTATATTGACTCTTTTTCCATTCCTCTTTCTTCATTTGCATGTCAGAAATTTCAAATAATTATATTTGATCTTTTTGTTAGAATTTTGCTTAAATCTTCCGTGTTGCTTACGTTGTCCATTCTTTAGAACCACATCTCCGTTACCTCAAGTTTTCTTTTCATCTGTGAGGAAATTGTCCAGCATCAACTGCCATATATGCATAGTTGTATTATAGAAAAGTTAAGTACCCTTTTTTTTTTCTAACGAAATTTACTTGTTTTTTAATAGTTTAGAAGGCATCATTTCCTATACCAATCGGATTTTGGATTTCATTGTTTCATTACACATTCTCTGTTAAAACACTTCCTAGACACTTACGATTCTGAACTTGCTTTATTTGGAAACATCGAAATAAGGGGCTTTTTCTGTTTTGAAGGCCACAATATACTTAGTTTTGATCATTATTCCATTATTCTCGCCTTCCTTTTCAAACTTGTTTGGCCACTCAGAGACGACATGAACGACGACAGCTGTCAACGGACCATCATCCAGCGACTATTTGCATCAAAAAAAAAAAAAAAAAAAATTCTCGGTAGATGGAATATAAGGAGAAGAAATCAATGTGGCCAGTTAGAAAATATGAAATATGATATAAACAGATTAAATTTTAATATTTTGACGTATGCGAAATGAGTTTGCAAAGCAATTAGAAATTTCGTCATTGAAAAACACATGATCATATATGAAGTCGGAGAGAAATATGAGAGTAGGACTGATAACAGACCAGAACCCGAAGGAATATGTTCAGGGATACTGCCAGCTATTTGAAAGATTTCGTTGCTGTAAACTGAAAAGAAAACCTTTCAACATATCCATCATAATTATACATGAACCGACAGAAGAATGTTCAGATGAAGAATCTGAAACGTTTTACTGTACGTTGTACAAAGCAAATTCTCAATGCAAATCGAAAGAAACATCAACCGCTGTGGTAGAACTGAATATCACATTAAACGTGTATAGAGATGTTTAAAGAGTTGGTAAATTAGGATCAGGAACTTGTAATAAATGCGGAGCAAGAATAGGTTAGATGGTGCATGGCGACCGATCAGGTAACAGACATAACATGGTTTCAAGAACAACCAAGATGTTTATGGGAATGGAGAAAACAGAGAAAATTAAAACGAAAAACTAAATCATGTATATAACTATGAATACGAAATTCAGGAATAAAGTTTTACAATGTCAAAAAATACCCAAGTACTAACTGCAAGAGCGACTGAATTCCACTGACATGAAAACTTAGATTGATACTACAGAGATTGAATAGGGACAAAGCCGCTCACCTGTTATACTACACCAGATTCCTGAATGACCCGGGTGTGAATGAGAAATATTTTGACAGTGTTAAAAATATATAAAGTGGACAAAATGAGATTGGGAGCTTTAATTGGAACACATTAAGAGAAGTTCTAATAACATCAAGATCAAGATCATCCCAAAGATTAATAGATAAAGAAAAATGAATGGATAACAGATTAAATTCTTGACTTAAAATAAAAGAGACAATGCAATCGTAAAGCACAGTATATAGAAAACCCAACAAGGAAATTAGGAATGAATGAAAGCGGGCTAAAGAGGAAAGGCCCAGGGATAGAAAGAATGAGTATCACAGATAAGACCTATATGCATAAAAAAATAAGATAAATAAGAAAGACAAAATACATGCTCATCAACAGAATGCATAAAAGGACAGGATACAGATATTAGAGAACAAAACTTCAAAGATGGAACAAATACATCAAAGAATACTTCCGCGAGTAAAGCCGACAACTGCCAATACAGAGAAATATAGAAAGAAATGCTCAAATCTGAAGTGAAATCAGCTGTAGCCAAATTGAGCAGAAACAAACCAGCAGGATCAAACGGAAGTGCAGTAGACATGCTGGCAACCTTAAATATTTTCAGGAAGGACAAGACTATGGACATAATAAATGAAATATATAACGGTGGTGATATAACGGACGAGCTAAATAGATCCATTTTCATAGGACTGTTTAAGAAGCCGTGTTTAAAAGAATGTTAACCCCATCGGACAATCAGCCTAATGATTAATAAAATATATCCAAATTCTAATGAATATATAGAGAGCCATATAATTAAACCGAGAATAGTGCAAGAACACCGCGTCTTCGTTAAATCCATTGAAACAAGCAATGCAATATTTATACTCACAATGATATCAGAAGGAGCAGAACAAATGCGTAAGATGTGTACTTTTTTTGTATATATCATGTAAAAACTTTGCTAAAGTACGCCAAAAAGAATTCTAGGAATTACTAGGATACCTTGAAATAATTGGGAAGGATATTAGAACAATCTAGAAACTATGCTCTCATACAGATAGCAAATGAATTCATTAAACATACAAAAATATAAAGGGAAGACAAGACAAGGATGTACATTCTCGCAAGACTCTGCTATATATATATATATATATATATATATATATATATATATATATATATATATATATATATATATATATATAATAGGTTTTAATGTTTGAATATATCCGGTTGATATGAAATCTGGATATGCTTTTAGCTTGTTTTTTGTTGACTCAAACTTCACCTGTGATATTAGTCAAATAGTCGAGGCTCAAGACAGTGGATGTGTGCATTGTTTTAATACAATTCACCACAAACAAGGCATAAAAGCCACTAAGACACAAGGGTTTAGTGGTTGTAGAAGATTTAAAAAACGGAAACTTTACTAAGGAGCGAGGACAAAAGATATGGACATTAGATACCAACTGACATTGCATACTAAATACTAGATAACTTTATCATAGATGTCACATGAAGACACATATAGTCTACCAGGTTCTCTGAATATTCTTTTTTTTGTCATAATTTTAAAAATAATGAATTGAGGTCTGATTGAAAAATAAATTTATATAAACGATCTAACCTGAGTTTACGCTGAAAACAGCAAAGTGAACCAATAAAATCATTTGTTGCTGTATTTTCATTAGAATTTCTTTTCAATGCTCAATTCTTTATTTTCACGGAAAGACGTAGATTAGCACGAAAGTTTTATTTTAATTGTGAATAATAATTTATAGCACTAATTGTCTCATCTATTACATTTTTTCTCACAAGAATTGAGTAAATCAATACCAGCATAAAATATAGGGAAAATTATTCAGCAAAATAATAAAAAATATCATATTCATCAGCCTAAAACAATCAACCAAAAACCTGCAAACTTTGCTTGGAATAAAAAATAGCTATTATTATATTCGCAGAACAAAATAAATTGCTAAATAAACGATCTGAGCTCATCTCAAAATGCGGACATAAAATGAAAGTTTTACTACGTTACTTAAAAATCGAAAATTGAAAAGAATAAACACAAATAAACAAAACAATATAAAAAACCAAGTAAAATACTTTAACCCAAACAAATAATAAACAAATTAACAAAGCACACCGTTCGAATAGACGAAATAGAATAAATAAAAATAAAATATATAAAATCAAGTAAAAATAACCAGCCCAATTAAATAATAAATAAATAATAATAAACAAATTAACAAACCAATCCTGCTAAAATAACCGTTAGAATAGACTACAAAAACCAATCCAAAAATTGAATGTAAAAATAGCTATAGCAACTATATAACGATAGAAAAAAATCATTACTAGATACTCATAATCGAAAAACGAATAGAGTAAATAAAAATATACAAAATAAAAAATAAGTAAATAAATAATAAAAAACAAATAAAAATTAATCCGAATAAATGAACAAATTAACGAATCTCTTCCGCTAAAATAACCGTTAGAAATAATAATAATAAACATAAATAAGCAAAAACAAGTAAAGTAATAAATCCAAACAATACATAAAGAAATAATAAAGAAATTAAAAATTGTCCCCAGCCAAAAGAACAGAATAGACTACATCTAAAAATTGGACGAGGAAATACTTTTATTTATCTTTTCTAGGTAAAAACAATCTAAGCAAATCCCCCCTTTCTTTTTTACTACGTCAATAAAACATCGCAAACCGAAAAGAATAAATAAATATATATAATAAAAAATGAAAATTAAAAAACAAGTAAAATAAATTAACCCAAACAAATAAATAAATGAATAAACCAGCCACTCTCGCCAAAATAACCGCTAGAATAGAATATATATATATATATATATATATATATATATATATATATATATATATATATATATATATCTATTAGGTTACTGCAAAAATAATGACGTAATAATGTCGTTTTTTGCCGTTAAAAATACGTCAAAAAACGACATTATTACGTCATTATTTTTGCAGTAACCTAATATATATATATATATATATATATATATATATATATATATTATGAAATGGACAAAGTACGACAGCTATTTTAAGACATTTTTATGTTTATACTTTCTTTTTATACACACAAATATTTAAGTAAATGCTCTGTTTCTAATAAACACTATTATTAGCATTTACCGGCCTAAATGTCCGAGAAATTTTCATACAAAATATTCGTCCTCCGACATTCAGATCGGTAAATGTTATAAATATTGTTTATTATATATATATATGCCTCTACTGTGTATCGATTTAAAAAATAAAATAAAATAAAAAATACTAAAGAACTTCGGAACATCAATCTAACGGTTCTTTCCTATTATATCAATATATTTGCACACATGCACAAACAAGCGCACGCACACACAAGCACGCACACACGCGCAGGCACACACACACGCATACACACACACATATATATATGCATACTTCCTAACTATTAATCTTATGTTTAATGTATAAGTCTGTTTGCGATGCAATTTTTAAACAATTAAATTAATGCCTATCGGTGTATTGATCGATAATTCCTACTAAAAATGGCTTTCATTTATTCGTTTTAATAATACAAATGTATATTTAATTTAAAACAACTCCCTTTCCAAATTACTCTAGCCGTCCTTTTTTGGCTTCCATATTTATATTTTAATTTAAATAGTGTGTTTTACGTCTGAGCACTCGAATTTATCTGTATTAAAATATTATATATGTACATTAAGTTTCTCATATTGTGTTGGCCAAAAAGATGGTTCGTTTTATACTGTAAATTTATTATTTAATATTCGGGAAAAAAATTTTAGGACCACGAGTTACATATTTATCTTTTGTATTATACATAGTTTTGGCTGATAATTCCAAAAATGTCATAATTCATGTATAGATTCGAGGATTACCGAAAAACAAAAGGCATTATATTCCGAGAAATAGTATGTAGAAATGATAAATGCTATGTTGCACCTTAGAAAATGCATTCATGTCAGTTACAGATGAAAGAATTCCGAATATTCATGAAACAATGTTTCTGCCCCCTTGCCTTTGCATAACAAACGGCAAGCATTAAAATATTTCACTAGCCTTTTATCATTACTGAATAAATTAACATCGCCTTTAACGGAGTAAATGCACAGCTGGTTTTCTAATTTTACAAACTAATCAAGAAAACTTCTTGTCAGAATCCCTGAACATATAATCAGTCATATTCATCTGCATTATCTAGAAATGCTTTCTAAAAAAAAAAAAAAAAAAAAAATACAGGGGAATGTAGAAAATTGGCATTTTTCGTGCTGTTGTCGCGCATTTAGTTTTTTTAATAACTTGAAAATATTTACTTCATACACACACACACACACACACACACACACACACACACACACACACACATATATATATATATATATATATATATATATATATATATATATATATATATAATAAAAAGGCTTAAACACTAATATTCCATGGTCATAATTTATTCCATTGGAATCGTAAATACGATCCAATTCATCAGACCTACAAATTCAAAAAGAAAACGGAAAAGAACAACTCCGGAAATAAAAATAGAATTTAGAGAGAGTCAATATGAGAGTGTGGGACGAATGTTAGTCTTAAAGAGAGGGGTAACATATGGGAGATTAAAACTCAACAAAGTGGGGTTTTTTACAACTAGGTGTGTGTGGAAGGGGGAAAATGAATGTTGTCGGATGTCAAATACATTAAAGATACATTTCGTAGTGACATACAGATACCATGGACGATCTGATGCTAAAGACCAGAATAAGAAGGAGGGAGAGGTAAGGAAAGAAGTGGTGGGGAAGAAAGATGGGGCGGGTGAAATTAAAATTGAAAGGGACGCTGTGTAATTGAGAAAATTTGACAAAAATATCGACTACAGGTTAAAAATCAAATATAAACATATAAAGAATAAATATGACGATTATCTAATCTAGCAAGGACCTATATTTTTATGTTCGAAACACATGCAAATACACACATACACAATAAGTTATACACGTATATACATACACATAGGCGTGTACCTACAAACACACATACCTATACCCATGTACACATATACACATATATCCACACAAATACACACATGCATATACATACACACACACATATACACATATACATATATCTGATTCAATATCTAGCTCCATCTCTGATACTCAGCGCTTTCTAATAAATAATTACAACATGAAAAGAAATTCACACGTTTTTGATGGACCTCATCAAGCATATGTAAATCTAGATTTACATCAAACCGTAACCTCACAAATATGCCCTTTAAAGTAACGCGAATTAACAGTGTCTAAGTATTTGAATGAAACCTGTCCTCGTGGAATGTAATTTATTATGGTTGCTGCAGCTTCTTCCTTTAATGTCGGTCTTCACACCTTACCCATCTATATCTAGAGACAAGACGCGTTAGGCTTAAGCAACGTCTAGCCGACACACAATGGGGTTAAGAATAAGGAATTGAAATGGTACACCTAACCCACTCATATCTTATCTTCTCTCCCACCTTACTTCCTCAATTCGTTAATTTTACATATGCTTGAAATTTTACATATGCTTGAAAAAATGTGTGAATTTCTTATCATTTTTCATTTCAACATTTGGAAGTAAAGTCTGATGATCCAGAGCCCTGTTAAAGGGGTTGTGGTTAAATAACTTATTACATGGAACCTTAAAGTGGTCTGTTTTTATTCAATATATATATATATATATATATATATATATATATATATATATATATATATATATATATATATTAGGTTGGTGCAAAATAATGACGTAATAATGTCGTTTTTTGACATAACGTCAAAAAACGACATTTTTACGTCATTATTTTTGCACCAACCTAATATATATATATATATATATATATATATATATATATATATATAGGAAATGTGATTTATCAACCGCGATGGACATAAGAAATTCAGAATAAAATAAATGGTAGAAATTATTGTTAAATCTAAAATATAAACAACCATCTGTTATTCTCTGAAACCTAATCTGCATTTTAAAATCTAACATATTTACCATTCTTGTGACGAATGAGTTCTTTGCAAATTGCTTAGAACAGCTACGACTGTAAGACCGGGTTCTAATCTCATCATCACATCGCTTGACAATATCGATCCTAGCGTGTGGCACCTTTGAAAAGTGAGGTAAAAAACATATCATTTGGTTGACCAAAGTGTTCTGTGAAATTCTACAGACGGATGATAGTTGGGCGCGTTTGCCTTATTCAGCTAAAGATCAGGCCAGATTATTTACTCTCTCCTTGAAACATTAACGAAAGTTCGGTCAGTAAACATGCAATATAAATCACTGGCACTGTGTTGAACAACAGAAAATAAATGGGAGTGGGCGTCCTGAAAGAGGAATTAAGTTGCCATTTTCTAAAGCTGAAAAATGTCTTAGGTAAGAAATGGTGAATTATCATTCTTACTTGCTTTGTTATTCGTAACAACATAACAACTACGTAACATTCGTAACTACTACTGTTTAGTAACTCAGAATATATCTGCCATATATATATATATATATATATATATATATATATATATATATATATATATATATATATATATATATATATATATCTGTCTATCTATCTATCTATCTATCTATATATATATATATATATATATATATATATATATATATATATATATAGAAGTGAACATTGAAGTCAACACTCAGAGGTGATAGGATGTTTCATGCTAGTCGCAATCGTCAGGCGGCCTGGCAATTGGGTCTAGCATGAAACAGCTTGTAGCCTCTGAGTGTTGTCTTCGGTATTCACTTTTATATTAACTTTTACATACGCTCAGTCTTTGGTACTGAGCACTTAATCCCGTAAATATAGCACACGAAACTATATTTCTTCATATACATACATACATGTATATATATATATATATATATATATATATATATATATATATATATATATATATATAACAGACCAATATTTAATTTTATATATAAAGAATCAGCATTGAGAAAATAGTATGACAAATTGAAAAAAAAAAAAAATCTGATGTTTTCACTCGTTAGGATTTCATCGGACTGGGCTTCGTTGATGTTGCCACGACTACACATGCCCATAAAACGAGAGACGCTGGTAGTTTTAAAATTTTTGAAAGAATATTTTTGAAAGAATACATTGACACTGCGACACCTAAATGCATTAAAGAACCTAGCGAGAAGTAAGGAAATCCAAAAGGGAGGGCGATTTAATCATAAACAAGAACACAGATGTCTAACAGTTTATTCAAAAAAAGAGCGTTGTCCCATCATTTCAAAATTTTACTAATTTCAAAATTTGTCACTACCTACCCTGATGATGGCTTAAAAAAAAGTCGAAAGTTTGGTGGATATTTCGTGTACATTTCTTCCAAAATGGAATTTGGATAATACCTGACAGAATTTCCTTTTTGTCTCAGAATGTAACTTGGAAAAGTCGGTCATAAAATTAATCGACAGTAAATGGATATCGTTTGAATAATAATTGAACATTTGCTGCCTAAATACATAGAAAACAATATATATATTTATATAAATCTGTGCTCCTTTTATTTGCTTTAAGATAACTGAATATATCTCATGAATTCAAAGGTTTTTTTACATTTCAAATTCCTTGGAATAAGAGACGTTCAGATTCAGTGTTTCAAACATAAACTATTCCTCACCAAATTGGGTAATTAACTCTGGTACAATATATTTTCTAACGCCGTTATCCCCGGGCATTCTGTGATGTAGTCTCCTTGTAAATGAAAATAATTGTTCAGATAAGACACTACTCCAGAGATATGTGACCACAACCACAATGAATTACATTGACACGCAGTCTTCGTATTTCTAAAGAAGTTTTGTGGGAACTGCTCTGTTTTATGTGTATGGGATATTATCTGATAATAATCTCATTCGTTTGCATGGCAATGTAATAGCTACAATGAACATGAATACTGTTGAATAATCTGTTACTTGGGTGGAGGACTCTGCTGTCGCTCCGGATAAGTTCTATGTTAAATAACGCTCTTTGTGTTGTAAAAAAGAGTGGAACAATTTCTCGAATCAGAAAACGTCGAGCAACCGGCAGTGTTCGATCAAATTCTAGTCCATCGGTGATAACATTCGTTTAAGGTAATCGATGACATTGATTGATTTGTAGCAGAAACCAAAAGAAAAATGGTAGAAAATTCCGACTAACAATTTGAAGACTTAGTGAAGTTCTGTAGTCGTAGTCGACATGTGTAAAGATTTTCAATAACACACTTACATTTCCTCAACAGCCGAAATGTTTCAGAAAATATTTTCCAGGTTTCTGTAATAAAACAAACTCACTTTGTGAAATAATCATATGCAGTTGGCTATATTTCTTCAGGGCTGAAAAGATTTCCATGTAATTTTCATCTAGATATGTATTAGTCATTAATCAAGTACATATATGCTAGAATTATTTTTAAATAGACGATTTACTGAAATAAATGCATATGTTGAATTTTACACACGCACGATGCGAAAAATACTTAACCTTTCAAGAAAAAATCTGTTCTCCACTCACGCACTTAATATATTATTTCAGGAGAGGCTAGCAGTCATAGTATTAACATAATCTCTCTCTCTCTCTCTCTATATATATATATATATCTATATATATATATATATATATATATATATATATATATATATATATATATATATATTAAAATCAGTAGAATTGAATACGCGACCTTGGTTTCGGACTCACGGACTCATCAAGCAATATTTTTCAAATAACCACCATAAAGCTTTATTTAAAAGAAAAAACACTATTCACCCTATATTATTATTTTTAAAAAATAAATAAACATGCGCATGACGGTCGAAAAACATGACGTTGCGTGTAATACAAAGGAAGGGTTTATGAAAAACAAAGGAAAAGAAAAAAAGAAGGGCGAAGAAAATAAATTAAAGGAAGTGGAATTGAAGTGTATTGTAAATTTATACAGAAAAGAAGAAGAAAGTCAAATATAACTTAAATATAATGATGGATGGGTAGTCACACGTATTTTAAGAATAGCAGTTGGGTTTTAAATTAGAATTTTTTTCCAGTCTGCTATTCACTTAATAAAAAATTTCTAATAAGAAGGCAAGGAATTAAAATTTCAGATTTTTAGTTTAAAAGAGTTTTTCGATACGGAAATATCATAATCGCATTTTCTCATGTTGACATAATTTGCAGATGCAGTTATATGGTTTTAACTTTTTAAAAATTTTCACCTTACGATCAAATACATGTTTTTTTTTTCTTTTAAGTTTCACATGTAGCTAGTAAGTTTAGTGGAATGTCTAAAATTTGCTAGCTTAAAAGATGATCTGTGGTTGTACCATCTGCGCTTGAAAGAACCATCAGTACAGCTTATATACGTTTTATTTTGACCATTAATATCAATTACTTCTGCTTTATAAATTAAAATCAATAAAATACATATTTGTTGTAACACAATGTTCGTTTGATGGTTGCTGAAATGTCTGAGTTAATAGGCCTGCTTATTTTATATGAAATCAAAAAGATCGTTTATATAAGCCACTATGGTATTAAAAAAAAGGTAAAGCCATATAACAAACATACGCGCTTTTGCGAACTAATCCAACACGAGGAATTAGCGATTATGAAATTTCCGGATCGAAAAAAATCTTTTAAAACAAAAATCCTAAATTTTAAATTGATATCAGAATTTTTTTATTATGTGAAGATGAGGCCGAGAAAAAAATGTAATTTAAATCTCCACTGTTATTCTTAAGATTTAAGATAAATTTCCCTCGTCACCCTTCTTTATATTTACGTTATATTTGCTTCTTCTTTTCTGTATACATTTACAATACACTTCCATTCCCCTTTGTTTTCTTTACTTCTCTTTTCTTTTTCTTCACCCTTTTTTTCCTTCTTTCTTCTTCCATTCACCCTTCTTTATATTACACTCAACGTCATGTTTCTCGTCCGTCATGCGCCTCTTTATTTATTTTTGAAAAATAATTTAACGTTCATAGTGTTTTTTTTTGTTTTTTTTTTAAATAAAGCATTATGGCGGTCATTTGAAAAAAAATATTGCCTGATGAATTCGTGAGGTCGAATCCAAGCTACATGTTATTTTTACTTTTATTTTTTTTTCACACTTGTATTGAGCACTTCTTAATAATACTGTTTCCTGGTCTAATTCAACTTTGACCATTAACCTTTTACGTATTATATATATATATATATATATATATATATATATATATATATATATATATATATATATATATATATATATATATATACGCACACATTTATATATCAACACACACATAAATATATATTTACACACACACACATATATATATATATATATATATACACATTTATATATTTACACACTCATATATACACATTTATAACAAACAACAAAAGCATATTAATTACAAAGAAGACAAATCTTCTCTAAGGCATTTTATAAAGAAATATACTACTCCAATTGTCCGGAAAAAAAAAATCAAATTAATTATCTATTATAAAAAAAAAATTAATACAGCTAACTTTATCCTCAAAAATAACAACACACCAGCTAAGTCAAAATTACAAAAAACGAATGTTATCTATGAATTCCAATGCCCCTTAAGGAACTGTGTTCCTGCTCAAACCGGACTCATAAATAATTACATCGGTTACACAACTACATGCTTATCCGGACGCTTTAATTTACACCTCCACACAGCCCCATTAGAACCCATTTAAACACACACACACACACATTACCAGACTCCATTAGAAACATACTAGTAGAAAACACAAATATATTAACTGCATCCACCTGCAAAAAAAGATTAAAAATAATGGAAGTTTTAATAATAAAAAATAAAAAGCCAACTCTTAACAATATTAACTACGAACAAAGCCACAAGGTGCTAACCGTATTCGGGAATTAAAAACACCCCTATCACACACTAAGACATACACAGAACGCACACACACTCAATTAAGCTGAAAAATCGAATCATCCTTGATAATGGCTAAAGGTATAGCCAACAGCGGTCGGAAATATAAAACATTTGGACAGTTCTTACACACCCTTTGTCCAGAAAAGAAAGCTCTTTTTAGAACACAAGAAAAAAATAAATAAATAAAAAGCTTAAGCGTAGTACCTTGTCTGTTGTTTTTAATGAAACATGCATAAAGGGTGTATGGCTGCCTAAATATACAACTATATATATATATATATATATATATATATATATATATATATATATATATATATATATATATATATATATATATATATATATATATATATTAGAGGACAGTGAGTTCCGTTGGTAATAAAACAGTGATCGGTGTAAATAACGGAGACAAAATTGATGCTAAATATAAATATGCATTATTTCACACTTCGAAGAGGGTTGCATTTAAAGGTGAATAACAGATGCATGTTTATTTTTAGCATAAATATGTATACATTCATTCATACATACATACGTGTATATAGGTATGTATTCAAAATTATTACAAAATTCTCAATTGCGAAACTGAATCTCTTAATTGAAAGAAATATGAAATATAAAAATATGATTACCCCAATAAAAAGACACTTTTTTGAACGCATTCTTTTATAATAGATTTGTGCCACATAAGACAAATCCTTATTAATTATAAATTCCCCAACTTTGCTATCACATCGATGAATAAATAGATACACACACACATGTGCATTCATGTATGTATATTAACCGTGTAGACTACCCTGTGGAATAGAGAGAAACAACATGAAATGTTAATTATTGCTGCAATGGATTCCGTAACCAGTAAATTTTATGCTTTAGAGTGTTTAAATCGAGGCCTACCTATTTTGAATTGGACTTTATTTGACTGATCACCAAACAAAACCAGGTGAACAGTGTAAGCTGGAAGGAGAAGAGATCGTATCGTACCTTACCAAGTGAGTTTTCCGAAAGAGAACACAAATGCCACAGTTACTATTTGAACGCCAGACTCCAATCGTACTTTCTATGATTACAACCGCTAGCTGATGTGTACATTGTTACACATAAAAAAAATATATCTTTAAGAGTATTTGCGAATGAAAATTTATATAAAATCTTATAATGTAATATTTTAGATATAATTAAGTTACAATCAAATAACATTGTTTTGCAACTGGAATACATCGCTCGCAAGAATAAATCAACTAGCTCTTCTATATTTGAAATAGATAAGGAAAAAGGAGGAAATGTTTATAACAAGGATTTTTTTTAAGTGAGATCAATTTGCAATATAATCCCAGATTTCCATTAACATTATTAAGTCAGCGAGACGATGTCTCAAGAGAGCTGTGCTGAACCATTCCTTATAATCTTCCCCTGGCTATCTGTCTTTTGTCCTTTCTGAGGATGAAACATCAAACATATTTTCCATAATGCCATCACAAGAGAAAAAATAATCCAAATGCAAAATCGAGCAAACTAATTGACTACACATTTATTGTGCCTCAGAATATGTTTACACTTACATGTGGAAGTTATGTGTAAATTTTATAAACGGAATTTTTGCTTAATATATATATATATATATATATATATATACATGTATGTAAATATATATATATATATATAAATACATGTATGTAAATATGTAAATATATATATGAGTGCGCATGTGTTTGTGAGTGCGTGTGTGTTTGTGTGCGTATTGGTTATACGTAACTTGTCGATACTATTTAATATTTTCTTTAAAGGATTATTCTTGACGAAAAACACTATATATATATATATATATATATATATATAGTAACAAGTAAGGTTTTTTTTTTCTTAATGATGTCCATGCTGGACGAAACAAGTCGAGAAAACTAATTGAAATAAAACAAAAACAATTATGGATATACAAACAAGTCTGTCTGAATATTTCAATTTTTTAATTTCTCAATATTTTTCATTGTTCAAAACACACACACACACACACACACACACACACATATATATATATATATATATATATATATATATATATATATATATATATAGGAGTTTCATATATAAGTTGCATTAATGATGACTGACTACGTTCTGTGAGCATGTGATTTTATTTAGTTTCTGTTGTGTTCGTATAAATATTTCCTTTTCTGGGCATAAAGTCAGTAACAAAAACTGTTCGATTATTCTAAATATCACAACGCTTTCGGCTATTTAGTTAGCAATTATCAAGGATGAGTTTTATTTTTAACAGAATATATAGATATTTATACATGTGAATTTATAGTGATTGGTAAGTTTTTGTATTTTTTATTTTCCAACCACGGTCAGAACATTGTTATTTTATATTTTTCAGTGTTGGCTTTCGTTTTATTAGCAATGCTTCCATATATCTTTAGAATTTTTTGCATATGAATGAGGCTATGATAGTTGGATTTTCTACGAGTATGCTGCGGAGGGAATTTGGTAGATACCGGTGTGTGTTTTAATGAAGCATAATCGAGCT
>OZ010571.1:124706180-124838680 GCA_963932145.1 Acanthosepion lycidas
CCCCATCAATACTAGAAAGATCTAGAAAAGTAACTTATTTTTTTAAATACATATTTAAGAGAATATTTCAACCAAAAGCAGTGCTGGCTGCTCCGTCAATGAATGATAATGTTTCTTTCTAGTGAGACGTCAAATATTGCCATTATAATTATTATAAAAATGAAAAAAAAAAAAAAAAAAACAATAATAAAAATATATTTCACATCAGGTGACGGTTTTCAATAATTTTTATAACATATTTCATTTCGTAAATGATATTATTATTATTATTATTATTATTATTATTATTATTATTATTATTAATAATAATAATAATAATAATAATAATAATAATAATAATGAAGATATCAATGATAATAATACTACTAATAATAAAAATAATAATATCTCTCTATATTTCTGAGATGAGTTATTACGTAAACTATTTACATTATTCAGACTATTGTCCTAATCTTTGTCGCCATATGTATCAAAACATTTGGGCCGTTGTACGCTAAAAACATCTTCAGGTGGTTGGAATGTCGAAATTAACTCTTTATTTCATACGCTGGCGTAGACTGTTCTAGTTCCACGTGCCGTACCTAATGGCTGTCAGTTCTCAGGAACATATGGTACAGTAGATAAAGGCGTTAGTTAAATCCAGTGACAGGACCCAAAGAGTGTGAGTTCAATACCTGGTTAAGGCGGTGGAGACCTTGGAGAGGGGAATTAATAGGAGATAACTGATAACTGACATCCATTAGACGTGGCACGTGGAACTAGAACAGTCTACCTCAGTGAGCGAAATAAAGGGTTCAGTTCGACATTCCAACTACCTGAAGAAGGCCGAAGCGTACAATGACCGAAATATAGTGATAAATATGGCGACAAAGATGAGGACAATAGTCTGAATAATCTTAATTGTGTAAATAATAATAATAATAATAATAATAATAATAATAATAATAATAAATATTATACAACTGGAAATTAAAGAAACTTGTATGAACAACATGCAAATCCGGTTATTGAGATAGGACCTGTACCAATTTATTGTACTTTACAAAACACACAGACAAATTAATCAAAGCTAGCCGGCGAGACATCGTGTGCAAAGACCACACAAACAGTATCTGCGTTCTTATTGACATGACATCACCTGAAGGTTTTAATGTATATTTGAAGATCTTCAAGAAATATCAAAATACAAGAATCCTAAAAGAAGAAAAAAAAAGGTTCCGATAGACACTATGAAGCGGAAAAGGATTCTGATAGATCCTATGAAGCGATTCTTTGTAACCTATTCCTTAAAGAAAAAAAATAAAAATTGAATTCACAGGTACAGCTCACACATTACGGAGAGATTTATCTATGTAAAATGTCTGTGATTTTTTCAAAATTGATCAGGGTAAAATATCATGATGCCATTTCTGACCTTATGTCTCTTGTTGGGACCCTAGAAGGAAATATGTATACAAAAGGAAATAATAATAATAATAATAATAATAATAATAAATGCCTAATTATTTCAGCTCAGGACCAAAGCCTCGCAAACAGATCCTATCACTCTCACATAATCAAGGATGGAACTAACCTGAAATGCAGGATCTGTGGAAAATATGATGCAACTGTCGACCATATTAACTAAGGATGTCCGGAACTGGCAAAAAATGAATATACCCAATGACATAACAATGTAGTAACATATTTGCACTAGAAGATATTCAAGAAGCACAAAATCGAAACCACTGAAAGATGGTATGACCACCGACCAGAATAACAATGCAACTATCCACTGGGACATGACAATTCAAGCTGACAGGAAAATAAAAGCCAACATACCTGATATAAAAACAAGAAATTCAGGAAGTGTATGCTTATTGACATTGCAGTACCATCTTAGAGAAACACCTGCATAACATTATCGAGAATTTGTCCAAATACAAAGATCTGTAAATCGAGAATAACAGGATGTGGGAAATGAAGACTGAGACTGTAACAATAGTAATCGGAGCTCTGGTCCTCGTAGGAAAAGGAATGGAAAATTTTACTAACCCAGGTGACATCAACACACAAGTTGCCCAGAAAATAGCCCTACAAGGAACATCCTATATACTATGAAAAATGCTTTTAATTAAATAATAATTCTCTTATAGGGCTCAAGGATTACAGTTTGGATTATAGTTTGGACGCGGCTCAGGATACAAAGCCGGAAATATAACATAGACAAATAAAAACATTAATGCGTATATAATATTTGGTAAATCTATTTACTAGTGCCGAAAAGTTCAGTGAACCCATTGTAAATCTTATCATACAAAGTATACTGCTTTTCCAATGTAGCGTTTACAATTGCCAGCATATAGCCAAGAAAGACTTGCCTATCACACTGACAAAATATAAATGTTCAAAATGCCAGAGAGTGTCTAAAGTACTCAAACAAGTACAGAAGCAAAGCATTACATTTGGACAGTTTTTCCACATTTTTTAATTAGACATAGAAAACATTTTCTAATTAGAAAACAGTCGGTAGAATATAAGCCAATTTATTTGAATTAATTCTTGGTGCCTAATATAAGTTATTTATTTATATATTTATAAATATATTTGGTTTACTCATTCGTGGGTAACCCACGCCTTTCTGTTTGTATGTGTATGATTATTTACACACATATACGTACAGAAACAAACACACAAATATTTAGTTACAGTGAGCGTGTAAAAATTCAGATAAAAATGAATCTGTAAAGGCAATAGAAAAAATGCAAAATTCAAAGCATGTGCGCATCAGGTCTCTAATATTTCTCTCTATCTCTCTCGATACATACACACACACACACACACACACATATATATATATATATATATATATATATATATATATATATATATATATATATATATGTGTGTGTGAGTGTGTGTGTTTATGTGTGTCTTCTTCTTCTTCTCATACTCCCCTTCTATAACACCCAACGTTGTGCTTTTGGTTATTTATTTTTAAAAATTATGTAGCGTTCATTAATTATTTTAATCCTCATATTTGCTTCGAGCATATATGAGAATTCGATAGAAATCATGGGAAATTTGTAGTTTAAAAACAGTAATTTGGCCCGGTTAACCAGACGCTCCCTCTGTATTTAGATGGTATAGCACGTGAGACTAAATGCCGGTCCCGTGTAGGATACAGTTTCGATTACTGTTGGACGACACATGCTTTCTATGAAATTTCTCGAATATTCAGGCCGGTAAATATTGTTGATACGGTTAATTATAAACAGGGCATTTTCTTAAATATTTATATCCATAAATATAACATACAAACAGAAATTATATATATATATATATATATATATATATATATATATATATATATATATGTGTATATATAAACGAATGTAACATTATTTACATTATTCGGACTATTGTCCTCATCTTTGTCGCCATATTTATCACAACGTTTCGGCCGTTGTAGGCTCCGACCTTCTTCAGACAGACTCCAAACGAATGTAACAACAAGATCGTGCAACAGCATAATTGTCTATCCCATAAAATGTTTAATATCTAAAAAACACTAAATTAATTGAGATTCTTTTCAGATAAGAAGCTAAGCAATCCTGGCATAATTTATTGTATGAATCATTTAGAATCCCTTTGAGCTATTTAGCTAGAAAGAAAACACGCTAAAATCGTTTTGTGTCAGACCCACTATCTTCCCGAATGAGCAATGCTGAGAGTAAAAAGATAATTCAGGCCTTCAGTAATGGTACCAACATTCATACTCTGGCTTCCATCTTGAAAGTTCATTCAACAACCATTAAGAGAACGATGAATAAGTTTAAAAAAGTTGAAATAATAGAGATAAAAACTGGATGAGGAGGTCATACCGGGTAGAGGGATCATCATTTCAACTTAAAGCTAAACAGATCAATTGGAAAAGATCCAGCACATTCCATATGACGTTTAGCGCATAAAGGAGGAGTTTCACCTATTACAGTCCAATGAGCAGTGAAAAGAAAAAAAAAACTTGAAAAGTAAATCGAACGTGCAACTTCTGAGTTAATTTCTTTCTTATTCCAGGACAAATGGTTAGAAGTTTAGAGAGTGAAGATCATCTTTCATTCTTTGGAAAATGATCCTGGAATAATATATATATATTTGAATAATATATCCGTCTTTCATGAGCTACCGATCATTAGATTTGATTAATTAATGATTAAGATATCATTTTCGTTTTTGATTAATTTCATCACGATTCTTCAGTTAATGTTGGACTAATTCTTGTTGCTCAAAACAGGGTCCAAATATGTTATAAAACTCAAAGTATTCCAGTAAGATATCTTTAATCATTTCTAAGTTAAAACAGTTCAGATCTGATTCTAAGAAATGTAAATATTGCACCCGATATATATATATATATATATATATATATATATATATATATATATATATATATATATATATATATATATATATATATATATATATATATATATATATATGTAATTATTTATTAAAAAATTATAACATAAATATGCTATAAAATCACTACAAAAATAGCCATTTTGGCTATTTTTGTAGTGATTTTATAAAACATTTATGTTATAATTTTTAAATAAATAATTATATTCGCTCTACTCTGTATTGTGCACTCTTTTAAGAATAGTTATTTTTGGTTATTGTAATTTATTCCGTATACACCAATCATATATATATATATATATATATATATATATATATAAAAACAAAATAATACATTGCCCATGTACAAAAATAGCACATACACGTATATATATATTTTTTACTATAAACATTATTTTAGAGGGTATGAGCTGTTATCTCTTAAAACTTAAAATTCATAACATCAACTTAAATGGAGAAATGCTATGAATGAAAAATTCACCTTTTGGCCGGAATCGAACAGGCACTTCTTACTTTACCTCAGGAAAATTACTTCCTAAGAAGAAGCATGACTCTATCCGTTCGACCAGAGTGCTAGTTTTAGTCTCTTATACGAAACATAAACGAAAATAATTCTTTGAAAGTATATTTTGTCTGACATTAATTCTTTTAAAATTAATAACAACTTGTTTGAGTGATATTTCTTACTAATGTTTGTTATTAATTTCAATGTTTAATAAAAAGTTTCTAAAAAACATCTTGGATAATATATATATATATATATATATATATATATATATATATATATATATATATATATAATACACGGTCTGAAGATCGCGGTCAAGCATGAAACAGACATTTGCCGCTTGGTTTTGATCTTTGCCTCCACTTATGTTTTTAAGTAAGATTTATTTATGATATTTCTCAATTTCATCATACATTATACCACACACACACACACGCGCGCACATACATATATATATATATAGTAATGTCAAACAAATAAATTGGTATGTTCAGCATGAAAAGAGGTCTGTTCTAGTCACCAATTTTTTCGCTTCTTTTTTCCTCATTCAGCTGATGGGGCACTAATTTTTCTGCCTTGTATCTAAAAGTGTTCTTCTCAACCGGAACCTTTATTAGTTGCCCATTAGAAATACAGTCTGAGTCACTTTCACATCAGATCGAAGAAGTGGCGGGGGGAATAGTTTGCTTGAAGCATCAAAGAAGTTTAATCAATGTTCACACACTCGGCTTTCTGACGCCATCCAGTTTGGATTGTCGGAGCCAAAGGTCCATTATCACAAATGCAATGTCAATTTATTTTCATTGTTCGATGACATGTTTTGCTTTTTCTTCTTTCATATTTCTTTTACTTTTTTTCTTCTTTTTTATTGCTTTCGTTCTCTTCTAGATAGCAGCCATCATTCATCTCAATTTTTATAATGTTCGCCTTTACACTGCATTTTGTCTCCTGTGGCATTCTTGTTTATATTTTGTGCTTAAATTTGAAATTAGCCTTTTATTCATTCTTTTTTTTTCTTTTTCTTTTTTTTAAACATCTTCTCACATGCCTGACTTTTTTTTTCCCAATCCCTTTTCCTTTTATCTTTGCCTTTTCTTTCCTTACATACATTTTCCTTGTCCTTATTTTTTTCAGTTGTTGGCTACTCATTTCCGTTTTGTTTTCTCTCTCTTTCCAAAATTATTTTCTGCAAATGCAAACGTTTCACTCTCTTTCGTATTTCCCCTCATTTTACCACGTTTTCATTTTTTTTTATTTTCAATAATTACCTCCCTTTCTATTTATTTCTACCTCTTCCTATCAATGAGACACACTTATCAGTTTCATTCATGTTATTTTTTTACGTCTTTGTTTCTTTCCCGCCTTTATCTTGGCTCATCCACAATGTAAGATGAAAATAAAACAAACAGCATCCTATTTAAAAGTTTCATATACTTTTTATTTTACTTGCTCGAATCATTTTTTGTTCTGTCTTTTACTTTCCGCTTCTCTGTTCACCAATTTTGTGTCCTGATAAATGTGTCTCTCACAGATGAAATGCTTACTCAAGCACAACTGAAAACTACGACCTCACTTTCTAATGTGTACCTGATTAGATCAGTGATGTTTTTGCCCTTTGCAACAAGCTTCATGTAAATAAACAGACTTCATATATAGGAGAAAATTGATTCCTAAGCAAAGGAATGTTAGAAACGCTTATTCACTTAAAGTCTGCAACAAGAATGCATCAAGGATTGGCTCCTTTTTGGTTTCCTGCTTTATGTCCAAGTATTTTTTTCTCTTTCGAATCAAAGAAATTTCTTATTATCTGCAATGCCCCTCCATTTTCGAATAAATATCTACCATCATAAATCATGTGAATTAATACTGAAGAAGGCTTGAAATAATTTCCAAGATATTTGAAGAAAAAAATTAAACATGCTTAGAGAACACATCAGAAAGTTATATTTAATCCCCTGATATAAGTAAAATAGGAAGGAGAATCAATAATTTCGTGGCCTGATATATAATTTTTAATTAATGTTGATGTGAATGTTTTACTGTAAAGTGTCCAGGCTTTGCAACTGATATACGCCACATAACTGTATTAAAAAAGAAGGATGTTATGTTGAAAATAACTGTTGTGTAAAACAAATGATTTTCTTCGTCACAGAACTACAGACATGTTGATGTAGATAAGAATTTCCTTTTCCTGAAATCTACTGATTTGTGAAAGATAAGAAAAAAAAATATTTTATTTTCAGGAGGAGGACGTCTCCACAATATCTTATCTTCTATAACTACAGTGCTGTTCGATAAAAGTGACTCATCTGATTTTTTTTAATAAAAATATTTTTTGTCTAATGTTTTTGGGTTTGAAATAATTTGTAATCATACTAATATAAAGAACCCTTCCCGACCACCTAGGAAAAACGTTTATTCACCCTAAGGTATTCTATTGATAATTATAAATTTGGATATAAATGAGATTCATGAAAAAACTCTGTCCAAAAAAAGTGACTCATATATCGCATTTTCATGATTAAACTCGTAAATTTAAAGAGCTTTTGACAAAATATTGAAAACTATTTCACAATACACTCAGAACAATATTCTAGAGAATTCTAGAACAGCTTAAATTAAATCTAGAGTATTCCTGAATATTCCTGAAAGCCTCATACAGTATAAAAACTGCTTGAAATAGCTACTCAAGTCACTGACCATATGAATGGGTACAAACACGCATCAGGACCACTTAAGGCATCTTTTATTGCTCTCTCAAAAGCAGGCAAGTCTACAAGAGAAATTGCAGAAATTGCTATAACCTCACAATCAACTGTCTCTCGAGTGCTTAGGGCACATGATGATGCCACTCCTCCAAAGAAGGAAACAAGGGGACGAAAGAAAAAGATTGATGATAGAACTGGCAGGGTAATCAAGAGAGAAGTTGCGAAGAATAGGACTATAACTAGCCAAGAAATTGCAGCTCGTCTAAGCGAAGAGCAAGTTATTAGTCTTGCCTCCTCAACAGTCCGTCGGTGGCTGTTAGAACAAGGCTACAAACTTTGTACACGAAGATTTAAGCTGCTAATAAGCTAAGCCAACAAAGCCAGGAGACTTGAATAGGCTCACTATTACAAAAATTTCACCGAAGAAGACTGGAAAAATATTCTCTTCTCCGATGATACGAAAGTTGAGCTAAATTCAAAGGATAAGGTGAGTAAATTTTATCGAACAGCACTGTATAAGTAAGGTTTGTATCTATGTCTCGGTGTTTCATACTGGCTGTCCAGCCTTCAGAATACATTATGGCTATCAAATTTCCCAAGCCTTTTATCTCCATTATGCGCTCAAATTAATCCAAATGTCTTCTGATTCTAAGTTCAATTTTCTCTTAATTCGTTTCACCCCGAGTAATGCAGTACAGCGAGTAAACGTAAGGGGTTACATGGTTTGGAGGAACTAGGAAGATAAACACTAGTAATGAGTAGAAATGCCATTTGTATTCCTTGCTTAAAAATTACTCGTTATCGCAATTTCCGCCCAAGGTATTCTCAGTATCCTCCTGTAGAACCACATTTTGGCTTTTTCACGTAACTTTTCATCTGTGGGGAAATTGTCAGAGGACTGAAATTATATGGGAGTTTAGCACTCTTAAAGGAAATTGTCGTCCTGGGTATGATGATAAACTACATCCGCGCCCTGGGTAAGACAATAAATTACGTCCAGCAGCAAGGCCTCTGATAAGGGAGTTTTGAAGTGTGTGGAAACATCTCGTAATTGCTGATGTTCCCAGGTCCATCTTGAACCAGGGTAGTAGCACTTGTTAGGGTGCCAGCTATGGGAAAATAGTCAACCCTTAAACTGGGGTAAAAACATTATGAATGTGTCAAAATAGGTTTTAATACCAGAAATACTTTGTAAAATCATTATTACCAGCAATAATTTTTTGAAGAAAAAATATTAACAGCAATACATTTTTGAAAAAAAATATGACCAACAATGTTTTTAAAAATAAATATTACTAGCAAAAAATTTTCGAAAAAAAATATTATCAGCAATACATTTTTGAGGAAATATTACCAGGAATATATTTTTGAAACAAATTATTACCAGCAATACATTTTTGAAAGAAAAATATTACCAGAAATAGATTTTTGAGAAAACAAAATATTACTAGCAATAAAAACTTTGTATACATTAAATAACCCATTGAGGTTAATATACCGTAAAACAAACCAAACCAACAAAAAAAAAAAAAAAAAAAACTTAAACGAATTCTCTTCTTCCTTATTACGTTACGTTCTTTCGCTTTTGAAATGCATCTTTCGCAATTCCAATGCACTTTCGGTTTTCGGTGTCGCATTTTCCGTTGTCTGATAAAATATTAATAAATTAGCTGAATATCTGGACGCGCTTGGTCCTTACATTTCTTATTCCTAGTTGGCAATATCGGCTGACCCTCTTGCCACACATCTTAAAATTACTTCCCGCCTCCGTATACTACACTGTTTAGGACTTCGCACTGTTTCCTTTCTATATCTCTCATCTATACGGCGTTGTCTGTGTACCTACTAATAATAAATACGTTTGAGTAACCTAGTTCACTTAGAATCCGGTGAAAAAATGCCTTGTACTTACGCCGCTGTCATGTGATGGCCATTGTAACCAGCGTACTTAACAAGAGAAATGTAAGATGATCCAATGGACTAATTCATTGATATTTACAGATGTCAGTATATTCTGTTAAATAGGATAAGTAAGTATAACCACACTTCGTGTCATAATATTCATTAAATCGAACTGATAAAATGTGATTCTGGAATCATACAGAATGTAAATAATGCATACAAACTAAGAGTGTCCTTACTGGGATATGCACAGATGTGCATGCTTCAGACATTTTAAGATTGTGCAAGGTCGAATTTTCCTATAATTTTATCTGGAATAATACACAATCTGGAATTTTTTTTATGATAATTGGATTTATATGAGAAGAAATGCTCACTATCCAGACACTCTTATCTTACCTTCGAAATTGTTATTTCCTTTGTTAGCAGTGTGTGAAAAAAAAACTTAATCACTGAAACACACGCACAGTTCAGTGTCATTTTTCATTATACCAGCCGTACCTCCAAGCTTAAAGCCCTTGGAATCCCTAAGCTGCCACCATAAACATACTGACCTGACTCGGCGTTGCTTAACTTCGGTGATCATACGGGAACCGGTTTTTCAACGTGATGTGCCCGTAAGCCAGTGCAGGGAACTGATGTACATAGTTTGACACGTACAATCGACTCTCCTCAGGTTTGGAATTCAGAGTTTATCTTTCTCACAAACTGTATACTGTCTGCTCTACATACATACTTACCTATATACTTTTGTGTGTGTGTATGTGTGTGTGTGTGCGCGCGCGCGCGTGTGTGTGTGTCGAGACAGGTAAGTGTAAGGTGACTGCTTTGGAATACCCGGCGTATAGTTGAAGGTGCGGCTGGTATAATGAAAAATGACCCGGAATCGTTAATCGGAGCCTAGATCCAATTCCAGTTGGGTTCATTATATTCTCTAATGCGCAAATACCCTTGT
Source organism: Acanthosepion lycidas (assembly GCA_963932145.1). Lineage (NCBI taxonomy): Eukaryota > Metazoa > Mollusca > Cephalopoda > Sepiida > Sepiidae > Acanthosepion > Acanthosepion lycidas. The sequence goes on from OZ010571.1 coordinate 124,716,652, forward strand.
GAAAAGTACGAATCGACAACTTATATACCTAGATATGGGTTAATTAGTAATACTTGTATCACTAAAATGTATCTCAAAAAACGAATTTTTCAAATCTAAAATCATTTTCTGGCTATAAATAAACTGCAATATCAGTAACCTAAAGTAAACAAGAGTTGAATTTTCATAAGGAATTGTTACTGCATAATGCAGAATCGTTTGATTAAGTGAAAGTTTGTAAAAGATTATGTTATTATTTTATTATGCAGTATATGTGTAAATCTTTAATAACTTTAATCATCATGAGAATAGGGCTGTGTTGATTTACCCGTGGATATATAGACAGTGAAGGAGAGAGTGAGAGAGGGTGAGAGAGAGAGAGAGAGAAAGAGAGAGAGAGAGATTTCACTCAGTTGAAGTCACTATACATGTCACCTTCAGCTGTAACGACGGATTAAGCAAAGACTAGAACCGACCTCTTGTCTTGAACTTATGCGACAAAATTTAAGAACAGATAAGCTATCCAAAGACAGAAACGTATACATTGTAGAATTAAATAAACCGAACAGAACTATAGGAAACATTTGGGAGATATTTGAGTATTTCTTTGAGCTACTTTCTATGAAGTGAAAGTTTCTGCCTCGCTGGTGTATTCATATCTTTTAAAATGCTTTTTTATTAAGTTCCGTTTATTTCCCACCCGACTGAATAATTTTAAAATATTTTATCAAATAATGTCAAACGCAAATATAGGTTAGGTTCCGTATCTTTTTAACATTGTCATTTCTGCTTTTATTTTTTTTGTTTAACAAAAGTTTGGATATTACCTTATGTAATCGTAGCGATGCTACAACCTTACCTGGGATCAATTTCATTGAATTTAATCCGGAGTGTGATACTTTTGAATCCAAAATATGTCAGTTTCAAAAGATTCAGAAACAGACTGACATTGATTTCATTCTCCTTTAGCTGTTTAGCTTATAAATGCATTAATATCTTTTAATCTGAAGCATCCAGTGGAGATAAAACAAAACCGTTTACCCGATTTCCCTTGATAAGTACAGGCAAGATAATAACAGTAATACGAACCCTTATCCAAGCGCCACGGTTTTAACGGATCCTATATTGTGAAGGAGGACTAATTTCGTTTGACAAGATTTTTGGAATCGGCACATTTTTCTTATCTCGAGATAAGTCATAATGTTTACCTTTCAATCGGCAAATATCTTAGCTTCTCAAGTTCCCAGAATTTCATATAATACAGTTTTAGACAATTTAGGGAAGCCTCGAAAGATACAAATAACACCGGAAAACACATGTTTGCTCAGAGAAAAATTGATTTATCCTCACTGTAATTGTTGATTTTCTCACAAGATCTCAGTTGTCATTGTCATCTGCCTTCCTCACGTGAATTATCAGCCGGGGCAAACCTGCTTACCAAAGAAAAAAATCCCTAAAAAGTATAAGGAAACACCCTAAAAATATATTTCCTTTAAACGACTCAACAATATTAAAATATATATTTACCGGCTGGATTATTTAGTAGTTGATTCCTTATCTAAAATTTATAGTATAAGAGAAGAGACCCAGAATATTAGGATGAATTAGAATTTACTAATTTAATAATTATATAAAAGTATGTAATGAAGGTATATAATAATAATAATAATAATAATAATAATAATAATAATAACAGCCCCAACAATAACAACAACAACAACAACAATAATAGTAATAATAATAATGATAATAATAATAATAATAATAATAATAATAATAATAATAATAATAATAATAATTTAATATTATATTTTATTTCTGCTTGGATTTTAGTTCTTTAGTTAATTACCACTTACGTTTAGAACTGCCAAAATAAATAAACTATTCTGTTTTGATCGAGGATAATGATAGGGGAACATATCAGAGATGCTGTTTGCTTTCAGTGAAAGTAACAGAATTCGATAATACCCATGGGTTTAAATCTTCTTCAGTGAAATGTAAAAATATTCATTTCAAATAATTTAACTTATAGTCACTTATTTAAATAATGTTCTACAGTTTTATTTAGGATTTTTCTTGCAACATTTTAAAAGTTTGTTAATATCAAATAATTAACGATGCAATAGTGGAATTCACACAGGTATTTTATATTTGTAGATATAGGAAGGCGCTGATTCAGTCATTAACATAAGAATTAAGATTCGTCGGAAAGATAAAATAGGAAAACTGGGACATTTTCCCGGGCCTCTCAAATAATATTGTAATATAGTGACCTAATAATCACGAATTAATGAAATAAATTAATAACAATAATATCATATATATTATTAAGACTGTAAATGATAAAGTGAATGTGAAATTTGATAGCTTATGTGAATGTTTTGGGATGTTTAATCCCTCACTGGATGAGACAAGTAATTACCATCAAATAACATATTTTCTCTTTAGAATGAGCAAAATAAGACTATATATATATATATATATATATATATATATATATATATATATATATATATATATATATATATATATATATATAAAAAAAGAAAGAACAGTAAGATATATAATCCGGTGTTCTTATAGATATTTTTAATTTTACAAAATAGTGCTCAATGTTTAATTTACAGAGCATTAATATTATAAGTTAATAGACTTAAAATATGGTTTTTCGCTACACAGTTCTAACCATATTTCAAAAATGGAAGCTAAAAGCCCCGAATTTAATTTTGTACTTAAATTAAAGACATTAGTTCCATTTCATTTTTGAAACATGGTTGGAACTGTGTAGCGAAAATTTTAAGTCTATTAACTTATAATATATATATATATATATATATATATATATATATATATATATATATATATATATATATATATTGCCTTTCATTTTCCTTTTGTTGCATTTTAGGTTGGTTGCTTGCTTGATAGTGTTTATAGACATGAAAACTTTAAGGGTTATTTAATGCCGAGACCTAAATATTTTGAACGCAATTGTATATTCATCTACAGATTAATGTAGTGTTGGCCATTTGGCTTTAAATATGAATCGTTGCTCATTTTACTATAAATATGTATTGTTGGTCATTTTAATATAGATAGGTACTTTTATTACTATTATTATAGTGTTTTCTTTTTGTATGAGGGTTAACAATTTGCTCATAGCTGGCAACCTAACATTTGCTACTAACTTGGGTCAGTGTCGGCCTGACAACTACGGCAATTAAGCGGTGATCCCACGCCCCTCAAAGCCTCCAATCTCCCAATCTGACGCCTTGCTACCGTATGTAGTTTATCCACATACCCAGGACAATTCAGAGGCAATCAATGATGAATATACAGGTCTTATTTAAGTGACGCTTATCGGTAAAATTTCTTAATGGCGCTGAAACGAATGGAAACCATTCCAAAATAAGGGCCATGATTTCAGATATCATCGGAAGAATATATTTTTGTTTCAGATCCACGCTACATAGTAGAATAACAAGTAGATTTGATCTTAATGATATGGCAGCGAATGCAACTATGAAATTGTTTCATTTCGTTAAATCGGTAGCCGCTTTGGTTAGGCTTTAATACCGATCGTTGATAAGAAAACAACGCGACTGTCTGTATTAGTGTGTTTTAAGGGTGAAACACCATCATTATGATCATAATCACATTTCATTCAGGCTGCTGAACCTACCATTTGACTGCTCATCGTCCTGTCTATATTGCCACCTTTATCACCAGAAAAAGACTATCGGGTCATCGGTTTATTAACCTAGAACCTTATGCGGTAGTTAGCAGTGGTATCAAATGGTATCAACAGCACTCGTAGAATTACCTGACAAAGTTAGTCAACATATGTTTGACCAATCATGACAAACCAGGAATACGCTGTGACAAGACAGTTCAAGAGTTAATCTGAAGACATTTTGGCTACGTGTGAATTCAGTCTTCAAATAATTAGAAGACTATTGGCGACTGACTTGGAAAATGAACATTTCTCTCTCTCCTTGTGTCATGCAACACCTTGGTTTGTACGTAAGTGAATAATTGACGAGTACTTTGATTTGTACACTGCGTAAAGTAAGTTATTCAATTATGTACAAACCAAGGTGTGGCATCATTCATGGATGGAGAGAACATTTCTTTGATATAAAAGTATGATTTTAATTGACAGCCTCGCCCAAACGAGGACACTAACCAAAAATGTTCATATACCTTAATTCAGCTGAATCTTTATAGAGTGAGCTGAATAAGTGACTAATGGCGAAGAAGACTTCAATTCTTAAGTAACTGGAGATATTAGTAGAAGAAGGGAACCAAAATATCTTTTGGATTCTATTTACATTTGTGATTACTTCTGTCGAACAATAACAGTAATTATTCAATTTCTATATAAGCATCGTAATATTACATTGATTATAATTACTTATATGATAATATAATTACTACGAAATCATTCTGCTTTTAGAAAAAAAAAACGCCGTCTCTTATATTTTGCATATTGTACTTAAATTAGATGTTTTCTCTCTTCAAGCCATGAGTCATACGGAAAATGCAAATATAATCTGTGACAAAATTAGTTAGATATAATAATAAACTATTCGACAATGAATATCTAATGTCATCTACGCCCTCAGTCATGCCGATAATAATAATAATAATAATATAAGGCTGATATTAAGGGCTTTTCACACCGGAACATTCTTTTACAGAAGTTATTGATTCGTTGTATATCATTACGAGATTCCTTTGCAGGTGACGTTGTAAGTGACGAAGGGTTGTAGAGTTGAGCTGATTTAGCATTATACAGGAGTTGGCTTTACATTCGATTTCACACCAGGCATCCAGGGAAGCCAGGTGCTGTATTGACCTGTAGGTTACTACAGAGTCAAGGAATGGAATATATGTGACGTCACACTTTCATATTGTTTTGTAAGTACGCAGTTATATAATATATATATATATATATATATATATATATATATGGAGAGAGAGAGAGAGAGCGATAGATAGATAGATAGATAGATAGATAGATAGATAGATAGATAGATAGATAGATAGATTAAGAGAGAATGTGTGTGTTGAGAGTCACGAATCGTAGAAAGAATGCAAGGTTCACATTTGGGACAGTTTCACACACATGCTGGTTGAATTAAGCAGGCGAAGTATTACAATGTATAAAATTTAAAGTTAAATATGAAAGATTCAAGTCTCATAGTTATTTGAAATAAAACTATTGAGCGAATTCAATTTTTAAATGACAAAGAGGCAGCACTATCGAAATTGGGAAAAGAATGTTTCCCTGTATTCATAGAAAGATGTAACAAGTAAGGGAATCACGAAATGATATTCCGATGTAAACTGACAGCCATGAATATTCCGCTTAGGCCTGAACATTAATATCCTTCACTCTATGTCTGTTCTTTTCTTCCTTTTGCTTTCAAATTAATCTTTAGTTATCTTCTTGAGCGATGCTTTGAAAGTCGCAGGCTTAACCCCAATTACACTATGGCACCAGAATTCCGTACATACTGCTGCCGAAAAAGAATTAATACTTTATCGTTTTTGTCATTTAGTGTTGACCCAATAAGACTGGCCAACGCTGAAAAATCACATATTCAAGGGATGGAGGAAATGTTTGCGGGAGCGGAGAGTGTAATAACTAGAGTTATGGCTATTTGGCAGAGTGCCATCATTTTTATTTGATGTACACCAGTAGAAATGTGGCATTCGCTAGCAGACATAATCCCCACAGTCTCTGACTAAATCTAGCTTTTTAAAAATATGAATCTTAGATGTTGGGATGATAGATTAGTAATTCTCGAGATACACACACACACACACACACACACACACACATATATATATATATATATGTATATATATATATATATATATATATATATATATGTTTCGCTAGTTTGTTATACATTAAACTTTGAACAATGTTTTTTTTATAATTATGTATAAATTCACACGAAGTTTATATTCGTTTTTTCGTAACAATTATAAAACTCAGTTCAGGCATATTTCCTCAAATTCTCTTAAATACATTTTTGTATTTTAACTTCGATAGATTGATATATGCAACAGGAAACATTACAAGGCTTATGGTCATGGCACATTTAAACACCGGTTCCCGCACAGCCACAGAATTTAAGCAACGTGTATCAGATTCTGGAGGTGTGGTCGTACAGGCGTGTAATGCATAATGGTACGGAATTGTTAATTTGGGAGCCGAATCGCAAATCTAATTTGGTTACTTATAATGAGATATCCGCAAATACCCTTGGGAAAGGTATGAATCCACCTCTTCTTCCCCAGCAATAGGTTAATTAATATGACATACCACGAGATCATTATCATTCCCCAACAAGAAAAAATTCTTAAAATCTAAATATAGCTTCTCGATTTAAGTGTTTATAAGCCGTAGAAAATGAATTAATTAATCATTAAATTAGATTGTCTATATTTCTGAGATGAGGGATTATGTACATTATTTACATTATTCGGACTATTGTCCTCATCTTTGTCGGCATATTTATTACAGCGTGTCGGCCGTTGTACGCTCCGGCCTTCTTCAGGTGGTTGGTTTGTCGAACTGAACCCTTTATTTCGCTCACTGGGGTAGACTGTTCTAGTTCCACGTGCCATGTTTGATGGATGTCAGTTATCAGTTATCTCCTGCTAATTTTCCCTATAAAAGTTCTCCACTGCCTTAACCTGGTATTGAACTCACACTTTTTGGGTCCTGTCACTGGATCTAACCAACGCCTTTATCAAGTATGTCATGTGTCCTTGATAACTGACTTCTATCAAACATGGCACGTGGAACTAGAACAGTCTATCCCAGTCAGCGAAATAAAGGGTTCAGTTTGACATTCCAACCACCTGAAGAAGACCGGAGCGTACAACGGCCGAAACGTTGTAATAAATATGGCGACAAAGATGAGGACAATAGTCCGAATAATGTAAATAATGTATCAAATTAGACGCTGAACATTTTTTTTATAATTTTGTACATATTATATGCAATTCAGTTACATTTTCATAACAATTATAAATTCAAGATATATTTTCTCAAATTGCATAAATATATTTGGATATATATATATATATTTTCTCAAATTGCATAAATATATTTTGATATATATATATATTTTCTCAAATTGCATGAATATATTTTGATATATATATATATATTTTTTCTCAAATTGCATAAATATATTTTGATATTTGAATATTGATAGATTGATATACGCAACACAAAACATTAATATACAGGGTGTATTAAAAATACTTTTGCAAATTTTGGGGACGGTTTCCTGAGACACCAAGGTCAAATGTCTATATAAATATATGTCCAAAAGGTCATAGAGGGCGTGTTCTTCGTGGCCAGGCGTATGGCGGATCTAATTTTTTAGGTGCCACGGTTCCTATTTCAGCAACGCGACGATAAAAATCAGCAAAGTTTGGAAACAAAATCCTTTACATCCATGCAACCTCCAGTCCATTACCACTCGCGCAGCCGTATGCAAAAATCACATCTTCCTGCTCACGATATAAGTATCCTGCCATTATTAAACATGGCACTTTTCAGTTAACTCACTACTACACACGTTAAATGTTTATGACAGACTGTTTACAAATGTACACGAATGGCATGTAACCTAGTCTACAATGCAACACAAAGCCATCAACCTTAAACATTCTTTAAACTTATGTTTTATGGTCATATGTACTTTTTCCTCGTTTTGTTGCAAAAAAATCCGCCCCAAAAGTTTGTAAAAGTATTTTTGGTACACCTTGTATATTTGAAGTGCTGAACGAGAAATGACTATTTTCGAGACACACACACACACGCGCGCATGCACACACACACATATATAAATACACACACACACACACACACACACATATATATATATATATATATATATATACACACAAATTGAGGCATACAGTGATTTACATTAGGGTATTATCTAATTCACAATTTATAGTTTGAAAAAATAATTTGCTTTCAATAACATGTATTTGTTACGTTCACGAAGTGTTATAAAATGCAAAGATATGCCACTTTAGATTATGAATGCCTCAAAGATGTTAAATTCATTGTTTATCATCATTTAGGAAAAAGATTACTTTGATAATGCGTCTTCTTATTAAGGTGTCACAACGTCCCTCCTTCGTTAAAAGACGTCCTAGACATTTCAATATTTGTACATGTTTGGTTTCGGTAGACTCCAATTTGCATCTTAGGCTATTCCTTCTGCTGACAACAATACATTCTATCTTCTTCCAAACTGATATTGAATCCATTCCTCTAGCTTTCCTTTACTACATTCTGCAGAAGGACGTTTAATTTCCTTTCAGAGTCTGCTGTGTCATCTCCATATCCTGGTATGATCGTAGTCACCAATATTGTATCATCGTAGGATTTCTAATTCTTTCAGAATCATCTCGCGATATATGTTCAAGATATATCCCTTATGCCTCTTTTTATGGTTAGGATTGCGATCACCAATAGTGAATCCTTATCTTCTTCTTTGCCGTGCCATGTCCTTTGAAGATGTAGGCGCTCATGGCACTCCACCCTCTCCTGTCCGTTGTAGCTCTCAATAATTTGTGTCTTTATGTGATTTCTTCTAGACCGTGTTCTGCCATCCACTTGTTTAAATCCGTTAAGTATGTTACACGCTGATTTCCCTTGTTCCTCTTTTATTCTGTTCACCCTGTCAGCATCAAATTTTCCAAGAACTCCTTTATTATTACGTATCCTAGAAATTTCAGCTGCCTCTTCTTGATATTAAGTATGTTCCCTCTTTGTTTGCCTCTTCTCCAAAACCCCAATCGTTGCTCATATTTTCGATCCATGGTATCATTAGCATCATTCTGTAGAACCACGCCTCTGTTGCCTCGAGTCTCTTTTTCACCCTTGAGGAGAGAGTCCAACATTGGCTACCGTAAAGGATGACAGATATCAAGTAGCCGTTTAGTACTCATTTCTTTGTTACCAATGATACCCTCCTGTCTCGTAATACTCGTATTAACATTTGGAGTCCGTTTTTGACAATTCCAGTAAGTTTAGTGATCTTACCATCGCACTTTCCGTCCTCTGTCAGATCACTTCCCAGATATTTAAATGGCCGCAACTGCTTGATTATAGTGCTTGATTATAGTGTCTCCGTCTTTTGCTAAATATCAATAAGCTTATGTGTTTGTTTCAGTGTTTTAAAATGATAAGGGGGATGGACATTTCAGTCAATGTTTCATCAACGGACGTGGTTAAGACGAGGGTATAGATAATTTCGAGATTTAAGAATTCGACAATATAGAATATATTTTTATTTTTTTGGTCAGACTGTAACTCTATTATAAGTGTTTACACCAAGTAAATGATAAAAATATTATCTATAAGGCAATGATATTAAAATAAAATTTATATATTAACAGAAACTTAGAATAAGGGAAGATGTTATTCGAAAAATTTAGTTTCTTTAAAAAATTAATTAAAATTGCTTTTGACGCTTCATTCATAAAGTGTGAATTTAAAAGTTTTACACATAACTTTGATTTTAAAAATCTACCGACAATCTGCGATAGAAGATTATTAAAATTACTTTAAAAAATTTAACCGTATTTATAATTGATTTTTAATCTAACAATAGAAAATACGCGTTTCCATATAGTGTCATTTTTATTATGGATTTCGTGTATATTTTATATTGGATGTATTTTATATTGGGTGTATTTTATATTGGGTGTATTTTATATTGGGTGTATTTTATATTGGATGTATTTTATATTGGGTGTATTTTATATTGGGTGTATTTTATATTGGATGTATTTTATATTGGGTGTATTTTATATTGGGTGTATTTTATATTGGATGTATTTTATATTGGGTGTATTTTATATTGGGTGTATTTTATATTGGGTGTATTTTATTTCCGATGTATTTATATTCATACGTACAGAGTGCGATGGGCAAATTGACGCCATTTTATATTTTTAATTTTGGAAGTTGTTTTTTCTTATTTTGTAGACTGCACAGTATAGTAGGATCAATTGGGTACCCTCTGTGAAAAAAAAAGATACACCATGACGCAATTCACTCCACCAGGAATTTGTAAACGGCATACTGTACTGCTTGGCAGTTGCACCGGAAGCTCCATTCCAAACATTTTTGTTTGGATGTCAATCTGATGACAGTACCGAGGATTCGGAAAGAATATTCATCTTCAGGCCTGGAGTGATCACTAGTGATGGTAAAGTTATGCCTCCATTCATCTTTTCACAGGGCCTCTGACTCAACATGGAGACCTACATAAAGTTTCTTGAGGAAGCAGTGTTGCTCTTGGTTGGAGTGAGGCTGCTGGAAGACAATTTGTCTGGCAATAGGATTCTGCACAATGTCACACAAGCAGGAGAACCCAATTATGGCTGTCAGGCAATCTCTGTGACAATTTCACCCCTTACATCTGGCCGCCGAACTCCTCAATCTGCAACCCGTTGAATATTATGTATGGGGCACAGTTAAGTCAGAGACCAACAAAACTCCATGTAACACCAAAGATTATGGCAACATAGCTCAACTTAAATAAGGAAAATGTCCAGAAGATTGCAGTCGATTCCGAAGTTTATCTAGAAGCCATGGTTAAAGCCAATGGCGATTTTGTTGAAGAAAGAGACTCTTTCGTGTTTCAAGAAATTTGTGTGTAATTTTGGTAAGTATATCTATTAAAATTAAATATCAACGTTATTTTCATTCCTGCGTAATTTAGACAATTTTTCCATCGCACACTCTATATTATAGGCTTATGTATGTCGTATATATTTTCAGGTTATGTATTTTGCCTTAAAACATTTAAATACAAATAATTTCCTATAATTGGCTTTTTACTTTCTCTGATGTGTTGGGATATTGTCTCACTTAATGAGGAATTAATGAAAATTGCTATAATATTATTAAACTTTAATTATAATTCCCATGTTGGCATGGTAGTGCCTCAACCGGTTATTATCAACCAAATAAATAATTCATAAATTAAATGAAGAAATGTTTAAAGTAATCAGGCAAGGAGGGGTTTTGAACTAAATGTTAAATCTGAATGAATCAAAATAACTTTGTTATTTCCCATGAAGTTTGATTATTGCCAAAATATATATTCATACAAAAATAAAATTCACTCGCCGAATAAAAATAGAATTTAGGGGTCAAAGACTCGTTGGTGACGTACAACTAAGGTTTATGGCTTCTGAAATAATTTAATAAAAGAAAAGGATATAATATTTAAATAGTTCAATTATAACTGAAATATTTATATAAAGCGGTAAAAATACAAGATTATTGTAATATCCGTTCCCGAATTTCAATGTAAATATAAACTGACCGCAACTTGCTGTCTGTGTTGTACCAATTTCTGGTGTGTTCTCGATTTAAATATCTTGTAAACTTCCTCTGGAATATAGGGCCAAAGATTCAACAAAATATGCGTGGTTATGGTTTCCTTTACATGTAGAAACTTCAGTAGGTTTGATTTGGTTTGAATTATTTTGTTCTATGTCATATCAACATCAATGATTTATTTAATACCGACAAGAATTTTAGGATAAGTTCATATGAATAGAATATGTATTTGCAAGAAATCAATTTGCAGCTCATATTTCATTGAAGTACTTTAGTAAAGAGGCTTTTGTCGAAGGTTAAAGGTATTGCTGATAACATTTTTTTCCAAAAATACATTGCTGGTAATATTTTTAATTGTATTGCTGTTTAGTTTTTAATGTATTGCTGGTAATATTTTCTTCAAATATGTATTACTTGTAATATTTTTTTTCAAAAATGTACTGCTGGTATTTTTAACATCAAAATCTATTTTTAAACTTTCAAGGTCTTTTGAACCGAACAGCTTCTAAACAGCAATTAAGAGGTGTTTCCATGTTCCTCAAAACCTACTGATCAGAGATCTTGTTTCCGAGTGTAGTTGATCATGATCCCAGGTGTGACGTCACCCCAGGCCTCTCTGCCCTCGTGCTATCCCGTGACGACCAATGTGACTTGGTATTGGTCGCGGCCCAAAATGTGACGTGATCCTACTGTCACGGCACCAAATGTGACGTTCTAACCATTGGCTGATTCAGATGGGAATCTAGTTAGATTTGGTATCAGCTTTATCGTTCCCAGCTCGCCTCCAACGTCTGGTTACCAAAGTAACTGCTTTGATTTCTAGTCTAACCTACCCACGTTGTTATTTGATCTTTGGTAGACGAAATCAATCAGTCGCCGGACCGTAATGCAAGCCGAATTCGAGCAAAAGTGACATCGCACAAGTATATGTAAAAGAAAATAAAGTAACACCTCGAAAAGTTCAAATGTGTTAAAAAATATATCTGTTTCCTGAATACAGGACTGCGTCTTTTTCCCAACCCGCTTCTATGGATTCGTGAAACTTTGTGTTTGTTAGACGAGTCTTAATATCTTAAGTTGTTTTTCCATAACAGTTTTTTTTGTATCTCCAGGTTATATTCGTAAAACTTGTTTTGGTCGTGTGAGTCTAAGTTGTTCTTCAAAAATAAATTGTTTTTGGTTAGAAGTTTAGGTCGGAATGCGTGGATCTTCAGTCAGCTTCCTGCGAAGCTGGTCTCAGAGCTCACAGCTCAACTCTATCTGCATCTGCGTCTCTCTCGCCAACTGCAACTCTCCAACTGCCACTGTCTGCTGTCTGCTGTCTGCTCCGTTTATATGGACGCCGACCAAAACCGGGTGTGGGCTTGTGGTGGTTTCGGTTATTGGATAATTCTAAATCCACAATAAGTATTTTCTTTGTTTTTTGGACAGGAAAATTTATCACTTTCCATTTTTGGAAGTCCATTACTTTTTTGGTTTAGAGGGGTTCTTAAGCGAATCGTCCTCCCAAATTCTTCCTTTCTCATATTGGTATCTCACACCAATCCCCTCAGAGGGCGTCAACAGGCCTCCCCTCCTTCTCATATGTTTACCTTCGCCCACCGCTCACGCAACCACTCAGTCTATGACGCTCAGCAGCACGGGTGTTTACAATTATCGCTCAAAGGAAAAAAAATTATCTTACCTTTTTTTTTATTTTCTTTCTTTTCCTCCGCCTGGGCCCCTACGACTCGTAGTGTGGTCTTTAATCTCTATCTTAACCGAATGTCATCTGGAATTTATCAACGAGATTTTCGCCAAGCGTCAAATGGGTGGTCAATTGGACGTCTTCGCACCCTGTCGCCAATTATCTGTGCCGGTAACAAACTTTTCTCATGTCCAGGGTCTGAACATAAAACAGGTGTCTTTCCCCAAAACCAAATGATATCTCCGAAAGATAGTTAATGGTTTATTCTTTCGCTTTTTCTTTTTTCCTTCCTTTTACTTTTCTTTGGGGGTGGTCTAAAGTGATCTTTTTTCTCGGTCGCATCATTGATCTGATTACGATTATATTCCAGCATTCTGTGTTGTAGGCCACTTGACCAATTTGAAATTTTCGCTATTGCCATGGGCAGATTGCTATCTTTAATTCGCCGCGTCATATCATAAATTAATTCCGATAGATTCGAGATCTTACGAATTTCCAATCTTCTGCGAAAAAAATACTTTTCTTCGCAAAAGAAAATAAATTATTTATCACTATTCTGTGTTAAAAAGAATAACATCGCTCAGTATGTCTTTCGTGATAGCTTCTTCTCGCCTTAATTATTTCTCGCTTTTAATTTTCACGCGACCGCTAAATAGAGTCACACAGTGTTCAAATTAAGAAGGGCTTTGTAATTTCCTATATTACAAGTAGAAGTGAATTTATTTGAACTGGTGATAACATAATACTTAAAAAAATAATCTAAACCGATAAGACTTTAATATTTACACTTTTCCTCCGGAATAGTATCTATTTTTTAATAGTGCAACTTATCTGAAGATTTAACATCATCTCGTCATTTAGTATAAATTTATATTTAATTTTTATATTTTTATTATATTTTATATATTTAATATATTAATTTTATATATTACACATTTCTAATATTTACCATTTAAGTAGTAATTTACTATAGATAATATAAACTGAGACAGACACAGACAGAAAAAAAAACATCAACCAATCTATGAATGAAGATTCAAGAATAAATCACTTATATTTTTCTTTCGGTTGTAAGAGAAAAGTTGAAAGTAAGATAAGGTAAAACTTAAACAACACATAAGTAAATACATTCGTCTTTAGTTTCTTTTCTATTTCCCTCGTTGCATTATGAAATAAGAATGACAAAAAAACAATGAATGAAATATTAGGTTGGTGCAAAAATAATGACTTAATAATGTCGTTTTTTGACGTTAAAAAATATGTAAAAAAACGACATTATTACGTCATTATTTCTGCACCAACCTAACAGAAAATAAACAAAATACGAAGAATATTATTCTTTACGGAAGGGTATAAATTCGATGTCAAATTTTACCAGTATTTTGCAGTATCCGAAGGTTATGGTGTAGTACACTTTTTCTTGCAGTATCGGAATTTTAGAGCGTTGTCCTTTTCCCGGTACAATGCCTTCACTTGCGAAAATATTCCAATTGCACGTGGTTGTGTCCAACAAAGCATTATCTTTCCTCCTTTCGATCGTCCTAAGCATTAATCTGCTTACTCCAGCTGCCATTTTCACAACTAACAAGGGCTTTGTCTTGTCAGTCATACTCAATCCTGCTTTAGATTCAGTCCACTTACATAACTGGCACCTAAAATCAATCGATGTACCTAACAAGGACCCAACTTCCTCGATGTTTGTCGTATTTCAGATTGTCAACTGACATATCAAGTTCCACGACGACACTACCTGCTCGACTTTATTTGAAGAAAAAATCATTTTTGTTAAAAAATAAAAAATACGGAAATCATGTTGCCAAAAAAACTTTTTCCCATTTATGTCCAATACATACAAGACTCAAGATGTACTCTAGATAGAAGCTTTATATCTTAAGTAGGTTATATGAACATAAGAGGAGTTGAAGACATTAATATAAGTAAAAAGTGAAAATTATGAGAATATAAAGGAGATAATGATAGTCGCTAGACATTAAGTGGTTAAGAAAGTAGATTTCTTGTTTGCTTGGTTGATTTTGTTTAGCGCCATAGCAAGGTTTATGGGTTTTTTAATGCAGAAATCTAAATATTTTAACCACCATTCTATAGCTAAATCTGTAGAGACAATGTATATTTGGCAATTTTCCTATAAATAGTCATGGTTAATTTTTATAAAAAATGTAGTTTTATACTTTCAGAGTGTTTTGCTTTTGTTTTAGATTTCAGTTTTTGCCCATAGCTGGGACTACAACAGTTGATACCAACATGAGTCGAGGTGTATCTGGTAAAAACGGCAATTAAGAAGTAGTTGCACGCTCCAAAATACCGCCAGAGTCTTTGCTGCCGTACTATATTTCGCGGAAGCGTCTAAGCAATAAGATGTTTCACAAAGTTACTATTCATTAAAGAAAGTTTATGATTAGAACATCCTTCATTTAATTGAATATGTAAGATTTGAGCCAATTTAAATCCTGTGGATGTAGCTAGGTTGATCTTGGTTGTAACAGATTGAAGTGATGGCACTAAGAATAGATCTAGTCTGTATATTTTTCATGCAAATAGTGATAGAACAGCAGTAGGCTTTTGATGTTGCATCGGTGAGAAAGAGGCTGTAGAGTGGAAAATATGCCATGCATCCAAGACTGCTTTAGCGATTTAGAACTATGCTATACTGGAAACTGAGGATAGAACTGCTGCAACTCAGATAGAGAAGCAATACTTCAGTTTTAGTTTTATCTGAGTCTTATAAAGATAAAGCGTGGTAGAAGGAATATGGTTCTTCTTGGACTGGTAAAAACACAGACAGAAATACGAGACTATATGGAAATCGCAGAAAAATGTTAAAAGAAAGAGAAGGGTTTTATTTAAAAAAACATCTAAAATATTATGTTTCTTTTTGCAAGTAAGTATAAAATTTGAAGCAAACGGAATCAAATGTATTAATTATTTGTTTCGAAATAGCAAATGTTGGTGAGCGTTTGCGAATCTGTTTATCAATATATACATAACCAAATATCAGTAGATGATGTTTCGTTAGACCAATGATTATTTTAATGATATTAAATGATTGAAGCCTCTTGAATTTAAAATCAATTCCAATAGATTGTAAACGTGATCTTGAAGCCATTTTTAAACGTTTAAGGTTTGAAACGCCTCTTTTGCTGAGAATGGTGCTCTATCATATGTGTATACATAAATAAGATTCAAAGAAATCCAAGTAATTCTCAGAATTCATAGTAACTTCTGGTGGCAGAAAATACAAACTTCTTCAAATACCAGTCGAAATGCCCGCTAAGATCAAGTTATAGTGATGATAATTAATTGATGATTAAGTGAACCGTTAACTGACTGGGTATGATCGACCATGTTTTAGTATATGCACATTGCATTGTTCAAAAAATGAACTTTGAATTCTTTAGATCACAGTATCTGTAACGAATCATCCACAATTTAAAAACTATTCTGGTTTCAGAACATCATGTCTTTCAAGGAATTTTTCTTAGTCCGTAACATTTTGTTAGTTATCTGAATTTCACGTCATTACACATGAAGTTATTTTATTCTTTTGCTCCAGACGAAGCTTATAAATAATCAGCGTATATGTGATACAAGCAGAGGTTAAAGCATTATACTCAACAGTCATTCGTATTGACTTTGATCCTCTTAAATATTCCGTTGTTATTATTTAGAATGTGACGATTATAAACTTAAATCTTATAACTCACTAGTAAGGAAATATAGTTTCCCTAATAAAATTAAACATTTTCAACCTCTTTATTGCATATGGTACAGCTATTTGCTGCATGTGAAAATTCTGAAATCACCCTCCAACCCAAATAAAATTGCGAAAGCGTTTCACATTATTAGGAAGGTTTTCACTTTTAGAAATAAAAAATTTAGAACATTATTTATTTGCAGGATGAATGTGCAGCATATTTCTTATATGAATTAAAAAAGACAATATGCCACTTTTCCAATGGGAAAAAAACAGATTAAATTACTTTTATCCAAGTTTCATAATTTTTCAAGTTTATTGCATTTTTTTTATATTAATAATTATTACCAGATTAATACATTTTGGACGTTGCATATTTTTTCCTGGTTATGGGATTTCCATTTTAGCAGATTTACTGGATTTTGCAAGTCTCGCATTATTAGTCAGGTTATTGAATTTTGAAACTTTCACTTTTTTGGTGAGATTACTGATTTTACTCGTTTAACATTTTCTTCGGTTTAAAGGTTTTCTGACGTACATATATTTTGACCTTTTACAGAATCTCAAAGAAAAATCATCTTGTAAAATAATACAATTAGAAAATTATATGCAAAGGAAAAGGTGTTCATCAAAACAGTGATGATTTACTTCTTACTATAAAAGAGAAAAAGAAAACATCCGGTATAGTTAATTGCTGTTAGTAAGTTACAGACCCCCAAATATATACCTTAACGTGTGTACGTTCATACGAGTTTTCATTCAATTTATATCTAGGAGATCAAGCCGACCACTTAATCAAAGGAGGACCTTTCATAGTTTTTCGTTCAGATATTCATTAGTTTTCTTCAGTGAGGATGATGGAGAATTGTTGTCCAAAAAACTCGTTTACTTTTTGAAAGCCTCTGTCTTCTGCTTGAGCCATGCATTGAAGTGTGCTTTCAGAAAATCCATATATTTTTCTACCTCAACCTGAATGTTTCTCTGAGATCACCACTTTACCATTTCTAATAACACGTCAAAATATCACGCGCCTTCCATCTTGCTGGCATTATGATCTGTTAGCTGTTTCCTCGGGTAGACACCCAACATTTATCAGCCTGGTCCATCGCTGATAGAAGAGAATTCGTAGATGAAAAATCCATGGGAAAAATCAGTTTTTATGTATTCTCTTTCTCATACAATTTGAAAAACATCAAATTATCCAGTAAGCTCATGTACTTGTGTGATTTGTTTACGTATAGTATATCCAACATTCGATTTTTGCTTCGTATCCAAAGAATAGCTTCTGGAATACTCGTCTATCTATTAGGTAATGTCTTAGAGTTGTTTGTGGGGTAAGTATAAACATGTACCCTTTTCGTCATCTCCAAATTGTGGATAAATTACAACACCAGAATCCAACTGTTGTCAATTTTTTGCTTCTGTTGAATGGATGGTTCGTAATCAGACTTGTGAAATGATGAATTAATTGATTATTTTTACGTTTTATCAATCATTTTAAGGTTATTTAAAAGTAAATATATTTTGTATTGCAAAACTTGTTTTTGAAGAAAATGATTTTCTGGCTGATTCATGAAGAAGTGAATGCGATTAACGTTTACCAGTAAATGTCGGCGTGGGATATGTTGTTTTGGATGTTTGCAATATTTGGATGTCGTTATGTCTTCACTCTTCTTGACGAAGTACTGTTGAAAGAGCAATTTTTCTGGATATTTTGGCAAGACTATTTCGCTACCATCAAGACCAGGCATTAATTCCTTCAATTTTACCCTTTTTGGAGATTGAGGTTTCACATATCTCATACTCAAGTTTGCCTAACCGGAAAAAAAAATATTGCAAATTGGGTGAAGACATCGTGAAGAAGTCATACACTTCCGTTGAAAAGAGATGAAGGGTTATGCAAAAAGGTGGACATTTTGAATTGTAAATATATATTAAATATTGCCAATAAAGATATATAATCAATGTGTAAACCTTCATTAACCAAACATAACACTTTTTTTATTCTATGATAAAATGAACAATAAGTAAGTATTTCTGTTGCATCAGGTAAACAATGTTTTCGTGAATTTAAATGATTTTCGAATAATTTTAATTATCATTTCTTCTTCTATTTGCCGTGTCTTTCAATCATAATCGTTATATTTCTTTGTCTTTTATATGTCTTCGTAATGTTCGCCTTTTTGCTATCTATCCTAATCCATTTTCTACCAACCAACATAAGCCTCGTAAGGTAGTATATTCTTTGCTTTTATCTATCTCTCTTGCCTTAAAAACCTTGTGAGTGTCAAATTCTGCAAGCCCTCTTTCCTCATTAAGTGCCGTAAAAATTTCAACTGTCTCTTTCTGGTGCTCTGTAAGAGCGTCTTTTTTGTTTCTTTTTTCATGATTTCCTCGTTACTCATATGTTTAGACGACGATAATCTCAGCATCTTTCAATAGAACCATATTTCCTTTGCCTCAGGTTTCTTTTTCATATGTAAGTAGATTGCTCATCATTCAAATGCATATAGAAGAATAACAAAATACGTCACATTATTTCAGGTCACTTAGTTAAAAAAAATAGAAGGAATAAGCATTTGTAATTACTTTGTAATGTAGCAATTTGTCAACCACCATTTAATTTGGCTGAAGGATACGACATTATAGTTTCACGATAAGAATCTGATCAAAGTATTAGGTTGTCCTAAAAGTTCGTAAACACTTGCGAAAAATTGAATTTTTATACAATTTTTAATTGTTTTTTTTACTTTATTGTTAATTTTGATAATTTTGAAAAAAGTTTATTTCATTAAAATTTTTATTTTATTGTTTTTTGCGTTTATATTGTTATAGTGATCTTCATCTTTGTATTCCAGATGGCAATTGATAAAATTGAGCTGCGAGTTTTGATTCGTTACTACTGGAAGCGAGGTCTTTCAACCAGAAAAGCTGCAGATTTGTGCTGCCGAAGGTGAAGGAACAATTGCATATGCGGCGAACTCAAAGTGGTATAAGCGTTTCGATTCTGGCGACAGGAGTCTTGAAAATAAGCCTCGTTTGGGACCGCCGATAAAGTTGGATGTTGGAGACTTGAAAACCGGGTTGAACATTGCGCATTCATCGAGCACTCGAGAATTGGCTGATGAGCTTGGACTTGGAAGAATCGACAATTCACCGACACTTGCAGCAACTTGATTTTGTTCACAAAAAGCCGCGCCAAGATCCGCACGAACTCACCGAAGCACAAGCCAACAGACGAGTTGAAATTTGCCGTCAATTGCTCAGCAATCCATTGGACGAGCTTTTTTGGAAGCGCATTGTGACATCGGACGAGAAATGGGTCTACCTGGTTCAGCAAAATCGAGACAAGCGATGGGTTCAGAAAGGGAAAGAGACACCGTCGGTTCCAAAACAAAATCGATTCGGCAAGAAAGTCATGTTGTGCGTTTCGTGGATCTTTGAAGGAATCGTGCATTTTCAGTTGGTTCCGAATGGTCGTGCCATCAGTGCCGAACTTTATTGTCAGCAACTGGAGTGGGTCTACGAAAAGTTGAAACAAAAGTACCCGGCTCTGATCAACCGAAAGCGCGAATTGATGCAGCAGGACAATGTCAAGCCACACACAGCCATGAAGACCAAAGACAAGTTTGAAGAGCTGGACGGCGTTGAGGTTCTGCCACATCCAGCCTGCAGTCCTGATTGTGCTCCATCAGATTACGGCTTTTTCCGCTCAATGCAACACTTTATGAAGGGTCGCAGATTCGACTGGTTTGATGAAGTCGAGGAAGTGTGTCAAGAATTCTTTGATTCGAAGCAGGCTGAATGGTACTTTCACCAGATCCAAAAGCTTGCAGATCGATGGCAGAATGTCTTGGAAAATGATGGTCTTTATTTTGAGGAATAATTTTGTTGTTTTTGTTTGAGTAAATATTCAATATTTGCAAGGATTTACGAACTTTTGGGACAACCTAATATTATTCTAAATCTGTTAGCACAAATATCGTTCTAAAACTATCTATTTGAAGGTGTCTCAATATGTGCCGTTGGGAAACAACACATAGGCGTTTGCATTTAGTTGAAGAAATTTTAGTCGGCGACTTATATAGAAAAAATATTTCCTATTCATTTTCCCATAGAAACCATGATTTAAAATTTTTTTGTGATGTTCTCGAACACTAGTTGCTACTTTTGTAATGTCAACAAATACTCATATTCAATTTCGTAATGCTCATTGTAGTAGAGAATTTGTAATCGCAGATACAACTATAGTACACCGTTGAACAATGCTGGTGTCAGACGCCTTCGGTCTGACACCAGCATTCTTCACGCGGACTAGTAGTACTCTCTCGATAACACTCAGCCGAAAAGTATCCCGTATAATTATCGGAAAAGAGAAATAGTAGAGTGAATAGAGTAGAGAATAGATGTCCGTATGGTAATAGAGGATAGAGTAGAAATGAGGATCGGAATATTAATAGATTATAGAATAGAAATGTGATCGTCAGTTGTCAGCTATTTCCTATATATATTTGTTTTCTCTATGGTCACGAGACCCACGTAATTCAATAATGGGATCACCTGTGTTTCTTCATTAGTCCTCTATGTTCAAACTCAACTGTCGGCAGCGGAACTTTATTCTGACATAACAAAATTTATTACCATGAATGAAAATACATATCTAATGGCGCTTTTACTCATCATTAATTCCAATTTGCTCACGTGTTTCTCGAAGAATATTCTTAATATTGCCTTTCCAGTAAAATAAACACATCTATTTATTGGGTTATGAGAATAGACAAATGTAAAAATGTATCTTGTATATACTTGAAGAATTTTCTTGGGTTTGCATTGAATGCATTTAATTTATATAGTGGTTTACCTTTCTTCTCTTCTTTTATTCAAGTACTACAGAAATTGTAAATCATTTCTGAATCATTTCACCCCAAGGAAGGCAATAAATCTACTAAGACGCAAATGATTATTGAGATTTATTTAGAAGATAACGATTAGCATTGCATTTAAAGTTTTGAATATCAAAGTTGGCTTGAAATCAAGAAGCCGGAAGAGAGTTCCACAAGGGAAAAGTGTGATAGAAGAAACTTTTAGCCTAGAAATTACGGTTACATCTAGCCGTTTCAAATATAAAATGATGAGAGCTTGCCGCCAATCTAGAGCTGTGCTTAAATTCATAAAGTCTAAGTACTATAGCAGAAAGTGATATTAGTTTAATACAAAAAGTGGCACAAGGCCAAAAGAGGGGAATATGAAACGGTTGGTTTTCAATCTGTCTTATCTGAAACCAAGCTAGCCACGATTACTGACCCAAACATACAACACCAAAGCAATATATTCTTACTCACCATTTTTACTACAGCTACCATAGTACATAAAGTCTCTGTGCAGTACTAACTAGTTCACACTTATACAATTTGTCTGGGGGTATAAAATAACAATATTTAAAAATGAAACTCTAATGAATATTTACAATGAATACAATTTATATACAAGAAAATAAACAAAATAGTGTTAGTAATAAACTCTCCCCCAACAATCCTTAATTGTATCAGAAAAATCAGTTAACTGAACGAAATTAATGCGGGACTCAGTAATTAATAACAATCAATCGGCGAATAAGTGATTCAAGTCCACAGTCATCCAAACACAAGAAACAAATGTGGAATACACAGACGAAAATCAAAAATCGCTCCGCATCTACCAGAGAACTGATATCTTTGTCACTCAACGGCGGAGGTGTTAAACTAAAGAAATTGGGGACAGAAATAAAGGAGGCCAATGAGCATACATCTCCTAGATATATATTAGGCTGATGGCCAAAACTAAGTACAAAAGGAAACCTAAATTACCCTATTTTGGGCGGAGTTACCAATGTTCAACTAAACACAATATCCCGGAATTTTGCTAAATTCAGATGATCGGATTCGTCGCCTTTCCATCTTAATCTTGACTTGAAAAAGATGCTTAAAGTACACGATCAGTTGAGAAGAGGAACAAATCTCTTTTCCATAGATTTCCATTTGTTGCGTCATTCATATCACGACGCTCATAATGCGTAACATGCAAAAGAACACAGTGTTAAGCCGTAGTAAAATGAAAAAAAAAAACAAAAAAAAAAAACAAAAAAACAAAAAAAAACAACAGAAAACGGTATAGAAAGAACTTCGAGAAAATAAATAACAACTTTCGCTGTAACTCGAAATGAAGAAAAGCAAAACCTTAAAACTAAAAAAATTAAAACGAACGCATTAATTGAAATATGATTAAACAATGAACAAAAAGGAAACAACAAAATAGAACATAAAATAGTTTTAAAAGATTAACTGTAAATTACACTCGAAGAAATATAAAAATTAGGTGAAAAAGACGAGAGGAGGTGGGAAAGAAATTAAATTCACAATAAAATTTGAAAAGGAAAAAAAATCACAACTCAAAATTATAACAAATAAAATCAATTTTGTAACTTAACAAAGTTCAGTTGTCAAATACTTGCAAATGAAAGTTTGACAGTTGCGGACGAAAAGCAGGACTGTCACAGGTCTAAAATTAAGACGAACTGACCTAGTACGGAAATCACATAGAAGAAAGTTCATCAAAACAATTTCGATGAAAGTATTTATAGAAAAGGCAGGGAGAAACTACATTATGTCGATGCGAAACATGTGATACCTGCTCAGGAACAACAGCGTTGTACGCTGTTTGGATTTTATCAAGAATCTTTAAATATATATCAGGAGCACAAAACCAGATGCGTCAGAAATATTCAAAGCAAGGACAAATGGTAAACATATAAATATGTAAGAAAGATTCTGGTGACAAAAAATATCTAGTACGATATATTGGAAAAGAATTTCGTAGCTGCAGACTTAGCAATTGACTCATAATATATTTTTGCACTTCTTTTACATTTTTATTTGCATTGGCATTAAAACCCAGCAAATCAATCGTAAGCATACTGGTTCTTTCATGAAGAATGGAAACATTCCAATTAGTCTAAAATTTTAAACATAAAGCGAGTCTGGGTATTTTTAAAACAGAATTATTTCAAATGAAGATAAGCGCAAATTTTTAAGGTGAATTAATTCCAAAGTAAAATGTCACCATGCTCAAATTACAAAATATATTTCGTATGGTAAAAAAAGTCCTGTTTTTTAAGCTCTGAAATGTATTCCATCCTTCACCAACTTAAACTTACTTCCACCAGAATTTATGAAAAATATATATTTCTCTCATGGCGGGCTATTTCAGACATAATAAATACGTATGGAATAAGTTGCACGCTGGGGAATATGCCAGGCCTGGTCTGGGTTAACTAAAAATTACCTGATGCTATAGAAAGAAATCAATGTAGCTAAATGAGGGTGCGCCATATTTGTGTGTGCGATTATCTTTTTGGGTGTGACATTTTTTAATAATTCTCTACGTTAAAATATTGGACATATTTATTCTGCATTCACTGTACTTTGCAGGGAGCCATATTATTTTGACGGAACAACATTCGCTTCATATAAACATTTCAAATATGATACGACAATAATTAATGGATAATTATTCTCTTTGGATTGCAAACGATTGTAGAAGTCATTACACCAGACATGTTTTTTAGAAGTCATTAACACGAAATCTTTACAAATGAATTTACTATGACACCTTAAATATATTCTTCCGTGGCGAATGCTTTTTTATTCTTGATTGAATGTATATTCTTGTCAAATAAGAAGATTGCTATAATTCCTTCAGATATAATGGCCTGGTTAAATCCTTTTCGCCTTTATCTTCAATTCATTTTTGTTATTAAATAAAGAAACTTTTTTCATTTCGATATGAATTATTTATTTATTTTACTGGTGTAGACGTTTGTGCCTCTACTGTCACATGATGGGAATTAAAATTAATGTAAAATACGTTTACTATATTAATACAGTTTAGTAATGTTTCAGAAATATTCATTTATTCTTTTTTAAATGAAATATCAATGGAACACAATAAAAAAGCCAATTTTATGATCATTTTTTTACATTTAAATGAATACGAACATATAACAAACAACAAATGTGACGCTATATAGATAAGTAGTTGTGTATTGGTGAATAAAATTCAATTTTATATACTATTAATATATTTGGAAATAAATATTATAACCTTATATCGGTGATTGTTGGCAAAATCTAAATTTATAATTTAATATAATAGCTATACATTTTGAAAGACGTTTTATATGCGAATTTAAATGGCGGATTTGTAAAAAAAACGGCTTAATTTGTTATAAACCCGCACAAAAATATTAGGATTTTCAAATCATAAAACGAAAACAAAGTGTCTGTGTGCTGACCACTGATTCTTCTTCTAGGTTACCAACTAGATTTGACTAACGTGGAGAGAATTAAAAAAACAAACAAAAAAAAACTAAGATTATCTGTTTGATTTACGTCTGTATTTTCGGTTTAAAATAAAACCGTTAAATAGTAGAAGACATCATACATTGTAACAAGATGAACATTTAATTGACCGTAGATGAAAATACAAGCCAAATGAGAAATCCCGTACAGGATCCATCCCAAATGAGGTTTAATTTTTTATTTGGCACAATACGAACTGTAAATATTCGTCTCTCTGAAAAAAAAAAAAAAAAAAAAAAAAAAAAACAGAAAAAAGGATTCTGACAGGAAAAAAAAAAAACAAAAAAACATGCTTTCATATAGATAAAATCTAACAAACACATAAATACAGCTATATGTACACACACGCACATACAAACACATACACAACGCTCACATAGAGAAAAAAAGACACAATTTACACCGACACTTACAAAAACACATATACAAGTGTATGTGTGCTTCTGTGTATCTATGTGCATACGCGTGTGTGCATTCGAGAAAATCCGTCTTAATTGATTTAACAATAACCAACATTGCCGCATATAACTTCTGTTCATTTTTAACTTGAGTTCTTCTTGATTTTTCAGACATTTCTTTTATAGTGCTAATGGCAATTTACTAATGTTTGTATAGTCTGGCATAAGGGCATTGGAGAGATTTTTCGCGTTAGTGACAAGTCAATTATAATAATCCAGGCATAAGCTTAAATTCAGGCCCATAAAATACGTATAAACAACATCAATGATATTTGTCCGCACACACAAGCGCACATCTTATATAGCATTGGTTCGAGAAATTTTTGTTTGAGTCCAAGTAAAAAACAGAGTATAAAATGGAAATTTTAAAGGCAGATAAACAGCCTTTGTTGATGTGCGGTTGGAGTAGCTGTCGCACACACGCAAAATGGCAACGCCGGACTGATTTTACTTCTCTTAATCTATAACATTCACTTTAAATGATACTTTTTGGAAATAAATGAATACATATATTCACCCCTCACATATGGGAAGACTTTCATAACAGTCATTCTACGAGAAGGAGTACTACGATTTCGAAACCATGGAGAAGGTAGTTGGGTTGCTAACCTATAATCTTTTCTAAAAATCGTGACAATTCACAGATAAGTTACATGGCTAGTTAATTGTAATATATCCCAAACTAAACTGTTTTATATTAATCATCTGAGAGAACCCATTCTGCTTTCCATCACCTAGGCTGATGCTAATCTCCAGGAGAGTGACTCGTTGTGGCTTTTCGTGCTAACTTTCCCGACTGAAAGATTATAGTGAATCCACTGCCAGGCCAAATGCTAAGACAGTTTGTTCGCTGTATCGTTTTGTATGTATTTTAATTTAACATGAATGTATCTTACATATCTTTAAGTCTACCATTCATCCATGCTTAGAATATTGCTGCCACATATGGCCCGGTGCTCCTGCTACATATCTAGAGATCCTTTACAAAATCCAAAGTAGAATTAGGAATATCTTTGGTTATGTTATTTCATCTCGGCATCAGACAAATTTCTCATTGCCGTAAAGTTGCCAGCCTTTGAATTTTCTATAAATATTTTCATGGCAATTGTTCGGAAGCGTTATTCATTACGGTACCGAGACTTTATGAATAAAAACGCATTACTAAAATGGCGACGATGTCTCATTGATGTAGAAATGAAATGGCTAGAACCTAAGTTCTATGAAAACAGTTTCTTTTTTCGTAATTCACCTTCTATCTTCAACAATTTAAATGCAACGTCAATTACTATCTACTGTCCTCTTGAATACACTTATTCTGTACTGGTCTCTAAGTAATGCTTATGTTTTCTAATTCTTTCACACCCAGTAATTTCTTGTGTCTTTTCTGCCTTGTTTCAGGTCAATTTGTTTAAAAAAATCCGTATAGTGCTCTGTTCGGCTACGTCATGAAAGTACATAACGAAAGAAACGACATGTTCTTCCATTGATTCTTACGTTGAACATATGACAAATAATATATAACTTAGTAAATATTTATCGTTTTAAATGTGCGCGCATTCTCAAATTTTTACCTATTATGTATCGTGAATATTTGCTGCTAGGCCGCAAATGTGGAGAACGATTGATGACTGCACTCGTTATTAAAGAACAGGGGACACGTTCGGCTTCCAATACCTTACAACGATTTTCCTTAAATTTTCATATATGCATAATCCGATGTGATTAATAGAAAGCGGCGTCTTAATAATCGGAAGTAGGAATTTTACTGAATGTGGGATAAGCAGCGATCTTAATAAAAGGAGGCTCCGGAAATCATTTAAAAGATCAAAATGTGCCAAATTAAAAAAAAAACGGTGCCTTCATAATAAATTTGACAATGCCAGACAATTTCTGCAGAAAGATAAACGCCCCAGCCCCAAATATTATTCTGCGAGTATAAATCTTTGTAAGTATATTATTCGGCATATACATTAATATTTTGTGTGTGTCTTTTAGGAGTTGGCAGGTTTAGAAATCTTGAATATTTTTTGTAAAGATTTATTGTCAAGATTTAAGTTAAACTGTATTATCCTCTCTAAAATGAAGAGAAAAGAAAATTCATATAGAGAAAGTACAATCTCTTCTCATCCTTGCTTGGTGATGCAAATCAAATATCGAAATATTTACTTATTTTTGAATCATTTCACACCAAAGCAATAAAATCCATTAGGACCCAAAGAATTAATGAGAGTGAAAGAAATAGATTAGACACTGAAAAACAAGTTTCGAGGAGATAAAATTTGATGATTGACACTGAATTTAAATATTTGAAGGTCGTAGTGAACAACCGGCAATGAATCTCACAAGAGAACTGTATGATGGAAGGAACTATTAGCCTGTAACGTACGGTTATAACTAGCACTTTAAAGAGTGAAATAATGAGATCTATTTGCCAATATAATATCGTACTTAGATTCGTAAGGTCAAGGTACCAACGGTGAATATTCATCCACCTAATTATCGTGAAAATGATTGTGGAAGACGCGAAGGATATTATCCTCAATATCTCTTCCTGTGTGATGTTTAGAAACAATATTTCAATTGCTTATTGATGAAGATGCTTATTAAGAAAGCGTTATTATGTTATAAGTGTGAACAGAAAATATTAATATGTTAGGATTTCAATTTTATTTCTCTTTCATCCATATGACACATTATTAAGAGATGCGGGTGGAGTAACATAAACTCGTTGAGCCGTGTTCAATCTCCGACCTAGTTGCGTTTAGTTTCGCAAAAATGCACTTGGGAAAGGCATGAATCCATTTATTCTTCTATCTATGTGTAAAACAGAGCGAGCTAACTGAAAATCCTAGGCTTTGGTGGCAACTGGTCTTAGATAAGGAAAACTGCAAAATCCAAACCTTGAAGAAGGCACAAAGAAATTACTTCACTCTCCTTATAAAGCCAAGATAAAACAAAGAAAGCACAGAACGGGTATCATTACTCATGTTCTGAACTCTTATGGCATATTATTGTGCGAGCTTGAGTGCAATACATTGTCTACATATAAGATTGAAACTACAACTGTCATTTCATTTGAAATACTACCTGTAATAATACCATTCGTTAAATATATTATACATCCCTGCCTCTGTGAAATTTTATTCAAAATATTCCCATTTTCTCCGGAAATGAATTCTGAGAATGGGCTTTGTTTGAACTGAAAATGAAAAACTCGTGATGAATTTCAAGTATACATTATCTATCCATCTTTTATTCTAGATTTCTTTTGAAATTATTTCAAATATTACTGAAGTGCAGTGTACCTAATTAACCTCACGCTAATGGGTAAAAATTCAATTTTTCTACCCATTACCCCTCCCAGCATCAACGGATGCAACAAATAAAGATTTTCTTTACGGTTTGTATTTATTTTTACTTGATATTCATCAGCGTACACACAGACGCATACATGTACACATACATATATATGTATGCATATATTTTTTCTGTATATATATATATATATATATATATATATATAAATATAAATATGTATAAATATGTATATGATTTTTCATGATTTATTGACAAAAGAACTCAATCCCAAAGGTAATACGTTCATCTATATATTTATGTCTGTCTCTATTTTTCTCTAAGCTTTAATAGACTGATCTTCATACCTATCGACATACATATACAAAGGCGCATATCTGCTAGATATATAACTTTTATCTATCTATCTATCTATCTATCTATCTATGCATATTTAGATATTAATCAAGAAATCAACGCACAATTTGAGACGCACGCAAACATGCACGCACAAGCACACGCACACAGACACTCACACACAGACTCATATATATATATATATATATATATATATATATATATATATATATATATATATGCGTGTGTGTGTGTGTATGTTAATGTTAATGTGTATGTATGAAGAGAATGCCTTCTTTTATGCATATCTTAATTCCTATGCTTTAAATGGAGTAATTCAATTGGGCTTTTGAATATGGGGGATCAAGATTTCATTAAGCCGGTAATTAAATGAAATCCAAAACAATGAGATGGTGAATAAACGCATTGTGATACAATGCTTTGTATTTGCTGTCGATAAATTTATTTACATGATTCCAAGCACGTAAAAAACATGAATCTCCGGTGATATTTGAATTCCTAAAGCTTTTAACACGGTGGTACTGAGGTTTTCTCTTCATTTTTGGCAGCCAGTGGATAATTTGTGTCTTTTTTGTCTTGATCTTCTCTTTAGAATGAAAATGCTGGAATACAAATAAATTGCTCTTATGCGATGTATCGGTTCAATACATGCAGGATCATACCTTTCCACAGTTTTCTCATTAACTTAAGTTCACTGGTGACACATATACAAAACGAAGATAGATAAAATGTTGACTAAATCCATCGCTCCAAGAAGTACCTGACTGCATGTTCAATGTTTTATATTTACATGAATCTGATTTGATCAGAAAAAGATTATTGTTAACATTTCTGGGCTTGTGCTGCACAATTCCTCCCCTTCAGCCTTGACAAAGTTGAAAATCCTTTGTTCGGCCTTTTAAGTTATGTGGGGAACCTATTCTCAATTCTTCAGCTTCTTTGTCACAGGGGCAACGTCGCAAGTCTATTTTTGTTTCAATCTTCACATATACTTCATTCTTTAGTCCCACCTGTTCATATATTTACATACAGAAATCTTCACGTCACCTTCACGTAGTCATTTTACCCTCATTTAACCTGTAATTCAAATTTAAGTTGAAAGTTCAACAAAGAGATTTTTGTCACCGAATGTTACGATTTTACTTGAAAAACGACATTACCCATATTTCCCTGTCCTCGTTATTGGGACATAATAATTAACAATAGCTCTATATGCTTGTCTGTGTATGCAATAGCATACTGCATAAAAATCAATGTCGCAAAGATACGAGAGAAATTGTTCTTAGGTCGAAACTTCCATTAATTTTTGACACCAAAATATAATTTCAGATTCATAAGAAAACGTATATGACTGGAAAGGTTTCAACGTGCCCAAAGTAGACATGATGCTATAACTTATTCAGGAAAATCTGTGATAGACAAAAAAGAAACAATGGATAACAAGCATTATATTTATTTTCAATGTGTACTTTTGTGGAACTTAGAAAAACTGTAGAAATCAGTAGCTATTTAACTAAATTGTGTATATGAGGAAATGAGCAAAATCAGGAATATATTATTCAATAAGACCTTCTGATACCTCAAGGACACATTCGGAAACGGCTTTATACCGGATCACTTGATAGGGGTTTCTTGTTCATGTCAGCCTTTGCATCCATGCTTAATGTTCTCTAAAAGACTGAAATAAATATGAAAATGTTATAATTTGGCGAAGATACAATATTTTAATACCTTTTTATTAGGTTGGTGTAAAAATAATGACGTAATAATGTCGTTTTTTGTCCTTAAAAATTACGTCAAAAAACGACATTATTACGTCATTATTTTGGCACCAAACTAATAATATCTGACTTTTGAAAGCTGTGTCCACAAAAGTTACTTTCTCTTCATATATGTATGAGAATGAGTTTGTGTGTATGCGTGTTTGCTAAACATATGAAAAGATTTGGAAAATTTCTACTTTGAACTGTTTCGACTCTGAAAGCATCGTTATCGTGAAAATTATTATTTATTTCACAAGAAGAATATTAACAAGAGACAAAACTTGATTCATGTGGAGCGTATGAAAGAATTATTTTATCATTACAGTGTTGATATAGAGATTTTCTTTAACGTATTTCAATTCAGATTTATTTCGGTTGCTTTCTTTTATGTTTCTTGACCAACCACGACTTGGGCGATCATAACTATCCACGACTTCCTTTCTTTTCTCGTTCTAAATAATATCAGTCTCGATACTATCACACCCAGTTCCTCACGCTATCCAAGACTTTTATGTATATACAGTGCTGTTCGATAAAAGTGATTCGCCTGATGTTTTTTACTAAATGTTCTCTTCTCCGATGAAACGAAAGTTGGGCTAAATTCAAAGGATAAGCGATCTAAAATCCAAAGAAGAAGCTTTGAAGGCTCTTTGAATTTAGCAGTAAGTACTGTCAAGCATCCGTCAAGTATAATGTTCTGGGGATGCTTTTGTTTTCATGGAACTGATTTCTTAAAACCTATTGAAAAGACACTCAGGGGCGAGCAGTACAAGATAATTTTAGAGTCTTGTCTGCTCCCTTCTGCTGAAAGGGTGCAAATCGACCCCACCAAGCACATTTTTATGCAGGATAATGCTCCCTGTCACAAATCAAAATTGATGAAAGAATACTTTGATGAGAAGCAGGTGAGTGTTATGACATGGCCTCACTAATCTCATGACCTCATCTCCATAGAAAACATATGGAGCTTTATAAAGTACAGGCTATCGAGAAAGCAGTTGGACAACAAAGAGGATTTGATTGTGAATTTTATATCCGAATGGAATTCAATGCTTGGAGATGAGATTTGCCAGAGCCTAATCAAGTCAATGCCAAAAAGGGTTGAAAAGATTATTCAAAATAAAGGAGGACCCATGAATTATTAGATATTAGAACTATATTATAAATAAATTATACCTCTATTTTTCTTTAGTTAAAGCTGTTCGGTTATGTTTCTATTTATTACTAGTTGCAGAAAATGAGTGAGTCACTTTTTTTGCATAGAGTTTTTCTCTAAATCTCATATCTAAAATTATAATTATCAATAGAATACCTTAAGGTGAATAAACTTTTTTACTAGGTGGTAAGGAAGGGGTCTTTATATTAGTACGGTTAAAAATTAATTTGACCCCCCCCCCCCAAAATAGGCGAAATTTTTTTGAAGTAAAACAATTTAGAGTCACTTTTATCGAATGTATCTTTATAATTCTAAGAGTAGGTGTTTCTATTGCGATTTTATGTTTAATTCTTTTAATTTATTTATTTTTTTCAAATTTGCGTGTTCCATATTGTATTATGCATTATATTGTATTATGTATTATGTGTCAGAATGGTAGGTGATTAAGCTAAGTGCCTCGTGTACGTGGTATTCTGACAGCGATACATTGCCTTTGACTGGGTTTTGGATATAAGTCCAAAACGGTGTGAGTTCAACAGAGGACCTCAACAATTTTAATATGCTTACCAGACCCACGTTTAAGAGATAGGTTAAGACCACACCCGAAGGAACGCTGAACCAACGTGCAACATGTCTTCCTGCTCTCAGTCTCACCTAATAAGACAAAAAACAAAAAGAAATGCTCCTTTTGGTTCATACAGTTTTATGGAACACAGACGCGACACAAAACGCAAGAACTGTTTATGATAATTTATATATACATATATTAGCTAAATTTCTTTCAGGTTTGTATTTATAGACACTGTATTTAATATAACGAACCGAACCGAGTTTTTATTTTAAAATGTTTGTTGCCACAAACGGTTAAATTTGAATCACCGCAAATCAGAGTGTTTATTCTATATCAGAAGCAGGAGCTCCAGAAACAGACTGTAAACAATGCGTCCTAAGATGCATTGGTGAAGCATACTGAAATCTAAAAGCAGAATATACGTACTAAACGCACGTAAAATAAAACACCGAAACTAATGCACCTAAATAACACCGGAAATGCTGTTACATAATATAATTTACTCAAAAGGAGATCCATTGGGAATACCTTGGTCTGCGAATTTCAGAGAAGACGAAGAAGTTGAAGTAAAAGTTAAACAAAACACTCATGATTCTAAACATGAATCAAACTTTGTCTTGCTAATGTAGATTTTGTTTTTCGTAACATAAAATAAATTTTTACGATTAATCTTTCACAGACGTGCCGTCGCTTTCATCTGTCTTTTTCACAAATAATTTCACAGTAACTGCTCCGATGAGCTATTTTCTCTGGTACCCAAACTGCTTGAATTTAAGCGCCCTACTAGGTTGACATCTCAATCGCATCGTTTCACTGTTGAAACGGTTAAATAGGGCCGTTCTTCTATTCCAAAAACATCATGTCTCGCACTTCCCGTCTGTGGAACTCCCTCCCTTTTACATGCTTCCCTGCTAGTTAGAACGTTCAAATATCCAAATGCATTTTCAATCGACCTCTTGAGATGCCTTGATCTAATTCGCCTTCCTTCTCTTCATCCAATATATTTAATAATTCTTTACTCTTGCTGCTAATCTCCGTAACCCCTTGCGTGCTGGGGTGAAATGCTTAAAAATGCTTGCGAAACATGTTACAGACTATGAAATATTTATCACTTCAACACATTTCTATCGAAGAATGTTCTTTATTTGTTCAAGCAGGACTCACACTCACCTTAGATGAACCACTTAGTATAGAAGTTTTTAACCGAACATTCTCAGGTCACGTCTCCTGCAGACGCTCTTACTTCCATAGTACTAATACAGTGTCAAAGATGATGGCCAAGTTTTAACTGTATAATAATGACACACTGAAAACCGTCAGCACGAACATAATGGTGAACAAAGGAACATCGTTTTCAGCCCCGAAATTGACCTTAGTTTTATTGAATAAATTTTTCTGTTTTACTCAGTTGAACATGTGAGCATATGCCCCCATTTATTTGTCTATATACTGAGATTTCCTATCAAATTATTTCTTCTGTTTTATATTATCATATGGTCTTAATTTCCAATCGCACCCTGCACACATATATTAATGAAAGAAAGTTATTTTATTAATGCACACTGTGTGTTTGTGTATTTAGTGCATTAGCAGATAACAAATTTATACGAAAAGTGAATTAATTTATGCATTTGTAACACAAATTGTGATAGTCTCTAGCCAAATAATAATGAGTCATGAATGCAAACGGCTACGATAATGAAACGGTTTACATAAACTAGTTATAATTAGAAACTTATAGTTTACAATGAATTCTATATAATTCTATATAATTATTTAATACCATGATTTTAGAACCATAATTAAAGCAAAATTTTAATAAATCTATATTTAATATTGTATTATTATACATGCATTTACTATCGTATGTTCTGATAATTAATATTGGATATTTTATAATTAATGCCGGATTTTTTAACTTAAATTCTACAATTAATGTCATATGTTTTATAAACCTAGATAATTATTTTAATTTTATAATTAATATCGGTTATTAATTTTGATGATGAATCATTTTTTCCCAAAATGTATAATAACGCATTTTTATTTTAATTTTATAATAAATACCGGTATTTGAAAAATAAATCTATACATTATAATGAATTCTTTCAGAAATCTATGATCAATACTGAATTATTATTTTAATATTTGTAAATAATAGTGGATGCTGTCATATCATTAATGAATTTCGAAAAAAATCTGCAATTTTATTGGCTCTGATCTGGCATTTTATCATCAATCCCTTTCTCACTGCAGTCCCGTAGCTTCCCTTGGCGTTTTCGATAAATATTTCATGTTAATTGTTCTTATAAACCTTCTGCTACGGGACCAAGACATGATGAATTTAAGCGCAGTACTAGATTGTCGGTACGGTCACATCATTTTACAGTTGGAATGGCTAGATCTAGCACTAATTTCTCCAATTCCTCAATCCAAGCTGCTATCCACTAAGCCACCGTGTATGTATGCTTGTGTATGTGTGTGTACGTATATATATATATATATATATATATATATATATATATATATATATATATATATATATATATATATGTGTGTGTGTGTCTTTGTGCGTGCATTATATATATATATATATATATATATATATATATATATATATATATATATTTCTATTATTTTGACTTTCAGGTTTATCTGTTTATTTCATTATATTTCTTTGAGGGGAACAGTTTTCGGATACAACTTTGTTATGCGTTGCTCAATATTGACATTTGACGCATACTAACTCCACTAGCAGAGTGTCGTCTTATTGCGGCTGATGCGAGAGGACGACACGGATCACTGATCGATTATTTATTCACTGATCTCATCATATCGCAACCAAGTTTCAAAAGTAGATGCACTAAGTCTCGCTGACTTGACTCGATTGTACCGAATCAAAACTGTGTCATTTGTTACGAAACAGAAGATTTGATACAGAAGCCACATTTAATATATGAATATATATTCTCCTTGAATAAAAGGGAAATCAATGGATTCAAATGACAATTTGTAGATCACTAGATGTAATAATAAATTTGAGAAGTTTCAGGTAAGGTATCAAATGAAATATTAATATATGTTAAAGGTTACGTTATTCTTATACGTTTGAATATTTTAGTTGAAATTACACGATGACATTTGCAACGGAAGTATGTCTGATCAAAAGTAATTACTACAAATCTAGTCTTTATACGAGGATAAGCAAATAAAGAAAAAATAGCGTCACATTCCCCACAATATATGTTTACGTTTGTCATACTGTATTTTATATATATATATGTGCTTATATTTGGTACTATTGTGGTCATATGATCGGAATTCAGCTTGGTCGCACCAGTTTCCATGCAACTGTTACAATGTAAACATGGTCGCTTTGCTAACAGTGTGCACCAAGGAAAAAAAAAAAAATTCCAATCAAATTAATGCATACTGAATGGAGCTAATGTAAGTGAGTATAGAGAGGGAGTAAAGGTTGTATAGTGTGAGGATATGTAGGATTGATAACGGTTGATTCTTGACCTATAAAGGTTAAGATAGTAGTTATCAGGAAACCATACCCTCGGGAATCTGATAGCTTCAGGTGACCAAGCTATCGATATTCTCTAGTCAGAGATTTCGAAAGATAGAATACGGACAAAGATTTCTTCGGACCCTATATGATAGAAGGTCGAGCAGAAATATTGCATGCATGGACGAATGGTAGATTTGTAGATGTGAAGGGTGGACTCAGACCAGAAAAAAAAAACTTCTGGCGCGACACAGAGAACCAACTTTCCTTTCCGTAGATGCAGCAACTTATTCAGTGTAGTTGTTTCAGCTCAAGTCAGTGGAAAAGGTAAGACCAATAAGGCGTACTGAGACGCTCTCGCGGAGTTGAACATCAACCATGGCAAGAGAAGGCACGGAAATATCTCTATGGTGAGTAAATGACAACAGTTCCGTTTTCGATGTATTAAAATTCGCAAGCCATCTCCTGTCCCAGCCAACCACATATTGGAGGTCATTCTCGAGGCCAACATGCAGATTTAACTTTGTCAGTAATGCCGGATTTATTATTTAGACAGGAGTAAATGATAGTGTTGTTAGCGTAGAGGCCTACTTGAGAACTGATGGCGTCAGGAAGATCATTGAAGAAAATCAGTAACAGTGTAAGACCAAGGATAAAGCCTTGAGAAACACCAGTTTCGTGTGGAAAAACTGGAAGAGAACACGTTCAAGATAAATTCCAATTGAAGAAATAAATGAGAATATAGAAGAATCCAGCAAAGAAAAATTATTTTTCTGTATTGAATTATAAATATTATGTATGTGTACATGATATTTTTTTTTTCAAAAAGCTTCTATGCTCTAAATGCAGATGAATGACAGTCAATTTACTGATATAATACAGAATCTTTTCTAAAACGTCCAGAAAACCTCAGTTTTTAACTGGTGGTATATAATCAAGAAAATATGATTTGAAATAAAAAGTTCACAATGTAGTGTAATGCAAACTCTATACCGATATCTTTATGACAATTTCACTACGAAAATAGCAACATTCATAACAGGATATGGCGCTGTCCTTAAATTAACTATTAATTTCAAATGAAATCACATATATTCTTACATAAACATATTTTAGAATATAAAATTATTTAATCGATATACGTATTTTCTGCGAGGCCTTTATATTGGTGTACATGACAGCAGAAAAATTGACAGCGATTTACTGAGAGTATTTCAAGTTAATAAATCTAAGTCGTATATCACAGGTTACCATTAATCTCGAACTAATCAAAATTGTCTAGAATTAAGCAAGGAACGATTGAGTATATTGTTACACTAAAAGAATGAAATTACAAATAAATACCTGTTTTTTTTTATTGGCAAATACACGATAAATGATGCATGCATTAATGATGATGGCATTATTCCTTATCCAGCAATAATTTGCCATTTTAAAAGTACATTTATCTTTTATATATATATATATATATATATATATATATATATATATATATATATATATATATATATATATATATATATATATATATATTCAAGAAGTTAAAGAAATGTGTTTGGATCACTAACACAAAAAAGAGAATGTCTCATATCGAGAATATTTAACATCGAAAAAAATAAAGGAAAAAATAAATTATTTTTACTAATACGTGGAAATATCCACCCTTTGCCTGATGTCGGTCGCGAAACCGGAAACTCGTGTAGGAAATTTATGGAAAATATAGCATAATATTTTTTTAAAAAGTCCACATTACAACCAAAAACTTTTTCGGTTTATCTCTTCTTTTTATATACACACTTTTCTCTAGTTGGAAGTACTATAACCACTTCCTTTATATATATATATATATATATATATATATATATATATATATTAGGTTGGTGCAAAAATTATGACGTAATTATGTCGTTTTTTGACGTTAAAAATACGTCAAGAAATGACATTATTACGTTATTATTTTTGCACCAACCTAATATATATATATATATATATATATATATATATATATATATATATATATATATATATATATATATATATATATATATATAAACAAACCAAGACTTGTACCGACAGAAATAAAACATAGATTTGAACAAAAAAAACGTCATTTTTTTTATACTTTTAGGATTCTTTCGACCAACGTTTTTCAAAAAGGTATTCGTTCGTTGGCGATATACAAGCACAATCAAGACACATTAATAATCTTCAAGAAACAGCAGTGTGGTTTTCGACTGTGAAGAATTCATAAAAATCTTGTTTTATTGTCCATTGCTCTGTAGACGCAGGTTGTTTCGATTTTCGGTGTGTAGCAGTCACTTCCCAATTTGAATGATGGTCACACAGTTGTTGTTCTTGCAGGGAGACAAGCTAAATTTGACATTCAATCAAAGGTAATGGACGTAAAATATGTCCCTTTTGTTTGCATAGGCTCGGCTGGCAGAATTTGATATAAAAATCATCGAGGACTCTAAGATGGTATAGCGAGCGAGCGAGCGCTATGTAGAATGGGAAAAGTCGTGTCCTCATACTCGGATAGGGCGTGCGTAAATAAAAAAGTGAACATTGAAGTCAACACTTAGAGGCGACAAGCTGTTTCATGCTAGACACAATCTTCAGGCTACGAGTGCTGCGTTATTTTTTACTCAGCTATTTATATATACAGGTAAGTAGTGCATTCTGGATAGTCTATTTTGGTGGTTATTTTGCCGGAAGTCGTTTATTTGTTTATTTATTTATTTGGGTTTGCTTATTTTTTATTTATTTTTATTGTTTATTTTTATGTTTTATTTTTATTTATTATCTTATATATTTATTTATTTTTATTTTACTCGGTGTATTATTAACATAGTAAAAATTTGTTTGCATCGCTTATTTAATAGTTTTGTTTAGGTTTGGGAAGATAAAGCTATTTATTCAAATTTGGTATAAGTTGCTGTAGTTTATTCTATCTATCATTTTGGCGGGAGCATGTTTTTAATTTGTTTATTATTTATTTCATTGATTATCTTTACTTTTTTTTTCGAACGATTAATTTATCGGAATCGGTTAGTTAGTTTATATATTTGGATTGATTTAGATTAATTTATTTTATTTGTTTTTTATTATTTATTTATTATACTGTATATTTTTATTTACTCTTTTCGGTTTTCGAATTTTACGTAACGTAGTCTTTATTTATCGTTATATAACAGTTATAGCCATGATTTTTGTCCGATTTTTAGTTTTATTTTTATAGGCTAATATTTTGGTCATAATGGTTTGTTAATTTGTTTATTATTTACTTTATTTATTTAGGTTCATTGATTTTTTTATTTTTTTTATATATTTATTCTATTTCGTTTATTGAAATTGGTGTGATTTGATAATTTGTTTGGGTTAATTTATTTTACTTATTTTATTGTCATTTTGTATATTTATTTTATTCTATTTTTTTAATTTTTCGGATTTTAAGTAACGTAGTAAAAAAACTGTTTTCATGTCTGCATGTTGCGATGAGCTCGGGTCGTTTATTTAATAATTTATTTTGGTCTGGGAAGGTAATGATCGCTATTTCTTCCTCTAAGCAAAGTTTGCAAATTTTGGATTGGATGTTGTAGGCTGATGATCTTTTCCTAATTTTCCAAGATATTTATTGCTTACAAGACAGCGTAATATACCAAGCCACGATAAAATCACCAGATAATGAAGAAAAAGCATGCATAGGAGTAACTGAAGGACCTTGGAAACAAAGAAATTATGCACACAAAACAACTTTAGGAAATTATAAATACGCGAAGAGCACAATGCTTATTAAATACATCTGGAAAATTAAAAGTAAAACGCACATCACACCAAAAATCTAACCCAAATAAATAAATAAACAAATAGACGACTTCCGGCAAAATAACCGTCAAAATAGACTACCCACGATGCACCACTAACACGTATAAATAAATAGACGAGAAAAACAAAGCAAAAAAAACAGCACTCGTGGCCTGACAATTGCGTTTACCATGAAACAGCCTGTCACTTCTAAGTGTTGACTTCAATGTTCACTTTATACATACATACATACATACATACACACACACACAAATATATATATATATATATATATATATATATATATATATATATATATATATATAGGGGTTGAACTTTAACTAAAACTTTGTAATTACAGGTTGTATCTTTTGTAAATACGTTTATTTATCTAATTTACTGTCTTCATCTTATTTATTTTTAGAATTTAGTACAATTTAAGCTACATGCGTGACCTCTGCGAGTTCGAAAAGAGAATATTGTTGGAGCTTGCATGGCAAGAGCCTCGATCACTAAGGCTGCTGAACTATTTTGTTTTTCAAGAGCTACCATATCAAGAACACTGATGCAATTCGAGAAACAGGGCAAGACTTCTAGCAACCGTAACCGGACTTGCAAACTTACTGACAAGGACTGACGTACATTGAAACGCAATGTGGCAAAAAATCACCCGACAAATGCGACCAAAGTGACTGCTGAGTTGAATACCCATCTGAATAGTTCAGTTTCTACTAAAACCGTTCACCGTGACTTCCATAAGGCTCCATATCGTGGAAGAGGCCCTGTGAGGAAACCTCTTCTCTCCACTCGCAACATTCAAAAGAGCTTGAAGTGGTTCAGAGATCACAATGCCTGGTTTGCAGACCAATGGAAACACGTCATATTCTCAACAAGTCCAGTTTTTCTATTTTCCCAACTTCAGGGCGAGTTTATGTCTGGAGGCAGCCGAAAGAAACACAACCCTGACTGCCTTCCTCCAACAGTGAAGCATGGAGGTGGATCAGTGATAGTTTATGTCGCCATATCATGGAAATATCTCAGTCCAATATTTGCCCTGCATGGTAGAATCAACAGCAAAGATTACCTGAACATTTTGGGAGATCATGTTCATCCAATGGCCAAGACTTTATTCCCTGATGGTGACTGCATCTTCCAAGACGATAATGCTCTAATACATGCAGCTCGAGTGGTTAAGAATTGATATGAAGAGCATGAAAGTGAGCTAGGACACATGGAGTGGTCTACCCAATCTCCAGATATCAATATTATTGAACATTTGTGGTGCATTTTGGAGCAACAAGTTAGGAGCCGCTATCCTCCACTGTCGTGTCGTAAAGAGCTGGAGAAGGTTTTAATGGAAGAATGACTGAAAATTATTGGATGAAGTCAGGAAGCTGTATGACTCCATTCCTAGACGTTATAAAGATGTCTGTGAAGCTAAAAGAGGACCAACTCTATATTAAATATATATATATATATATATATATATGTATGCATGTGTGTATGTGAGTGTGTTTGTGTCTGTGTGTGTGTATGAAATTTATTCCTATATTTTATTTCTGTCTCTGTTCAGTGTTTCGCGAAATTAGACCCAATATTCTGACGGTTCTAGGTTTTCTCGAGCTTACAATTTTCCACCAATGGAATATAGAGAATGTTTTCTAAAGCCTGTTCATCCAAATATATATATATATATATATATATATATATATATATATATATATAGAGAGAGAGAGAGAGAGAGAGAGAGAGAGAGGTAGATAGAAAGGGAGCAAGTACATAGTTAAAATTTGTAGAAAAAATCGATAGATTTAAGTAGTGTCACCAAGACCTCAATTCTGGTCAAAAGTAGGGTCAATCGAACATTAGCCGAATTCTGTGCAATGTAACATTTATTGACCAATCAGCTAGCTTTTCTCAAACTCATCTCAAATCTTTGGAAATCATTTCTGTATCGTATGCTTAAAAAATTAGGGCTACCATCCATGAAAATTTTCACAATCTTTTCCCTTTTAAAAATCAATATTAAAAATTAGGTAATATATTTTTTAACTAATAAAACTTCCGAATTTAATAAATTCATCTTTTAACTTCCAGTGATCGGATTTTGTCATATAAATAGCGTAACTTAAATGAATGAAGTAACCTCCAGTTTAACATTGACCGGGAATTGAATGAAAATGATTTACCAAAATTTCGTTTATTCAATAAATCTTATTGGTTGCTTAATTTCTTTCTTTAAATTTTTTTCTCGCCTTTCAAGTATATTCATAAAGAGTTGGCACAGACAAAAATACAGAGAAGACAAATAGGCATAATCACGATGTATTTAGGGCTCAGTTTTCACAGTCATATTTGCGATAATATTAGCTGGCTGGCTGCTGTAATTATTTACGCTATGCACGCATAACTGAACGTATACTTTCTATTCTTCCCTAATTATCTAGAACATATACTTATCCCAAAACTATACGAACAGAATTAATTTCTTTTGTATTGTAAATTAAAATCTCATGCACTTTGTTTACGAGGTATTTATAAGTTATTTTATTCAGCTTAAAAACCAGAAATCATTGTTATACTCAGTAATAGAATTATTTAACTTTGTAGACATGATTTTGAAGATTATTTCTTTTATTCGCTTTTGACACACAACCCTCTCAGTCCCTCTCTTTCTATCTATCTCTCTCTCTCTCTCTGTAAATATATATATATATATATATATATATATATATATATATATATATATATATATATATATATATATGTATATATATATATATACCCAAGTATATGATTGGTGTATATGGATTGAATTCCAATAACCAACAATTACTATTCTTAAAAGAGTGCTCAATACAAAGTAGAGCAGATATAATTATTTATTTAAAAAAAAAAATTATAACATAAATAATTTATAAAATCACTACAAAAATAGCCATTTTGTTTCAACACCCTCGGTGTCTTATCAAGTGATGACGTTGAATGTCTTTTCGGGTTTATGGTCTTTTAACACGACATAGGCTTCCTTAGTTTGTAGTTTGCCGACCGACCCGATCACTAATCAATAGTTTATCAGTAATTGATTTACTGATACTGTTAATGCTATCTATTTGGTTGAAGTTATTTGTATCAATTTTTTTGTAGTTTCTGGTTAGACTATCCCTAACCAAAGTATCATAGTCCTTAGGAGATAACTTATAAAAATTATCCGTTTTATCGGATTTTACATATATATCACCAGATTTATTAATGTCTTTGACGATACTATCAAGATTTTTTGGAAGGCATTTTTGTACTTATAGAAGGTTAATCCCTTGATGATATCCAATAGTTAATTTTCAAAAGCAGACAATTGCTTAATAATTGGTGCAGTTTTGAGGCTTTTAAAACCATAAATTTCGCGTTCACGCAATGGTTTTTTGTTTAGAAGAAAGAAGTAACCTTTCCATCTCATTCTTCTGATAAGGTTTTCCGTTTGCTGTGTTAGATGGACGAAATAATCCCTTTTGTTTGTGGTGGGAATGTTCTTAAGTGATACTCCGGAATTGATTCTATCCATTGTATAAGAATAGAATAGAAAGTGCTCGACAGTAATAGGAGCTAATATCCAAGTATATGATTGGTGTATATGGAATGAATTCCAATAACCAACAATTACTATTCTTAAAAGAGTGCTCAATACAAAGTAGAGCAGATATAATTATTTATTTTAAAAAAATTAAAATTATAACATAAATATGTTATAAAATCACTACAAAAATAGCCATTTTGTTTCAACACCCTCGGTGTCTTATCAAGTGATGACGTTGAATGACTATTTTTGTAGTGATTTTATAACATATTTATGTTATAAATTTTTTTTTTTAAATAAATAATTATATATATATATATATATATATATATATATATATATATATATATATATATATATATATATATTGTTGTGGATTCCAGGATGAAACCCGGTACCAATAAATAAAAAACGCCAAAAATGAATATAGGAAAATAATGTATTAACGTAATAATACAAACTGGTAAAGCAGGTTAGTAGTTCCAGGAATACAAGTTAGTAGCAAAATATCTATACAGTCTTTGGTATTGAAGTATCGCTGTATGACTTCTTACTGAGTC
Source organism: Acanthosepion lycidas (assembly GCA_963932145.1). Classification (NCBI taxonomy): domain Eukaryota; kingdom Metazoa; phylum Mollusca; class Cephalopoda; order Sepiida; family Sepiidae; genus Acanthosepion; species Acanthosepion lycidas. Next base: position 124,760,896 of record OZ010571.1, read on the forward strand.
TACGTGCTCGCTCACCGTGACTCTTGCTGGCTACGTTCGTTATCTCTGTCTGTTACCTTCACTCTCTGTTGCTCTCGTCTCTTTTCTCCCTGGTCTTCAAGTAGCTGTAGTATATGTATATACTGGGTGAGACCATTTGTATAAAAAGTGGAGAACCCCTCAACATATATATATATATATATATATATATATATATATATATATATATATATATATATATATATATATATATATATATATATATGTGTGTGTGTGTGTGTGTGTGTGTGTGTGAGAGAGAGAGAGATAAATATTAAATTTTAAGTTTTGCAATATTTATGGATAAAAGTGGTCAGTATCAGAGATAGAGTGCATGTAAATATGAAGGTTGACACGGAGGTCATCACGAACAGGCGATATTTTGTTTCATGCTTGAACTCAAACCTTAGGCCATGTGTATTGTGGACAGAGATAACATACTGGGTTTACCTCACCGTTCGGCACGTGAAATATGAGAAAAATGGTGTGATATTGTGTTATAGTAATTATTAAAACATGGCGAATCCCCTTGCTTTGAAAATCAGCTTTTACATTCGAATTTTCTTTCGTTGTAATCACATCCATTCAGGAAGTGGGACATAAAATTCAATCTCCTTGTAACTCACAACGAGTATAGTCTTAAGAAATATGTGTAGAAATGATTGAAAGTCGAAGTGCTTATCTTTTCCTTAAAATGTAGCTTAATTTTAAGCACCTCTTGTTTGTTGTTGCAATTTCAATATCACAAGGAAGATTTTGCATCATATATTGTCTGGGTTTAATTTCTCTGTCAGCAGGAAATCTTCGGCCAAACTACTTGCATGTGTAGCCAAAGCTAATATATCACAACCTCCTTTTCCAAACGAGTAAACACAATCAAACGGCGTACCCACTGCTGCGCCGTTGACGGTGAAAGCAAAAGAGAACCATTTGACATGTCCTATAATTTCTGAGACTTGCCCAGTATGAAGCAGAATCAGTGTTGATCTCTTTTACAACAGCCGCCAAGTAAACGATCGAATATGAAACGGACATTGAATGGATTCCAAGCACCTACTCCACTAAACATTTATTAAGATTCAGTAAAGGTTTAAGCGATTTGGAAACTTTTACACCGGGAAATAGTAATCAGTGATGCTACGATGTGGCGTGAAAGTGTTTCTTGGGAACTTGTATCCTCACTAGGACGAATCATATCACGTTCTACAATGTAATATTGAGTTTCAGATATAGTGATCTCGTTATACACTAAATCATTCGATGAGGATGACAAACTGTAAGTAAAAAATTACACGTAGTGGATACATTTTAGGGATTTATTTATATAGTTTAATTTAAAAATATGGTTCTATCTCTCTCACTATCGATCTACCTATCTATCTATCTCATTGCACACTAAACCATTCGATGGGGATGACAAAATGTAAGTAAAAATTACAAATAGTGGATATATTATTAGGATTTATTAATAGATTTGGGTTTAGAAATTTGCTTCTATCTATCTATCTATCTATCTATCTATCTATCTGTGTAAGTGTTTGTTTGTATCATAAAATATTAAAGACTCGAAAACCTAATAATGAAACCATAGCGTCACTTGATGTTGAAAGTTTATTTATTAATGACCCAATTATAGACACGAATGATATAAATACCAGGAATATTTAAAACAATCCACCTCTCCCTCAGTTACAAATTAACCCTAATACTTTACGAAAAGTACTAGTAAGGAAACTTTATTGCAACGACAAACTTATTGTAACTGTCATTGTTGTGATTGTGATTTTTGAAAACATGAATGAACACATTCTGAATTGGAGAGTAAAAACCAGGATAGATGAATGGAACTATAAAAATACACACTCCTAACTTCCCTCTCTGTACTATCATATCTTTAATCCCCACTCCGGGTTACCAGTTAACCAAAATCATCAACCAACTTATTACACCATACATATCTAGTAATTACAATATTAAATCAACTCTTAAAAATACAAAAAAAAACAAAAAACAGACTAATAATGAATTCATAGCCTCACTTGGTGATGTTGTTTATGATCGTTTTATCACGATTCTTGGGTTAAGTTCGTAAAGTAATAATATATTCTTTTTGCAATCGTGATTGTGCCTAGCATGAAAACAGCCTGTCGCCTCTGAGTGTTGACTTCAAAATTCACTTATATATATATATATATATATATATATATATATATATATATATATATATATATATATATATATATGTATATATATATATATATATAGAGAGAGAGAGAGACAAAGAGAGAGAGAGAAAGAGAGATGTATGTATATAGTGATATCAATTATTAAAACTAATACACAGAAGTTCGATGTATTTATTATAACAGAGCATATATATTTTACAACGTCAAAACAAAAATTACCTCAACATGGTATAGTCTATTTAAAGCCGTTCTGTATGCGGCTATCATCAGCCCTTTCTCCGGGATAAGATACCTTACGCCCCCGCTAGTCTCTAACACAAACCCAGTCACATTACCAAGGGTTCTACCAGAGGAGAATTGACACTGAATATAAATTTAAAACAATACTCCGAGGCAGACACTTAAAGGCTGATGATAGTCGCTTGAAATAGGCTATACCACGTTGAGATAATTTTAAAATTTTTTTGCAGGGATATATATATATATATATATATATATATATATATATATATATATATATATATATATAAAAGAAAATGAATCTAAATGACATCGGCTAGATTTTAAAAAATATAAATTAAAATTCACAGCATTCCTCGTTCGTGCGCAGTGGCTAGTGCGGCAACATCAAAACTTTGTCATACATTTTTTCCAACATTGTTTTTGATATTTAAAAAAATTAATCTTTATCTCATTTACGTACACACACACACAAACACAAACACACACACACACACACACACACACACACACACACATATATATATATATATATATATATATATATATATATATATATATATATATATATATATATATATATTCATTCCTTTATATGTGCTGTGTGACTGCCTCATTAATTTACAGTATATGAGTTTATAAACCCAAAACATGCAAATTTATTTTTTTATCTCTGGTAAGAGTGACATTAATATTTCAATGCTTCAAACGCTTTTGTACCTCTTAGAAGTTTAATTTTCTATTCTATCGCTTACAAAAGTAATTAATTTTGCTTACACGCTTGGAAAATAGTGAATTTAAATGAATAATCTAATGGAAACTGGGATTTCTATTTCAAATGATTGTTGCTGTCTTTGTTGAGAAGATATTGAGACGATATCGCGTGACTAAAACTAAAACTTTACTTATTGAATAAATATTATATCTCAAAACTTCTCTAAATATCAAAGAGGTACGTTATGCATTCACGGGCATCAGAAGGAATGTATAGAAGTGAAACGGTAATTTCTAATTCACCCAGAATTGTAATTATGGACGGAAATTATTTATTACATAAATAGCCATTGCGAATATTAAAAGTTAAAACATTAATATGCATTCAAAATAATACATTGTATGCCTGGTTTGAAAATCCTGATTTACGTTTCCATTCTTGTCTATTCATGTTGCGTTTTATAATTTCCATTTTTCCATTTTTATATATTTTTTTAATGATTTTCGCAAATTTCTTTTATTTTTTCAACACAAATTGAAGTGCCGATTTGATTGTAGATTTCGCTGCCATATATATAAAATAAATATGTCTACTGTTGAAGTATAACTTTTGTCAAAGAAATGTGTCTGCTAATTAGATCCTGTAGCATTTATTATTGCGATTCTTAACTGACCAACTGTACAACAGCAGAAAACTTCATGTTGCATTGTAATTTCTACAGGAATTTGCTTTGCCAAGGAAAACGGATTTTTAAAAAGAGGAAATCTTCCTTCTTATCTGGTAAAAAAAAAAAAAAACATTGAGAAAGCACAAATCGTAACTAGTGTATTGATAAATCACTGGCGAACGTGCTGGATGTGACAACCCAAATGATAACTAATATTTGAGGTGCTATCCACAAAAGAGGGAATATGAACACGCGCGATCCGAATGTTTGCTGAAGATTTATCTTTGAAAAATGCAGTAGATTTTGTATGAAACACCGGAACTCCTTAAATATAGTGATTACATTGGACAAAGTTAAAAATCACATTTACTTCCTGACCCTGTGTGTATTTTCGGATATAGCTTAATAATAGACTTTTAGCAACAATATCTACTCCTATGTTGTCTGTTTCCGATTGGGTTTCTTGTTCTTTCTAAAGTTTAATTCAATTCTGTACTTCTAACGTCTCCACCTAAACTCTGAAATTTCATTTACTATTTATTTTCATTGATTTATTTTTCTCCTCAATAGGAGTAAACAGGTTCGTTTATCACCCGGTTCAATCTCCGGTATTTTGAACAGAAGGAGAGGTGTATCCATTGTTTCCTGTTTAGGATTTGAATTCCGGTTCATTCTAATGTCATCTTCTCTTTCACTCCTAGTAACCCATTGAGTTTGAGTGGCATTATCATCTTGCTTGGGGCCAATTGTTTAAAGAAAAAATACACGATTACTATTTTCCGATAACACTGATGCTTAATTAAAATGAATGTTTTATTATAAAAATCACACACTTTCTAAAACCTTGCGTGTTATGCAGTTGGTAGTGTTAGGTCACTTTCCTGTTAATAGAGAGATTACTGTATGTGGTTAGTTGGTTAAAATGTTCGCTTTCCGACGATCAGATCTGTATTTGTCAGAAAACTATATATAAAAAAAAACAAAAAACAAAACAGAAAAAAAAATAATTACAAAAAATTGACAAAGTTAAAAGAAAAGCAAGCAAACGATAAACATGAATTTATGAAATAAGTATAATATTACAAAGTCATTTACGGAGCCGATTGCAAGCTTTTCGAACCAGGTACCCCTCAGGGATTTCCCTAAAAATCATACTACTGGCTGACCCGAGCCTTTTGTGTGAAATTGGGCTAACGTAATTGTTTCGAAGGCCGTCGCTTTTTGAGTTAGCATGAAGTCAGAAGTCATGGTGACCATAGTTTTGATCGCACTGGCCCAGGTGCGTTCTCTAGGTGTAAAACAATCATGTTCCTGAATAGATATCTGCAAAAGGAATTAGTCGCTTTAAAAAAACGAAAAAGAGTATTCTTCCATCAACATTATTATTATTATTATTATTATTATTATTATTAAAGATGTTAAAGATGATTTCTCACATATGATTCCATGTCACTCGTCAAATCATGGAGAGGTCAATGGCACCGCTTGATTAGTGTCATCGTTAATGTAAAGGATACGATGAAACTAAAAGTCGTCTGGAATAATGTGAAATCTGAAGTATAATTTAATATCGTGGAAATCGCTGACAAGACGGCATACGGGATAATCAAACTGAAATCACCAGCTCTTGTTCACTCTGATACATTAAGCAGAGTTGTGTCTGATAAGCATTTAAATGAGAGCCGCTTTAGAAATCTGGTTACTGCAAGCAACTTCCAACCAATCTGTTGAGCGTAGCGCTTACAAGACGGAACCTAGGATTGAACTGACGAGTTCATATTCCAGTTGAAGCTGTTGCTTTCGCTTTCACAGTAAATGCACTTAAAATAATTATGAAACCCTCTTTTCTCCGACTAGATAGGAATTAGTAGGAAATATGACTAGAGTGGATGATAATTAATCTAGAAGTAATAATTACTGAATTCAAAACTACTTTGGCGTAAGATTATCAACTCCGGTCAGTAAATACCAATTAGATAACAAAACGAGAGTATCCGAAACTATCTTGGTTATACTATGGCCCTATAGTCCATTGGGAATCTTGATGTTTTAAGAAGTCTATAGTAAAATATTATTACGTTGGTGCAAAAATAATGTCGTTTTTCTTTTGAAGTTGAACGTCAAAAAGCGACATTATTTTTGCACCAACCTAATACATGGAATACAAATATTTGAATCAATATTCTTACCTACGATATATACATTTAAAAACTTTGTTTGCATGTGCGCGTCTCTGTGTAGGCATGTTTATGAAGTTTTTAGTTTTATATATTTATACGTTTACATTAGCTTGCTTTAGAGTTTCCTATAAGACTGGAAACAAGAGAAGTGAGTCTCAACAGAATTATACTCTGTATATCATGCAACGATGTAATGTGAAGAAAATGGAAACAAGATAAAACATTTATACACATAATCAGAAAGAGACAGCTGAAATTTCTGGAACATAGAGGAGGAAACAAGATTTGGAGAATATTATAGTCATAGGGAATAGCGAACGTAAAAAAGACATATGAAAATCTGCGGCTCGCCTACCTGACGAGCTTATCTGAATACATGGCGGACCGAGTGATAAAAGTGAAATGATAACAGTGAGAGCTACAATCGATAGAACGTTGTGGAGAGCAACGATTCTTCACGTTCTGACACAAAAGTTATATTTCAATGAAATCAAGTATCCCAGTACAACATTTGAAAAACAATTTTAATACTTTTTAATACATTTCCAAGCATTAAAATTTGAAAACATTTCTTACTCTTCATTATAGCTGGACGATAGTGATGCGAAAGTAAAAACAATTTAAAACTTGTTTAATTGTGTTTTTTGGTGGCATGCCAGCTCTTAATGGGTCATTTAATGCCTAAATTTCATTTTCTTGGGAACATTAGTAATTTTCTTTACAAAAATGTATTGCTGGTAATTCTTTCAATAATGTATTGCGGGTATATGTTTTTACTATGAAAATGCATTGCTTGTATTTTCATTAAAAAAATGTATTTTTATACTTTCATAGTTTTTACCCCTTGTTTGGAGGTTAACTATCTGCCCATAGCTGAGCCCTAACTATTGCTATCACCCCAAGCCAGGATAGACCTGGGAACAACAGCAATTATGAATTTGTTCCACGGTTCTCAAAACCTCCACTTTTCTAATCAGAGACCTTGCTACCGGATGCAGTTTATCGTCATACTCAGAGCGACTAAAACTTGTATGAACCCAGTTAATTTTATTTTCTCTAATACTGTTCTCTGTCTGCAAGTAAACTTTAAAAGTAAAAGTAATGAATTAAACCTTAGACAGACATTGTCAGTCGAGTTTTTTTTCTCTTCGACTCTTTTCGAGTATTTTTGTTGCTCTGTTTGCTGTTATTATTTGAATAGAAACAAAGAAGGTATAAAGCAAGTTCGTCAGACGAGATTAAAGTTTCATTTTTTTTTAAATCAAAATTAAAATTTGAAGACAATAAAACATTTTTCATGGAAAGAACATAGCCAAAATTGATTAATGTTCATTCGGTGACACAGCTTTTATAAAGCTAATCACAAAACTATTGGATGACATTTATAGAAATAAACTGAAACATATATAAATTATAGCCAGAAAGTACTCTGAAAAGGAAGGGCATTTAATTTACAAACTTTACAATTAATCGAAGACAACCATTATTTTCAGAGTAAATATTAATTATATGTAGCGTATTTCTATGTAGTTTCATTATAGATTTCATGATCACTTTCAGTATAACAGACAAAATTAACCATATATATATATATATATATATATATATATATATATATATATATATATATATATATATACATACATACAATCATTATATTGATATATATATTGATACAATCATTATCATTATTGCAAATATCATTTTCGTGCTAGCCATGTGTGTGTCAGGAGACAAACTGTCAATTATATATGTCTGACTCCGCATTCGAGATACTTAAAGAGCATTTGTTGTTATCCGGTGCAGTTCGAACTTGCGTTTCACCATTTCTAGGAGAAACCACCTTCTGATACCGCGTACTTGAGATCTCGTGAGCACAAAGCAAAAATATATTTTAAAGCATGCTTCTGAAAGAATTCTATGAATAATGAAGTTGTTCATTCTTTGCACCAATTTGTCACCGTTTTTAATCTTCGGGAAAATTGCTGGCCAATTCTCCATGGATTGTCGTGACTTTGTGAATCATACAGTTTCAATTTAGTCATGTAGACACAACTCATTAATTAATAATTCACTTATCATTGGAATTATAGCTGATGATATCTACTGATCTTCAATTAAAAATTAGTCGAAAATGCTAGCTGTTTCAGGTTAAGAAACATTAAAACTACTAAGTCAGATATATAGAAAGAAGAAAAGATATTTTAGACAACCTTCTAAAACTTTCTTTTTAATCATATTTTAAGAATACCGTCGTGAGAAAAACTTTTCAACACTCAGTAGTATATCATAATGTTATAGGTGAAAATGCTGTGATATACTTGCAAAAATGTCAAACATATATTTCTATACATTAGTCAGAATTTTCTCCTAATTAAAAATATTTATTCAACATGACATTGTAATTTAACTTTACGCGGCTAAAAATTATAAGATGCTAATTTTTATAGTCTAGACGTGGTAAAATCTTCATTTTAAATGATAAGTAGAATATAATTTTGCAATGTACATATTTTCATTGTTAAGCAACCTTTGAAGATAATTAACGCGGTTTGTTTATTGATGAAATTTTAATAGATAAGATAAGGATGGAGATGTTGGCAGTTTTCTCAAACAAGATATTAGGAAAGAATATAAAAACAATTTCGTACAATTAAAAACAAAATATTTTATTGCCGGGGCAAAATAAGTGGGAAGTAGTGACTGAAGAAATGTATGTAGAGATGTTATTTTTCGTACGCAGTTGGGTGCAAAGTTCCGTTGATAAATTGTGAGATACTTGCATTTGATAGGTGTTTTTGTTCGGTTGGTAGATTTCTTAGATATTTCTGTATGTAATCAGGTATACTGGAGATATCATATGCCGTATAAAATGTTTTTCTATGCTCAAATTTCGTGAAAATTAGCGCTGATTGGAATAAACTTTGTCTTATTTCTGAGGCGCCCCTCCGGCTAGAAGTAAAGAGAAAGATATAGAGACTTTCGTGATCTTATATACTGTTATTGATAGCGCATTCTAATAGGAGTTCTTTTCCCGGTCAGTTGAATAATCTTGCACAAGTTTACAACAGTCACGTTTCCTTTAAAAAAAATTGTTTATCTTCATAGAACGGCCAAAGACGTGAGATATAAAGATTCCATGTCATGTATTAGTGGTTAATCAGTTTGGCTATTCATATTTTATTTTTATTTTTACTGTCTCTGCTACGATTTATGCTCGTGCAAAACATAAATAAGTGGGTGGTTGTCCGTTTTTATATTATGTGAAAACAAATGAGGGAATTAGATCCTTAAGAAATAGAACCGTGCACGCAATATTGTGTTCAGTGAAGATGGCTGAAACAGTATGTTCACATTTTCTTAATAAAACCGACCCTTGAATCGTATGTTGTCGTGACACCGGTTTTACTAATGAGGATATTGAGAGATGACGATTTTATTAGACTAGTCAGAACGCGTACGATGAGCCTTGCAAATATAAAATCTAATTTAATCTGATAATTACTAATGTCACGGTAAAAATGAATAGAAAAAAAAATTGAAAACCGAAAAATAACAATGTTGCATTTTCTACACAATTAAATTTGAAAAAGGTAAATATAGGCAAGATGGCATTTTTCTGAATATCGCCATTAATTATTGTATCTCACAATAATTCACCATTGTCTGATCTTTAAATATTCCATTTAAGAATAATTATTTTTCACGTCAGTTTTTATTTGGTTTATTATTCACTAAATTTTGCTACTTTTTAAAATTAATTGGAGCAATCTCTATTCTCATGTAAACACTCGGGAAGTAGAATCCTCCATCAATAGATTCTTGTAAAGGAAGGACAATCTTCACACAATACATAAAATATATATGTATTTTCATTTTTCATTTATATTATTATATCTGGTCTCCATTATGATCGTAGCCGGTAATGCTAATGGGATTAGCCGATTCCTTTTTTTTAAATAATTTCACCCAAATCAAGACAATAATACCATTAGAACGCAGGAGTTTACAGAGAGTGAAAGAGAATGAGTAGATTTAGTGGGGAGGGTTGAGGAAATGGAAAAAAACGAAACAGTTATCAAGAAGATAGATGATAGCGACTGACGTTACGTTTAAAGTTTGGATGATTTAATCGCAAGGAAAGCAAGAAATCAGAGAGGACTTGCACAAAGGAGAAGAGAAAGTAGCAGTTGCATCTAGTTAGTTGATCATGAAAACATTGAAACGTATTTTCCCAATCTAGTAGCACGCTAAAATTCATGGAGTCGAGGCAACAGAGGGGAAAAAAAGCTGACCCCAACAGGAGCAATGAACATATTTGTAGAAAATCAGAGGGAAGCCACGTCACATCAGTGAGAAAGTGACGACATTTTAGATGCCTGATCAAAACCGATTATATTACAGATCTTTCTTTGAATTTTGTCAATAAACTAGAGATGTGCAGCATGAACACCAGACCAGACATTGCAACAGTATTCATTGCATGGACGAATTGCAGATTTATAAAGGTGAAAGATGGATACCGATGATAAAATCTTTCTGGCACGAGACACTGAACTAATGTTCTTTGCAGTTGACGTAGAAACTGATTCAATACCGTCGTTCCACTTCATGTCAGTGATAAACATGAGGCAATGAAGTCGTAGAGTTTTGTTCTCATGCAGTTTAGCATTAGCCATGGTTATGGTAGACAGAAAATCTCATTAGTGATACATAAAGGCAGTTTTGTTTTGGAAGCGTTAAAATATACACACCATTTCTTGCCCCAGTTAAACACTAATACAGGTTCTTTTTTAGAGAAGTTGCTAGTTATACTTTTTTTTGATTTCTTTGATTGCAAATAAGACAAGAGTAAATGATTGTGTCATCTGATAGGATCGAGGAGAGCATTGATGAAGATCAGGAACAATGTAGATCCAAAGACTGAGCTTGGAATCCCTGTGTCAGTATGAAATGATCTGGACGCTAACCCGGTCAAAACGACCTTAATTGCACGACTTGTTAGGAAAGATTGGCTATTCGCCCCATTACACCGTAGCCCAAAAGCTTGCGTAGGAGACCAGTCAACGTCTTCGAGATATCTAGTGCCACAGTTCGAGTTTCGCCATTCTAAAGTTTTCATAGACATATTAATCGATGGCTATTAACATCTATCGAAACGGAAGCATCATTGTTTTCCAAACGGTGGCCGTAATTAACCCATGCGTTATTGACTGGAGCCTCAGATACTTTGCTAAAAAGAGGTAAGACACTAATAATTTGAGATTTCCCCGGAGTTTTTAAAACAAGAAATTACACCGCAAAATTTCTAAGAAGTTGCAAATCAGGAAGTAGCGAGGCATTTGGTGTACAGTTTGGAGAGAACAAGTGTCAACTCAGGAGCATATATGTTTAGGATGTCTGCAGGGATCACGTTGTATTCGCTTCCATTTTGGGGATCTAAATTAGAAGTTATATCAGAAATCAATAATGGGGTTATGAGCATATCACTCAGTAGATATTCCGTTCCAGGGAAAATCTGGCAGAGATACTGTAAATGTCGAGAGTGAAGTTGAAAGAGAACTTCCGAGCAAGACACTCTGCCTTACCTGTCAAATAGTTCAGGCTGAAATAAAGAGAAGACGAACTGAGGATTTACTATCGTTTAGCACATTATTGAAGAGCCGCCAGTAATCTCTAGAACCAAATTTGTGAAAGACTATACAGCGTTTCATTCTATCAGTACATAGTAACTTTTTTTCTTTGAGGACAGCCTTGCATTAATTACAAGCAGTGAGAAGGAGAAGTATGTTACAATCACACTTGTTGCTGAGGAAGAACAAGAAGTTATTTCTGTCTGCTTTGGTAGCTAAACAGGGAGGATTATCAAGGTTAAGATGGTGTTTTCCCTTAGCATTTCCGCGCTGGAACGGAAGCTTCGATGAAGGACTCCAACGAGGATGAGAGATCTTAGTGACACATATCTGATCAAGGGATATCACAAAACGAGTCCCAAATATTGCTTTAATATAGGAAGCTGTTTTCTTAATAAGAGGATCGTGACTGATGAGAAAGCGGAAAGATATATCTATAGACACTTCTGCATGATCGGAGTTGGCAAGAAGACAGAGCTGCAGAGCACGACATGAGTCTGTGGTGGAGGTAAGGAAGAGATCAGGTAGAGAATCGTATACGTCAGAATTGCTGGAGAAAGGCCTGGGAGAAGTCTACTAGTTGAATGTTAGAATCTTTGTAAGGAAGCCTTCGCGATTCATTTAAGTATTGGTCTGAGAACGATGTTGTATAAACCTGCCACTTTAGATATTTCTGATATTTCTGAACGGTTTTCACACCAAGCTTGACATCCGTATGAAAGACCAAACCTGACCAGGCTATTTAAGAACAGGATACGAATTTAATATTAATGTTTTCGTTTTGCAGCATTGTGCGGTGCTGGGAGAAACTACTCCTAGCACATCTTATTCTATGTTAAATGTCCTTATCCGTTATAAAAAATTGTTTTAATTGACTCATACGCTAATATATTTGAAATGTTTACCATTTTCTAATTCCACATGCTGAATTTTTTTTATGATGGATTGAGGGGAGATGCTATTCCAATTCCAAATCATATTTTCTCTTTTGGAAAGTTTAATTGGAGTCCTTTTTCTTGGGACACTTGTTCGAGGATGTTGGTATTTTGACAAAGATTCTTCAATTCCCCACTATGAATACCTGCATCATTCTCCACTATGATTACCTACGTCATCCTTCACTATGAATACCTATGTCATCCTCCATTATGAATACTTATCTCATCCCCAACTATGAATACCCGTATCATCCTCCACTATGAATACTTATGTCATCCCTTACTATGAATACTAATGTCATCCCCAACTATGAATACCTGTGTCATCCTCCACTATGAATACCCGTGTCATCCTCCACTATGAATACCCGTGTCTTCCTCCACTATGAATACCCGTGTCATCCTCCACTATGAATACCCGTGTCTTCCTCCACTATGAATACCCGTGTCATCCTCCACTATGAATACCCGTGTCATCCTCCACTATGAATACCCGTGTCTTCCTCCACTATGAATACCCGTGTCATCCTCCACTATGAATACCCGTGTCTTCCTCCACTATGAATACCCCTGTCATCCTCCACTATGAATACTTATGTCATCCCCGACTATGAGTACCTATGTCATCCATCACTATGAATAGCTATGTCATCCCCCACAATGAATGCCTATGTCATCTTCCTCGATAATTACTTATGTCATCCCCAACTATGAATACCCGTGTCATCCTCCATTATGAATACTTATGTCATCCCCGACTATGAGTACCTATGTCATCCATCACTATGAATAGCTATGTTATCTTCCTCTATAATTACTTATGTCATCCCCAACTATGAATACCCGTGTCATCCTCCTATGAATACCTATGTTATCATTCACTATGAATACCTATGTGATCCCCATACTACCCTTACTTATCATTAAATTGGTCTCGAGAAGAAGAGTAAGGTCGTTATTTCTAATAAGAGATTCATTTGCTATATGGTATGGAAGGCTTAACTTATCAGTGCCAATCTCTTAACATCTATGCTTTTAAATGCGAACAGTAATATTTTAAATTATCCATTACTAGATTTGTATTTCTATTCAGTTTATAATTATGCACTCTATACTAAATTCGAAGCAAACAGAAATAATACAAATCAATTATATTCCGAAACTCCTTGCATAGGGAATTCTTACTGTAGTCTATTGAGAGGGGGTGATTTGTTGCCTAAATCAATCTCACTTTATTTTTTCGAGGCAATAATTGCGACGGTAAGTTAATCATATGGTCTGGGCACCACTAATAAGTCGTCTTCGATAGATCGTCATCATTGTTTCTATGAGTCTATTAACCAGTATGTGAAGACTAATCAAGCGTGATAACAGATTGATGATAATGACAAACAATGTCTGGATTTTTTCCAACATCATGAAAAATATATTTTTCATCCTGATTGGATCTCTTTGCTTCGTAGATATGGTTTACTACACGGGAATTTTCTCTATCGTCCACTAGTCAGGCAGGAGACTTGATCGGCTGTTGTTTGATATCAATCAGTCGTAAAATGAACAAGGAAATCGAGTTGCTGAAACAAAATATTAACAAAGGAATTAAGATACATTTTATGTTGGCCATAAATCCTTATGTTATTACTCTGATAATACAGTTTGTAACGTATTTTCAACTTTGTGTTTTAATTGGTAAAACTTTTAGTATAGTCATGTCATATACGAGGGTAAACCGACATTTTTCAATGGGACATTACGAAGGATTTTAATTTTAATTTTCTTGTATCGCATTTGAATTAATTAAAGCTTAACGTATTTGAGTTAATATTTCACTGGGACATTAATAAGTATCAGATCATTGCAATTGTTCGTGCACGATTTTTGTTGTAAATATGAAATGACTGCAACTTTACAAAGATGTTTGTTTCGGTGCAGATTACTCGTGTGTTCTAGATTAAAAGATTACATCATTCACTCGCAAGTCACACTTTGTTCAATATTGACGCTTAAAGACAAAGGATTAAAAGTTGCACGTTCGCCATATTATGCACTATGAATTTCGGAAAGGAGTAAGCGTCGGAACTGCAACAAAAATAATTCTGAAGATTTATTTGGCTCCAACTCTTGAGACAGTCAAAAAGTGCCTTGACAGATTCCGTTAGGCTGATTTTGATTAGGCATCAGTCGACCCTCTGATGTCTCTGAAAGCGCCCTGCTTGCTAAATCGAAGAAGAAACGGAAGATTCCGGCAGAAGAGTTTGCTAATACCTCAAAAATAGATATTTCAACTACCTTTCTAGGTCCGTTTCCAAAATCGAATTGGTGCCACATTCTCTAACGGAATAAAAACAAACTCGATCGTATTTCTGAGGTGATTTGTTGTTACGCCATGAAAGTGTGTAATTCTTGGACAGAATTGTCACAAGCGATGAAAAAAGGATAGATTATTATAATGTTCGACGCAGACGCAGCTGGAAACAAACTTTCGAATATGCAGGGCAGGCATTCGATGAAAGTTGTCCAGTGTGTTTGGTTTGGTTGGATAATAATGTCATAATACACTTTGAGCTGTTTCCATTAGGCGAAAATTTTCCCAAAAAGAAGTATTGTAACCAACTCAGCAATCTCAATGCAACTATTCAAGAAAAACGTCCATTTAGGGAAAATCAAAAAGCTGATGTTTTCCACTACGTCAATGCAAGACCGCATGTTACAAAACATAGCATGCAGATGGTTAAATAGTTGAACCCCCTAGAAACCATCGTATTTCCCTAACCTGCTTCGTTCGGATTTTAATTTGTTCAGATATCTATGGAACAATTTAAATGGACAATATTTGACTCTGTACAGTTAGTAGAAAAATACCTCACATCGTTCTTCCAACACAAAAAACGAAGTTACTATGAAAATGTCATCCAAGGGCTTGTAGAACGGTGAAGACTATATATTTGACTAACATTGTTTTCCTGTGTATGTAAAATGTTGTTCTTAATTTTGTAATCGGGCATAAATTGTTCCTGTGTTCTAATTAAACATAATATTTTAAGGTTGAAGATATTTAATAGAGAAAGTATATTTATACAGAACATAATTTATAGTAAGTTAAATCGCGCTCATCTCATTGATTTTTACCTGCTTGCTTTGCCGTTATAACCTATTGGAATCACCTTTAACGCCTCTAGCTGGACGACATGTCTGATTGCAACAGACGTCTCTTTGTTTTTGCTCATAATGAGTGCAATCGTGTTATCAACCAAGCAGAGTTACTGTTTGCTGATAGAATGAAACAACATATTGCATCTCTCAAATTTGGCTCTAAAGATTATTGAATGTGCTGAACAACACTAAACACTCGACTCATCCGGAATAACGTCACCTGATTTCCCTATAGAAATGAGGTTCTACTAAATGACATGTGCATAACCCCTTGGATTGTACCCTCATAAATATAGTGGTGTTGAAGATATACCAGTCGTCGTCCTAAATATATGTCTTCAATTTTCTCCAAACTATACACCTATTGCCTCGCTGATTCTTGCTTTTCAGCCTGTCGGATGACCTGCTCTGACGTCCCTGTCTTTAATAATTCTGGAGACCCTTCTGGTTCACCCAACTACTGTCCTTTTACCCCTCTTCGTTAAAATCTTCGAGACTTTAATCAATGCCGATGTAGTTAAGCATCTTACCCCGTACGATATACAAACAATATGGTTTCTGTTTTGCCCAGTCTATCTCTGATGTGATCACGGCCATAACTAAATATGCACATCAAGGTCCTGATAATAACGACAAGATAACTTTAGATATTTTGAAGATGTTTTACAGTGTTTGAAATGGCGGTTTCTACGTAAGCTTCAAGGATAGGGTATTACAGGGAGATTATTGATTCAATCCAATAATTATTGACTTTCAGTTCCATTGAAATGAACGCTGGGTTTTCCCAAGTCTCTATTTTTGGTCCTCCGCTATTTCTGATCATCAGCTCAGCGCACATACTGAAAAATTGTGTTAACACAGTTCTTATTATTAATACTTCTAATACTGCTACTCAAGTAGTTATCTACGCAGAGGAAACAACCTTTTACTTCTGTTTCAATAGTAAATCCGGCATTGCTGCCAAATTTAACCTGGCCGTTTTTCTTGAAAAGAACCCGCAGTATGTGGTTGACTAGGAAAAGTAATGGCTTGTAGATTTTAATGCATCCGAAACGAAACTGCTCATATTTACCTACTACGGAAAAACTTCTCTGTCTCCTATCAGCAACGTTGTTGCTCAATTTCACGAGAGAGTCTCACTGCACCTTGTCGGTTTCATGTGTTCCATTGATTTGCTGTAGAACAACTACATTGAATCATTTGCTGCATCCACCAAAATGAAAGTTGGTTCTCTGTATCACGTCAGAAGTTTATCGCCGTCTGAATCCATCCTTCGCATCTACAAATCAAACACACATCCATGCATGGAATAGTGCTGCCATATATTGTCTAGTACCCCACTATACTGATTTCGAGGTTCCCGCCAAAATCCAAAGAAGTATATGTGATATGATCTGTACTGACTTAGCATCTCGACTACAGTCACTTTCTCAAAGTCGTGATGTGTCACTCGTCTGTCTTTTCTACAAATACTTTCATGGTAACTGCTCTTAGGCGTTATTTTCACTGGCGCCCCAACTCCATGAATTTAAGCCTGCTACTAGGTTGGCATCTCGGTCCAGCCCTATTCGTGTCGAGACAGTTAAATGTAACTGCCTCTTCTGCTAGAACAGCGTCCTCTCTTGCACTTCCCGACAATGGAACTGCCGTTCTCTTAGAAGATTTCTGACTATAACCATCAAGTGATTTTTTAAAATTTTCTTCCTGTCTCTCTCCCACATTTGCCTCATGAAAAAACCCAGACAATCCAGCATATATATATATATTCAAAAAGAAAACCGTAACGATTCATTTTGTTGGAATTTATTTAGTGAATATCTATATATACATCTTTTCAAACCGAAATCTCTTAGTAAATGGAGACAATACACGGGACTGGTGTATGAGAATGAGAAGGAGAAGGAAAAGCAAGAGAGAAGAGAAGTGAGAAGGAGGGGAAGAAGAAGAAAAGTGATGGGTGGTTAAGTTCTTTTAAAAAGTGAGATAGATAGAGTGTATGTAAAAGAAAGAAAAGGAGGAAGTAATAAATGGGTAGGAGTAAGCCCCAAAATAATGACGCGGCCAAGAAATCCTGCCCAAAATAACGGATTATATCGTCCAATTTGCTGTATAAAGCGATGTACATAGTTCCAGATCTAAAGATAAAAAAATTATTGGCCGTGTCAGTCTTTTTAATGTTACTACTAAATATTTCTGACTGATGAGATGAATATATAGATATTCACAAAATGAAACTTTATGGTTTTCTCTTTGAGTATTATTATTACTACTATGCTCTCTAGTCTACATCGAGCTCTCATAGGATTAGTATCCTTCTTGGAACTATCTCTACCACTCACAAATTTATATATATATATATATATATATATGACACAACGATTGTGTTTATATCTGAAACATACTGTTGCCGCTGGGTGTGGACTTCAGTTTCCATTTTTATATTTACATACACTCTATCTTTGATACCGACAACTTTAACTCATACAAATAGCATACCTTAAAATACCATATATATATATATATATATATATATATATATATATATATATATATATATATAGATAGATAGATATGCAAATTTCTGAGTGGTAGAGATAGTTCCAAGAAGGATATTAATCTTGTGAGAGCTCAATGTAGACTATATATATATATATACATATATATATATATATATATATATATATATATATATATATATATATATATATATAACTCTGTTTATTTTGCTATCTTGGTGATTGAGTGCAAAATTGCTATATTAACTCATTTATTGTAGATTGATTTGTTTTTACGGTTTATCCACCCTTTTCAAAGTGACTTAAATCTAGAAATATTTTTAGATTATAAGAATTTCGGGGACATAATAATAGTCTTTAATGATACGTGTTTTACTAATTAACCCATAGCTGGTGGGGGAGCAAAATTATTCATACCTTTCAAAAATGTGTATGAGCGTAAGTGAATAAAACGAACAGGAATGAACTGAATACGTCTGTATAATAGTCGTTATCCATTTCAACAGACGTACATCCACGAACTGGTATTCCCAAAGGGTCACCAAACATAACTTCAGTGACCGTACTCGTGGTATGTGTATTAGCTCTATGGTAATGTTATATGTAGTATGTAAATATAAATTTTAAATTATATGTTAATGTTTGTGACATTGCTGATAGGGCGGGAAATTACGCTTGGAACTATACCCGAATAGAAAAATGCATGAGATTAAATGTTTTCTTCAGTGGCCTTATGCCATTAACAAGAACATTAGAGAAATTTACGGTATAAAAATATCTATACTCTGTAGAAAAGAGAATATTTCTGACACTGTCATTTTGCAAGAGTTGCTTGGCGTTAAAGAAAATCATCATAAACGTATGCATTTGAAAATTGTTAGGAGTAAAACATATCGATAGAAACAGTAGTTAGAAAATCATTTAAATATTAGATTATACCTAATTTTTCATTCTTATTTAATAAAGAACGAATATTTTTTTAAAGAACTTTAAATTGAATTTTCAGAAAAGCACCAAAGCGTTCATAAAATATAAGTAGCTATCGAACGAGACAAAAAAAAATCGAACAATGCTGTAGCAATGTATGTCGAAAAGAGAGTGTGTCTCAGTAAAATGTCCAAAGGCAATAGTAGAGTTTGCCTGCATGGCGTTTTGTACTCGATGAATCAGCATAGTGCTCAGTGTGGAACATATTCATGGTGATTCTCGATTTCTCTCTCTCTATATATAAAATATTTTCTATTTTTAGTTAATTTAACTCACGGCTCCCAAACACGCAGATACGAATGGACGTCTGTCTGTCTGTCTCTCTCTCTATCCCTCTCCCCACCCTCCTTACCACACACACACACACACACACACACACACACACACATATATATATATATATATATATATATGAAAGTGAATATTCGAGTCAACACTCGGAGATGACAGATTGTTTCATGCTAAACGCAATCATCAGGCCGCATTCGTTGTTTTTTTTTCTCGAATATTTATATATACGTGTCAGTGTGTAGTCTCTTTCATTGTCTAATCCAAATAACTAAATAAAAAAGGGCAATAATAAACAAATTAACAAACCATTCCCTCCAAAATAACCGTTAGGTTAGAAGAATGTTAACTTTTATATTTACACACTCCCTATCTCTAATGTAAGACATTTTATCCCATAAATATAGCATAACTTAAAACTATATTTCTTATATATATATATATATATATATATATATATATATATATATATATGCGTGTATGTGTGTGCCTCTCTCTCTCTCTCTCTGTGTGCCTCTGCGTGTGTGCGTGTTATAAATGTAATGTTTTATGGATGAATTGGTCAGTATCAGAGATAGGCGACATGTAAGTATAAATGTGGACACTGTGGTCAACACCAACCGCCGAAAATTAGGTACATACTTCAAAGTAAACTCTAGGGCTTGTATATGGTCGACTACTTACTCATTTTACCACAAGGCTGTACAGACGACTGATGAGAAAAATGTGGTGAGATATTGTGTTATGCTAATATGTTGGTGATGGGTATGAATGAACTGAACGCTAACATTAAGCACGGATTTCTTTTGATTATCGTTATGGCAGGAAACAAACAGCTTACGATACACACACACACACACACACAAACTGTTCGAATAGGACAGGTTTGTATTTTACTTATTTTTTATCGTCTGAAAAATGTATAGAAATACCTAATTTCTGCAGGTAAGTGTTTCTTACGAAAAATGGTGTCAAGATGGTTAAAAGTCTTAACTTAAAACTTGGAAAATAGAAACTGAATTTGTTCAGTAGTTTATAGAGATTAAACTTTCATATATATATATATATATATATATATATATATATATATATATTGAACAATAAAAAAAATTAAAAAATTAAAATCTTCAGACACACTGGGTTGTAGATTAATATTTTTTCGTTTTTTGTATTATTATTCCATTTAGATTCCTCGACTAGATTCGGCCGAAATGGCCATCATCAGGAAGAGAAATATTTCTGCTTGCTGCTACCTCTAAACTACAAAAATGAATGTCTTGATGGAGAAATTGAACTTTTGTCTATAGTTTTCATTTGTTTTTTTATTTTTTTATCTTTTTAACATGAATCTTTTCACACTCCTTGTGTTGGTCAAACAGTCTCTTTTAAGTTGTTATTTGAGATAAGAGCTGGATAAATACATGCTGCTATGAATTCTCTGGTCAGTTTGACAGTTTTATTGGACTTGGTGAGGGGATGTGGCTCTGTTTAGTGTTTGTGTGTGTGTTATTTGGTTCTTAGGGAGTGAGTGAGTATGATGTGTAAGCGTATGTATTGCTGTGGGTGTGTGTTATCAATTGGCTCATTAGGGAGTGAGTGCGTATGATGTGTGTAAGTGTGTATATTCGTGTGGGTGAGTGTATAAGTGTGAGGCCTCTACACCTCCGTAAGCCTGTCTGTCTTGTGTAGGTGAGAAATGTGGGTAGGTTTTTTTTATTTGTTGAGTTATATCTATATATTGTTAAATTTGGGATTTAGCCCGGCTGGATATTTTGTTTTTAGACGTTGTATCCACTTATTTTCATGCGACTCTAAAATCTTTCTAATGTTATCTGCTCTGAACTTTTCTATTCTCTCAATTATAGTGAATTTGGAATGGGTTTTGAAATGTTGTTCTACAGGTAATAATTTTTCATGGGGAGTCGACTTAATTTGTTTACGATAATTGTTAATTCTGTAGTGAAAGGGCCATTCAGATTTTCCTACATATTGTTTCTGGCATAGTGTGCATTCTAGGAGGTAAATTATGTTATGACTTCTACAGTTAGAATCGTGGTAGATTTTGAAAGTAGATTTAGTGACTGAGCTAGTGAATGAATTCGTGCTTTCAATATGGTTGCAACATAAACTTCTTTTGTTGCTGCATGGTTGGGAAAATCCTGTTGTTTTTGTTCTTAGTTTATTACGGATTACCTTGTCCCCTGAAATGTGGTTACTACCTAGGATTTCTTTTAGGTTCTTAGGTCTACGATATGCAAGAAGGCCAGGTTCCTTAAACAGTTTTTTTAGGTCTGGTTTGAGATGTAGTATTTCCCAGCGACGTTTGATTATTTGAGATAGTGGAGGCAGAGTGGGGTTGAAAGTGGTTACTAGAGGGATGCGGCTAGATTTATTTTTAATCTTGTACATTAGGGTGTCTTCTCTAGGTGTGGAAATTGCTTTATTTATTTGTTCCCTGATTAGGTGTTGTTTATAGCCACGTGTTGTGAATTGATGCTCCAGATTTTCAATGTGTTTATTTAATTCTTCATTTTTAGAACATATCCTTCTGAGTCTAATTGCTCAGATATATATATATATATATATATATATATATATATATATATATATATATATATATATACACTAAAATATTCACTAATAAAACAGATGAGTTACATATATATATATATATATATATATATATATATATATATATATATATACTAAAATATTCACTAAAATCGCCATTGGCCTCCAGAGGATTTTGGAATTCCCTGTAACTCATCTGCACTCTCTACTTGTTAATGTTGATGAAAGCTGTCATAATCATTGCCGTCAGTTCATCTTTGGTTTTACACTGACTTTTGTTAGTCTCTCGATTAACTGCACTCCACATGGGTGTTGCAGTCTAGGAAGTTAGGTGGCAAGATCTAAAGGGTGATATTGTCGCAAAAAGTATCTGACATTCGGGACTGGGTCTTCGGTCCTCCTGCTTCTTTAGCATAGTGCAGAGTCCTGCTGGTAGATATACGTTCTTCTAACAGCCATTCTTTTGTGACGTCACCCCGTCTGTCTCAGCGCCGTCTGTCTCAGCGCCGTCGCCGTCCTATACTGTCCTGTAACGACCAATGTGACTTGGTATTTGTCGCGGCACCAAATGTGACGTTCTAACCTTTTGCTGATTCGGATGGGAATCTGGTTAGATTCGGCATCAGACTTGTCGTTCCCAGCTCGCCTCCAACGTCTGGTTACCGAAGTAACTGCTTTGATTTCTAGTCTAACCTACCCACGTTGTGATTTGATCTTAGGTAGACGAAATCAATCAATCGCCGGGCCGTAATGCAAGCCGAGTCATAAACAAGGTTAATACTGCACAAGAAAATAAAGTAACAACTCGAAAAGTTCAAATGTGTTAAAAAAAGGATAACAATATTTTATATCTGGTTGCTGAATACAGGACTGCGTCTTTCTCCCAAACCGCTAATATGGATACGTGACACTTAGCGTTTGTTAGGCGAGTTTTAATATCTTAAGTTGTTTTTCGATAACTTGGTTTTTTGGTGTATCTTCAGGTGATATACGTAAAACTTGTTTTGATGGTGTAAGTCGTTCTTCAAAAATAAATTGTTTTTGGTTAGAAGTCGAGGTCGTGATTCCGTGGGATCTCAGTCAGCTTTCTGCGAGGCGGGTCTCAGAGCTCACAGCTCAATTCTGGGTTTCTCTCTCCAACTTCCAACTCCAACTCAACTGCTTGCCTGTCTCTTCAACCCCAACTAACTGCCGTCTACTCGTTGCGACTCTGCTTATATGGATGCCGACCAAAACCGGGGTGGGCCTGTCGGGATTTGAGGTTCCTTGATAATTCTAAATCAGCATCAAGGATTTCCTTTGTTTTCGGTCAGGGAGATTTATTAACTTCCTTAATTTCTAGTTTAAGGGAATCGTCCTTCCAAATTCTTCCTTTCTCATGTTAGTATCTCATACCAATCCCTTCAGAGGCGCCAACAGGTTTTTCCTCTCTTTCATAGTGGCATCTCACACCGATCCTTTCAGGGGGCGTCAACAGGCCTCCCCTCCTTCTTCACATGATTACCTTCGCCTACTGCCACCATTCAGCCAATGGACGCCCAGCAGCGTGGGTGTGGCTAGACTGGCCTCGGTTTAAAAAGAAAAAAAAACATCTTCCTTTTTTTTTTCTTTTCTTCTTCCCGACAACAAACCCTTACGACACTAAACTTAACCGAACGCCGTCTGGAACTCGTCAACTATACCTTCGTCAACCAAGCACTGGGGCTGGTCAATGATCTTTCGCACCCTGTTGCCAATTATTCGTTCCGATAAAATAATTTTTCTATCATGGCCAGCTCCGACACAAAACAAGTGCTCTTCTCAAATGATATCTCCGCAGATATTTAAAGGATTAATCTTTCCTTCCTTGTACTCTACGGGTGGTCCAGCGGACATTTTTCTCGGTCAGAGTGCGACCCACTTAATTTTTATCTCTTAGCATTCTACTTTGTAGGCCACATGACCAACCTGAAATTTTCATTATTGCCATGGGCAGATTGCTATCTTAAAAAAAAAGCGAGAATTACTTTAGGTGATAAGAAGCCATCACGAAAAGACACTGAGCGATGTTTTTTTTTCTAACAAAGAAAAGTCGTAAAGATTTTATTTTCATTAGTGGCGAACACTAATGAAAATAAAATCTTTACGACTTTTCTTTGTTAGAAAAAAAACATCGCTCAGTGTCTTTTCGTGATGGCTTCTTATCACCTAAAGTAATTCTCGCTTTTTTTTCACCCAACCATAAATAGTGTCACACTTTCCACCCAGGACAACACCCAAATACACTGAAATGTTCATACTGTGGTTTCCGGGCCGAATGATAAGCAGTACAGCATGTAGTTTACATATTTCTTGCTGATTAAATTACGTCATGGTGCTCTTTTTCCCAAAGACGGTGCCCGACTGATTCTACTATACTGTGCAGTGGACAAAATCGAAAATAAATAACGCGCATGCGCGATATTAAAAATATAATTTGTGGGAATTAACCGGTCGATAATATCGCGACCATTGACCCTGTATACATAAAAACACACGCAAACACACATAGGCAAGCACATGCATCTGTAAGTGCGTGTGTGTGTGCGTGCGTGTGTCTCTTTCTCTCTCTGGAGTATGAAAAGCATAGAAAGAGAAAAGAAAGATAGCGTTAGAAACAGAGAATGAGATTTACTGTTAAATTCTCCTTTGTATATTTATCCATTATGGTATTAACAACCTCATTTAATTCTGAAATAGAAGTATATAATTTGAAAACCTACCTTTGTAGAAATTTAAAATTCTACATAGAATTAATGTAAGGCCTAGATTACTTCTGTTAAAGTACATTTAGTTTTATATTTTTCGAGTAGTTATTGAATAATTCGCAAGTAAACGATTGTCAATTCTCTTTTAATTATTCTAAGCCGATACTTCTCTCGTTGATAGATTACACTTGTTTATTTGTAAGAGCGATTTCTTTAGAAAACTGCATATGGAACTTTCATGTTAGATTCATATCTGCCGGTAAGAAAGTAGCGATAATAATAATGTTATTTTTGTTCGCCTCAAACTATAAATGATGTCAAGGCAACAGTGGGATGCGGCTTATCGAATGACGTCTGGGAAACCTGATTGAAAATTCGTTGAAAAATGTGCGAGAGTTTTAAGTTAATTCTCATAGCTGACGGATGATTTAAAAAGAATCTAAAAATATGATGATTAAATCAGGAGATTCAGAGGTCGCCCATATTCAAGAGAAGATCTACTGTAGAGTTATTTGACTCGAAGGCTGATCCAAGTGTGCCAAAGAATACATGGGCAAACTTGAAAAAAATATGATAAAAGACGACAAAAAGTTAACGTTTCGTATGCAGAAATCAATGATTGTAGCTCCGAGGAGTCTGGTGCTTGTAAAAATAGATACATACTAGAGAATTAGTTGGCGAATAATTATATAAAAATTTTAAAAGTTACCAGATATTCTTAACATGGATATCACTGACAGAATTATTAATAGTAGCAGTAATAGTATTAGTAGTATTAATAATAAGAATTGTGTTCACACAATTTTTCAGTATTTGCACTGAGCTAGCTAACAAGAAATTACCATGCACACATACTGAAAAACTTTGTTAACCCAAAATGTAGATTCTGCGATAAATATCGAGAAACAATTCGTCATCTTGTATCACGTTACACAGTGTTAACAGCCACATTACACCAATTGTTCAAATACAGTTCACACATTATATAGGGCTTTATCTACGTAAAATATGTGTGATCGTTTTTTTTCATACAAAAACTATCAGTAAAAAATATCATGGAGTCATTTCTGTTATTAGGTCTCTAGTTGGGACATGGGGGAAATAATAATAATAATAATAATACCCGACTGAAAAAGAAAATAAAAAAATATTATAGATGTGAGCGCTGGTTAACTACCGTGTTGAATTCACAAAACAGAATATCCTTAATCGGACCATAGCTGCCTTTAAGCCAATGTATGTCAAACGAGAAAGCTTCTCATTAGCCACTGTACAGAGATCCGAAGGAGGAAGAGCATTAGTTCAACTAGAAATGTCTTGCAAAAACCCAAGGGACGGCCTTTCATGATAACCTGACATGACAGTAATTGGTTGATAATATGTGGCAAAGCACAGAAAAGAAAAGAAAATTTATTCAGTTATAGAGGAAACCAAAAATTTCAAAAAGTGCAAATAAACAATGATACACAAACTGCAGCGAAAAAACGAAAAAAAAAAAATTAAAATTAAAAAAGGAGGCAAAAGCACTGTACCAAATGTAGAAACGATGGCAAGATAGGACCTCTTGGCCAAACCAAACAAGCTGATGTAAACAAATCTCGTACACATCATTGGCTACGTATTGCAGCGTTAAAGCTGAAACCAAAGGTTTTATTCTTGTTGCGAAGGACGAATCATTGCTAACAAGAAATTTCTAAGCAGACGTACTGAAAAATTATTTTAACCCGAAATGCCGATTCTTTGCTAAATATCCAGAAACAATGAACCATCTTGTATCAGGTTGCACAGTGTTAGCATCCACTTATTACGAAATTAGACATGATAGAGTGGGCCAATATTTGCACTAGAAAATATCCAACTTTTACTGTAAGAAAACTGCAAAATACTGGTATGAAAGTCACCACGACCGTTTTACAGAAAAAGGTCTTGTAAGAATTTATGGGTCTTTATAATATACACAGGGAGAACAAAGATAATTGTACAGACATCGCACGTGCTTTTCTATTGACATGACATTCTATTCAAATTGTAATGTATCTTTAAAAATCATCAATGAAGACTATCAAAATACAATGATCTTGAAGTTGTAATCTTCGAAATTCGGCACATAAGGACATCAATAATTCCAGTTGTAGTTGGTGCCCGCTGATTGATTGGAAATGTTTCCTTACCCTCATTGAAGGGATTCCTGGTAACCCATACTTTAAAGAAATACTTACAAGTACCTCAAACACCGTAAGAAGGGATTTATCTATGTAAAATATGTGTGATGTTAATATATCTTTTGTTCAGTGATCAGTGCAAAATGTCATGTAGACTTTTCTGAAATCATGTCTCTGGTTGGGATCCGGAAAGTATGTATATAAAAGTGAACGCAATAATAATAATGATAATGATTCTGTGGTTAATATCACTTTTATATTTAACCTGTGTTAACATTTATGCAATTAACTTAAAAATACATTTTTTTTCTTTGTAATTTTATTTTATTTAAATCTATTTAAGTTTAACTTTAATTTTATTCATTTTATGTTCTTTAATTTACATTTTTACTTTTTATAATATTTTCCACACTTCTCCCGGACCTTTCCGTAACTGAATTCCGTTATATCTAAGCATAATGTACATTTGTCGTTTTGCATATATATATATATATATATATATATATATATATATATATATATATATATATATATCTGTAGGTATGTATGCTTGTATATATGTATATATACTTGTATGTATGTATTTAGGTATAATTTATTCAAAAATTATAACGTAAACATCATAAAAATAGATATTTTATTCACCTCTTCTGGTGCCTTCCCAAGTGATGGTGTTGAATGTTGTTCTACATTCAACACCATCACTTGAGAAGACACCAGAAATTTTGAAACGAAATTACTTTTTTTTAGTGATGTTATAACATGTCTATGTTATAAATTTTTGAATAAACAATATTTGCTCTACTCTGTATTCAGCACTCTTTTAAGAATAACGTTTTTGGTTATTGAAATTTTATTTCATCTGCACTAATCTTATACTTGGTTTCATGTGTGTGTGTGAAATATATATATATATATACATATATATATATATATATATATGCAATTTTTATATTTATTTTCTATATATTATATTAAACCCAGGATCACAAACTCACACCAATCTAACTATATATATATATATATATATATATATATATATATATATATATATATTAGGTTGTCCCAAAAGTTCGTAAATCCTTGCAAATATTGAATATTTACTAAAACAAAAACAACAAAATTATTCCTCAAATTAAAGACCATCATTTTCCAAGACATTCTGCCATCAATCTGCAAGCTTTTGGATCTGGTGAAAGTACCATTCAGACGGCTTCGAATCAAAGAATTCTTGACTCGCTTCCTCGACTTCATCAAACGTGTCGAATCTGAGGCCCTTCAGAAAGTGTTGCATTGAGCGGAAAAAGCTGTAATCTGATGGAGCACAGTAAGGACTGTAGGCTGGATGTGGCAGAACCACAACGTCGTCCAGCTCTTCAAACTTGTCTTTGGTCTTCATGGCGGTGTGTGGCTTGACATTGTCCTGCTGCATCAATGCGCGCTTTCGGTTGATCAGAGCCGAGTACTTTTGCTTCAACTTTTCGTAGACCCGCTCCAGTTGCTGACAATAAAGTTCGGCACTGATGGCACGACCATTCGGAACCAACTGAAAATGCACGATTCCTTCAAAGTTCCACGAAACGCACAAGATAACTTTCTTGCCGAATCGATCTTGTTTTGGAACCGACGGTGTCTCTTTCCCTTTCTGAACCCATCGCTTGTCTCGATTTTGCTGAACCAGGTGGACCCATTTCTCGTCCGATGTCACAATGCGCTTCCAAAAACGCTCGTCCAATGGATTGCTGAGCAGTTGACGGCAAATTTCAACTCGTCTGTTGGCTTGTGCTTCGGTGAGTTCATGGGGATCTTGGTGCGGCTTTTTGTGAACAAAATCAAGTTTCTTCAAGTGTCGGTGAATTGTCGATTCTTCCAACTCCAAGCTCATCAGCCAATCTTCGAGTGCTCGATGAAGGCGCAATATCCAACCCGGTTTGCAAGTCTCCATTATCCAACTTTATCGGCGGTCCCAAACGAGGCTTATCTTCAAGACTTCTCTCGCCAGAATCGAAACGCTTATACCACTTTGAGATCGCCGCATATGCAATTGTTCCTTTACCTTCGGCAGCACAAATCTCTTCTGCAGCTTTTCTGGTTGAAAGACCTCGCTTCCAGAAGTAACGAATCAAAACTCGCAGCTCAATTTTATCAGTTGCCATCTGAAATACAAAGATGAAGATCACTATAACAATATAAACGCAAAAAACAATAAAATAAAAATTTTTATGAAATAAAATTTTTTCAAAATTATCAAAATTAACAATAAAGTAAAAAAACAATTAAAAATTGCATAAAAATTCAATTTTTCGTAAGTGTTTACGAACTTTTGGGACAACCTAATATATATATATATTCCCATGAGTAAGGATCGTATTAGCTGCTTATCTATTTTCTTTCGTTCGTAGAAGTCTGCATATAGAATATTAGTGTACTATTTTATTTTATTTAAGGTTATTTGACTATTTTAAAATTTTAATCTGTTAAAATATTTTTTCGTTATAGACTCTAATGCATGTCTATCTCTGACCTTTCATCTGGTAGCCATAATTGCAATAGTTGGTTAAAAGTTATTATAGTCAATACCATTTCCATTTTCATATGTTACCTCCCTGAATAAAGTTTCTAGACGATAATCTCTCGGTCCCTGGATATTTTAATACGTACCCACCAAATTTCCTTGGGAGGGAAAGCACTTTAGTCTTGGTTACCAGTCGTCAAAGAGCTGCTATCTTCAATAAATTTATGCTATGGCGGTCAGGGTTAGTACGCCAAAAAAAAAAAATCGATAAAAATTCATTGTCATTGCTTACAAATAAATACTCCTACCGTCACCCGGACCAACAAAAGCGTCCCTCAGCTACGAATCAGTCCGAAAAATTTCTGACTTGAACAAACCCTTGCCACAACGAGGAGACATCTGGCCACCATACCAGGACTATTTCCAACTTTCGATCAAGTCACTCAATGACAAACCAATTAATAAAAAAGCAAACAAAATGAACTCGCGATGAGTATCACTACACTCAAAAATCTACAAAAGGACATCACGGGGCAGATATACCAAATATGAGCTTTGGTAAGAACTGGTGAATGACCCTATCTCAACCAAAATATGCTTGCCACATGTCCGCAGAGACATCGTGCGAAATAAAAGACTAATGTAGAAATAGATAAGATTGAATATAAGACAGAATAAAATAAACCATCAGGTAGAGAAACATTAGGTGAAATTGGAAATAAATAATATGAAAGAGGATCTGTTAAAACTAAAATAAATGAGACACGAAACAGTCTATCAGAAAATAAAACTGATGTATCTACCTGCGATATAAACAGCAGTTATTAAGTTTATGTCACTGAAGATGAGTCAAACTACATTTGGACATAATTCCTTGAAAACAACAGAGCTGAAATCACTGACGAGAAAAAACATATTATTTAAATACTTAGCATAGTAACTCGCACACAAATGTCAGACAGAGAATCGTTCCCAAACATTTATATGGCAAAGTTCAATAAACATATTATGCCAATATACAACGCCGCACTGAAAACATTGTTAACGAACAAAAAACTGTGAAGCATCGCCGAAGTAAATAATATCATATACGCAACAGCTTTAGCAGCTACTGGGAAGCTTCGTATCAAGACAATGAAGAGATCAAGCAACAGACAAAAAGAGCGAGCTTGGAAGGAAAAATTGAATCGAGAAATAGAGGAAATCGAGTGTGAATTATCGACGCTAGATTTGATCTCAAGAGACCCAAATATTTCAACATGCAAATACAGAAAGATGACCCAGAGATATAAAATTCAATTCTTAAATAAAATTCCAGCAATCAAGGAAATACCGAGACAAACTGCAGCTAAATGCATATAGAACTAGACGATTCGAAATGCGTAGTAGATTCTATCGGCAAAATAAGATATTTCAAGCAGACCTTAAGAAATATTACAGAGAATGTAGAAAAGCAGTCTTATTATTCAAAACGCTACCATTTACTGAAAAAGGGCAAAACTTGGAGGATAATATTTAGATCAGCTCAAAAGAATATAACTTATTGTAGAATAAATCCAACGTGAATAGAGAATGATTGATAGACTTCTACTAGTACGTGAAAACATAACCAAGACAAATGTTAAGCACACTCTCACAAAATCCCCTTAATTTAAATCCCCAAGAAATGAAAAGGTATCATTTTTTAATATATCATCTGTAATCAATCCATGAAATACCTGCACAAACTATATCAATGCTTATTAATAATCCCAATGAATCCTAGAATGGATCATTGAAGGTGTTACATGTCTCCTACGGAAAACGCGTGAAACTGATGATTCGAAAAATTATAGGGCAAAAACATGTCAGTCCACCAAGTATAAATTGATCCCGTCTGTCCTTACGAACTGTACTTAATTTTTCTCGATGAAATCAAGTTTCTTCCCCTGGAAGAGAAAGGATGTCAGAGAGGTTTATTAGGTTGAAATGATCAAGAATGGATAAACAAAATGATACTGGAAATGGATAGATTACCGTAAGGCCTTTGCTAGTATACCACACTTTTGGTCCCTTAAAGCTTTGGGCATTTACAAATCACTTTGGGGATAGTACATGTCTTTAAGCACAATTGACCATCTTGTATCATTTTGCACGGTGTGGGCACCCACTGGATATTAAAACGTTGTGAGTATGACGATAAACTACATTCTAGAGCAAGGCCTCTGATTAGGAGGTTTTGAGGAGCGTAGAACCACACCTTAATTGCTGTTCTTCCCACATACACGCTGACCCCGGGTAGTAGCACCTGTTAGGGTCCCACCTATCGGTAAAACCTGTGTTTCAAAACTCTTTGAAATGTCAAAGTAATTTTTATAATATAAAATTCTAGCAGTACATTAAAAAAAAAAATATTACCAGCAATCCATTTTTGGAACAAATATTGCCAGCAATGCATTTATGAAAAAAGAGTTACCATTAATACTTAAAAAATATTACCAGCAATAAATTGTAAAAAAAAAATAGCAGTAAATATATTTTTTTTAAATTATTGCCACGATTACATTTTTTAAAAGAAAATATTAGTAATACATTTTTAAAAAAAAAATCTTACCAGAAATATATTTTTGAAAAAAAAAAAATGCCTGCAATACATATTACAAAAAATATTACCAGCAATACATTTGACTCTCCATGAAAAAAAATCTCTTTACAAAAATAAGTCAAGGAAATCTGATCTACTGATTTCTAACAAAGAATATATATTCTATATTCTGTTCATACGAATCTATTGTAGAAATCTTGTCGGCATCAAATAAAGCATTAAGTTTCATATGCCATAAATTAAAATAAACCAAACTAAACTAAATATAAAATCCGGCATGAAAGAATGAACCAATAATCGCATTGGAAAATCTGGAACTTTTAAGGAAAGGAAACCGCAAGAAATTGGCATGAACACCACCTAGATACGGTTACAGAAATAGGAGCAGTTTTATGAGAATTTACAATGCACACAAACAGAACAATCAAATCTAATCGCCCAGACATCGTGTACATCATTTTATTTCAATTATTTTCTACAGTTCATTTTAGCTACCCATTCTCAAATTTATATCAACTAAAACTATTTCCATCTTCCATATGATTGTTTTTTTCTCTCCGCCACCAGCGTCTCAAACGTTAGGTATTTTTTGTTATTTCTCACAAAAATTTCCCTACAAGAATTTCGAGTAAAATGTCTCGAGTTTCATCCGACGAACATCTCCGGAGGAACATATATTTAAAAAATTATAGGAGTTTCATATCGTTCCAGAGAATATTCATAGAGAACCTGAGAATAATTATCAAAGTTTATGTTGTTTTTTTTTCTGTTCTGCTCAAAATTAGTAATTTGTCCAATATGAGTAGTATTGACCCAGGATTCAATATTTACTGTAATACGGCGTGTACGCACATAAACATAGGAAACTATCTTCTACGAAGTTTTATTAGGTTAGTAGAAAAAAATTTCCAACAACCCATTTTATCTAAACGAAAAATTATATGCAGAGTAGAATATATGTTTTATTTAATTTTTTGGAATCTGATTTATGAATTCGATGAATTATTAATTCAAATTTTGTATCTTTATTAAATTTTTATCTGTTCCGCGGATGCTTGGATCAGTGAAATAAAGAAAGGAATAGGGGAAGAATTGCTTTCAATATACTAGAATATATGTTCAAATTTTTTCTATTCTGCTCAAAATTTGTTTAATTCCCAGTGCCTTACGAATGTTTTTAATTGACTTTAATTGCAGTTTATTTTCTCTGACTAATATATTTTAATTGGTGAATACGTTTAAAAATTAATATTTAATATTTCAATAGATTCCTTTCTTAGCGGCTGAGTTCTGTGTTGCATGTTGTTTTGATTCTGGATTCAATTCTTCAAACCATGAACGCTACATCATAGAAATGTCTTCGTGCCTTTTTGTTTATATGCAAACTTAAATAGAAACAATTCTTCACTGTCAGAATTCCATGTTCACGGGGTTCAAACCATCCACACTCAGTTCTTTTCATCCGAGTTCTGAATAGTAGTTTGCCATTCTATGTCAGCCTACGCAGCCTGAAACAACTGCACGAGAAAAATGTTTATAATAAGGAAAAAACTATATTTGGTTGATGTGCATCATTAATTTAATTCCCAGTACCTTATATATGTTTTTCGAAGTTCTATAAACCACAGTTTTTTAACTCCTATCTATCTATCTATCTATCTATCTATCTATCTATCTGTATAACGAAGTTTTAAAGAAAATCTGATCTAAAACGAGACATAAATGTATAATCAGAAAGAGACAGTTTGAATTTGTGGGACACATAATGAAAAAAGATTTCCCCTAGATATTAATACTAACTGAACATATAAAATTCTCATATTTATTTGCACAAATGTACAAAATGTGGCACGAGGCCTCAAGGGGAAGGACGGTCTTCTTCTGTCTTAATTCTAAACTTAGCTAGACACAGACACGGACCCAAACATACCAACAATATTTCTATCACCAAAACAACACAAGTATCCATACCTTTCATACTACGTCCACCAAAATACATCTTCGTCTCAATGAAAGTCCTAAATAGTCACCTTATGTACAAATATTGTTCATGGGGAGAGGGGCATAAAAACAACAATTTCTAAAAAGAACCCCAATCTTTTTGTACAATATGACATAAAATATTTGCAAGAAACTAAACAAAAAGGGAGTTAGTAATAAAAAAAAACCCACAAATCTTAAATGTGGCAGAAATATCAGTTAATCGGACGAAATCAATGCAGGACTATGAAAAATAAGGAAAACATTCATTCCTCCAAAGCATTCACACAGGTACATACTCATTCATACACAGCAACAAATACGAAAAATCACACACACGAAACGAAAGGCGCCCCACATCCATCAGAGAACTGACATCACTGACCGCCTAAACGAGGGAGGGGATGGGAAATTAAACAAAAGAAAAATTAGGGACAGAAATAAAAGGGACCAATGAGCAAGCATACCCTAGCTAAGTTAACCAGAAAAATGGGAAACTAAAAATTCAAATAAGAAAACCTAAACTAGCCTAATATCGGGGTGGGTTGCCTCTGTTCAACCCTGTTAGGATAAAATTCTGTACCTAACCGACATCCAAGTGCCACTCAAGGTCAGTCTCTTTCACTCTACACATTCGCGCAAGATTTACCCACCTTTTGCCAAATTCTGATGAAGGGAGCCGCCGCCTTTCCGTCCTAATCTTGACTTTCAGTTGATGCTTAAAGAACAAGATCAGTTGGGAAGAGGTGAACTTTTCGCCATCATAGAATTCCTTCTGACGCGTCACCCAAATTACGACTCTCATAACCCCTAGTAAGCAACAGAACACAGTGTTCAGCCTTCGTCAATTGCGGCACCACATTGCTACAAACAGAACTGGCTTCAAGGACAAAAAACTTTCCCTGTAGCATGCGAACCATGAGGTCTTCAACAAACCCGCACGACGGCACTACCGTCTTGCACTGAAAAAAGGCATGACCAATGGTCTCGGCTTCCCCAGTACAGCGTCGACAGTTTGGATATTTCTCCAAGCCTGCTGAACAAAGTCTCTTGCCGACCCAGAGGGCCCCACAAATCATCAGCCAGGTGAGTGATGCCTCATCATTATTGAGGCGTTTCAAGTAAGACCGAGCTCGCCAATCAGATCATCTTGAACGGTCCCCCTAACAGACGATATAATGCCTTACGAAACAACGCCTGGGCGTCGGAGAGGCCATCCGACGTCCGTAAGAGGAGTTTCAGAGCCCAACGACATTCGCGGTAGAAGGAGCACTCGGCTCGGGGTGTACGGCTGGCCTCCTCCTCGCACGAGTGCACACTTCTCAGGGATGGGAAATATTTTCGGACGTCTTCTTTCCAAAAGGTACCCACCTCATCCGAACCGCGACACATTCGGTCTAAAAAGGTAATTCGAAGAATATGTTGACGAATCTCAATGCTAGGCATACCCAGACCGCCCTCATAGGGATGAAGGCAACAAATCTCGCAAGATACCATAGGGGCCTTGTCTCTCCACAAGAAAGAGAACAAGGTCAGTACTAATAAAATTAGTCTGGCATACGGGAGTGGAAGTACAGAGAGTCGGTACAGGAGAATCGGATAGATGTGTGAAACATACTTCCGACCTTCCCTTCAGGGAAAGTCTCCTCCGAGATCACAGATTAACCGCAATCTCGGCCTTCCCTTGCACCTCCGACCAGTTCATTTCCAAGTGGAGATCAGGACCGAACCAGGCGCCGAGTATCTTGATCGGCCCATCCGTCCAGAGGAATGGTCCTGGAAGAAACTCCCTTCCACGCACCCAACCGCAAGCCCACAGACTTATCGCGGTTGATCTTGGCCCCCGTCACCATCTCATACCTACTGATCTCCTTGCTGACTTCGTCAATCTCGGCTCTGCTCGACACAAGAAACGTCGTCAGCATAGGCAGAATACCTGGCTGAGGTGGAAGCCCCAGGCAGGGAAATTCCGCGCAGGACCGGATTCGCCTTTAACTTGCGAAGGAATGGTTCCAACGCAAGAACGTAAAGCAAAGGCGAGAGCGGACAACCTTGACGAATGGAGCGAGACAATACGAAAGGCTTCGATCTTACTCCATTCACTTCCACCAGCGCACCGGGGGTCGCATACAAAAGTCGGATCCATGAGCGAAAGGCGGCTCTGAAACCGACCGCCGAAAGGACAACCTCCAGAAAGCGATGGTCAACTCTATCGAAGGCCTTGGACTGATCTAAATTAATCAGCGCGGCTTCACTGTCGATTTGTTCTAAGATCAAGCGTACCATATCAAGGTTATTCTGAATAGTCCTGCCCTTTACAGCACAAGTCTGTTCAGGGCCAATCAGACTAGACAGGTCAAGCTGCTAACGGATTTTCGCCAAAATCTTTAACTCAGTGTTTAACATGGTTAAAGGGCGAAAGTTCCCTAACCCATCCCCACCGCTCTTGACCTTACGCAGCAACTTTATCACACCCCTGGTGAAGTGTTGAGGTATAGACCCCTGCTTCAGCCAGTGGTTGAAAATCAGTTCCAGCAAAGGAACAAAAACGTGAAAAAATCTCAAGTACACTTCGTAGGGAAGACCATCTAATCCCGGAGACTTATCCAGGCCAACCTGCTTCAGCGCTTCACAGATATCCGACTCTGTAATGGGAACCTCTCACCTAGCCGCTTCAGCTGCCTCGAGGCAGGAAAGTCAGATAAATAGGCGTCGAACTGAGCAGAGCTCAGACCGGGCTCCCTGGTGAAAAGATCCTGAAAGTAATCCCGAAAGACCTCACATATGCCCGCGTTTGTAGTCACGGTCCACTTATCCGGCAATGTGACGCACGCTATATGTCGCCTAGGCGCGTTCCGATTTTCCTCTGCATGCAGTTCAGCGGCCATATTCGTTGCCTCAGAAGACATTCTTTTTAACCTAGCCCGAACTACCAGAGCTTGATCGTTCTTGATATGCAAGGAGGACAACTCTGCCTTGGCTAAGGCTATTTCCCAACTAACACGGGATTTCACGGCTCGATCAACTTTATTTTCTAAAGCTGTTTGCGCCGCTAATCTATCTAGATTGAGTCGACGACTGAAATCGGCAGCGAACGTTCTAATTTTAGATTTTAAGCTGTCCCACCAGGCGTTTCCCACAACT
This sequence comes from Acanthosepion lycidas, assembly GCA_963932145.1. Classification (NCBI taxonomy): domain Eukaryota; kingdom Metazoa; phylum Mollusca; class Cephalopoda; order Sepiida; family Sepiidae; genus Acanthosepion; species Acanthosepion lycidas. The sequence continues at coordinate 124,798,099 of OZ010571.1, forward strand.
ACCCCCGTCAATTCCTTTTGTATCATTAGTAAGAGCTGGTACCGGGAACCTTGCTCACTAAATAATGAACAGTTAAATTTCCAGTAGCTACCCAATCTGACCTTAGGCTTATTAAGTTTACACGGACCCGGACAAGACTATGATCCGTATAAACTATGTAATGGAAGCTTGGACACCCTAAGAGCCCCACATCGACTCTCCTAACTAAGACTCGGTCGAGGTAGCTCGTAAGCGTCCCAGGAGCCGAGTTGCCACTAGGTGTTCAAGTCCATGCTACCTCCCGAGGGTGTTCATTCCGGTAATTATCGACAAGATCAAACTCATCGATAAAGTCCCGAAATGGTTTCACGTCCGGGTTGTTAGTACCTTGTTTTTGCCCTATACGATCTATATCGGGGTCAAGGACGGCATTCCAATCCCCCGCTAAAACTACCCGACGAGACGTCGTCAAAAACTGCGCGATCCGCCGAAACAAAGCAGACTGCTCGGCATTGATATTGGGCGCATAAACCCCAATTAGACGTAGAACCTTATCCTTTATGGTAACATCCAGCACGCAAAGTCTGCCTGCCGGATCCGCGAAGAAAAGGGTACATGCAGCCTTCAAAGACTTGCCCACTAGCCAATAGACACCCCTCGAACGACCATCAAAACATGCTAAATAAACGGCGAACCCCTTAGACAGTATGTCCTCACGGTCAGGAGAAGAAAATCGGGTCTCTTGTAAACAACATACATTCACCCCGCTACGCTGAAGGTCACGAGAGAGCATCGCCCTGCGAGACTCGCACCTCAGGCCCCGGAAATTCAAACTAGCTAACCAGAGCGCCATTGTCAAATCGATTAGGGTTGTCCTTCAAGATAGAACATGGCTGGGGTGAGGACACCGACAGCTTGTCCCATAGATCCAGACGCCATCTCAGTATCGAGGGTATCATCCTGAGACAAGCAGCCGATGTCCACAGGATATATTAGTTTAAGCGCCCTATAAAGGGATGGGTGAAAAAAAAGAGGGACTCTCCCTTTACATTGTTTGGATTTGTCCAAATGTTCTTCCAATACTACGGCTGTTGGGGGCACCACTTTCAAGGACGCCTTTGCCTCCTTTATCATGCCCAAAATCTCCCGCGTACCCGGGCCAGTTCTTCCGACTGTCAGCAATGTTCGGGCCTTCTTAAAATTTTCCGGCACCTCCATATCAACACCATTGATGTGCCGGAAATTCCATAAAATTTTTTAGGGCTTCGGGTTTTTTGTTTGCCCGAAGACCCTTTCTGCCTGTTCCCGGAATACGCGGCAGACGTCTTCCCCTGGGAGATAAGGTGGCTTAATTTTCTTTTTTTTTTCTTTTCAATAGCTGGTTGTGTATCGGGGCTTCTATTTCTTTTTTTCTGAGGAGATTGAATGGATGTTTGAATAGGAGTATCTCTCGGAGTGGTTGATGGTGTAATTCCGGAAGGAGTCTTAACAGGGGAAGGTTTTGATGAATGATAAGATTTTGACGGAGAGTTTGTCAATGACTTTGGCGGAGGTGGTTTTGTGAATGACTTTTTAGTTGATGAAGGGGAAGACGGAGCAGAGGATAGGGGCCCGGTGCCCCCAGCGATTTCTGATTTTTAGCCCGCGTTTTATTCAATTTCTCCTTCAACTTTTTGATATCTAGAATTTATTTCCAGCTAGGTTCATTAAGTTTTTGGTTACTTGTTGCATTTTTTTCATAAGACGCCGAGGCGTCGCCCTCAGAGCTGGTAGAGAGAATGGGGCTGTAGGTGTTATTATCCCTGGGGTCACGATGGGACAGAGACTCCGCTGCTTGGATCTTCCCTTTGCCTCTAACTACGAGGCGCCATTCCCCCTCTTCCTTTTCCTTATCCACACTTGTGGCAGGCTTCGGTTTTGGGGGTGATGTGGGTAAGGACCCAACCGAGTGATTTTCCCCACCGGTCCGCCTCGCAGTTAGGCCCACTACAGGCGCCGCGGATTTGACAGTCTCAGCCAAAGGGGGATTTTGGTCGCCTGCGACCGGAAATCCCGGAGCCTTCTTCCCTGGGCAGGAGGAGGAAAGTTGACCAGTCTTTCCACACCTCCAGCAAGTAGGTTTCCTACCGGTCACAATGACCGGCATTTGGGGATGGACTTGAAAGTCGTCTGGTCTAACATAATATCGAAAGTCCATCTCCCGTTCAAATTGTCGGAGAGAGCCCCTAAAATCTGGCCGAACTGCATAAAAATGCAGCCAGGTGCTCTCCCGAAATTTGAGGAGGGACCTCAAAAACACCGACGCTCATATTCCGTCCTTACAATCAGGTCCTTTGTAATCAATTCTTTTTTCGCCATTGCTAGGCAATCTTCTGGTGTGGGCAGCAGAATGTCCCACATGAAGAACCCAGCACCTTTAGTGACTCTTTGGGGTTTTATCCCCAGGGATAAAAAGTGAATTAATCAATATGTCTTTCGTGGAGCGACAAATTTTGCGAGTTCGCTTGTCCACCACGAAAACCGACACCATTCTCTTTGAGAACATATTGAGCACTTGGACGTCTTCAAGGAGCCCATCTTTATTTACAAGATGAGCATATCCCTTCGCCTTTTCCAAGAAATCCGCCATGTTCAAAATGCAACTTGGGGGGGACTTCGAGCAAGGGCAATTCCTCGGCTGTCTTCTTAGTTTGTGCCTCGTTTGGCACCCTGTCATTTGAGACTTGGCATGAGACCTACCTGCTCTCTCCTTTGTTAGTGCCACTAGCCTCCTTCACACTAACTTGGACTTCTATATTAGGGGCAGCATTTGACCGTTTCTTGGATTTCGATTTATCCGGCGGGTCGGCCTTAGCAGCCTCCCCAAAGAGGTCTTTTTTAACACATGACCGACTTTCTTCGTCGGTCATATTGAAAGTTCGTGGAGACTTCCACTTGCGGGTCTATGTATATATATTTTTTTGACAAACAATGAGGAAAGGAGCTGGGAGAAGGCAAAACAATTAGAAATTAAACAAGTAAAGTAAAGCCTGGATATACCAGGAAATTAAAAAAATTAAAAAAACCAAAAACAATAAAACTTTAAAACAAAGGTTGTTAAATAAATAAACTGGGAAAACTAAAAGTTAAACCAATAAATAAAAATAAAAGACAAACTACAAACTGAAAAAGAATATAGAATAAATAGTCAGGTAGAAAAACAAAAAAAAAAAAATGGCGCCCAAAAGCTGCCGAGAATAAAAGAAAAAACAATAAAAGAAACTCCTCTCATTTTTGGTCAACAAATAAATTCAGAAAGAAAAATAAAATAAAATATAAAGCCTGGTTTGCCTAGTGTCAAACCAAATTAAAAATAAAGTTTTGCGGCCGAAGCCGCTAAAGAAATAAATTAAATGCAAAAGAAATACAAACTAGTCAAACCAAAGAATAAAAAGATTGGAACCGAAGTCGCTAATTAAATAAAAACCAGGGAGGGTATAAACTAAAAAGAAAATAAAACCAAAGCTTTCTTTTTCTTTTTTCCTAAAGGGTACTTATTGTTTTTAAACGAAAACTGAAAAGAAATAAACAGAAATAAAAAGCAGTCGTCCGGTAAGACTTTGTCAAACCGGACTAAAAAAAAAAATAAAAATGTGGGCCGAAGCACAGAAAAAAAAAAAAAAATCAAACAAAATAAATGAAAGAAAGATAAAAGGAAAACTTAAGCAATAACTTAACTTAAACAGAAAAAAACTTGGTGGGCCGAAGAAAGTTCCTCAATTAAGGAATAAACAGTTCGTCCAATATAAAGGAAGATCCTCGTGAGCCGAAGAAAGCTCGTCGAACAAGTTCCTCAGTCTGCAATATGAAGAATAGAATTACAAAATCGCGCCGCCTCCGGTCAGAAGAAAGTCAGATACTCGTCAAAAAATCTCCTTTGAACATATAGAAATCTAGAGAAGCTGCGAAAACTTGGTAATATTCATAACGAGTTGTCTGAATAGATGGAAGAACAGGGAAGTGCTGGATGGTAAAAATAGAAACTCTACTGGCTGCAATAAAGTGCAAGATGTTGTAGAGAGCCATAGTCATTCACATAGTAATTGATCATGGTACATATAAGAAGAATGTTTATTTGCCAGGCTGAGCCATTTCTAGTGGTCTGTTAGTGATTTACATGATTTCACCTTCATGGTTTATAAATTCTTCAATTTCTTGGGCCTTTTAATTTTCCCCTTTCATTCGGCAACCTTTCACGACTGCAATTCTGACATTCTTTATCTTCTTATTACCATAATTCTTTATAAAATAGAAACATCCGGGCAAAGATTACTATAACTTTGAAAATTATTTTTCGCGTATGAATTATCTACAGGAATACACATGTCTATTTGAAATGTTTTTTTACTTATTGTGTTTTGTCACTTGATGTCTAAAAGGATATGCTAAATCAGATTAGAAATTGCTTTTAAATTACGGAAATCGTTTCGCTTTATAATAGAGGTGATTTTACTAATTTCAAATATGAGAATATCCTAATCAGCAGACATTTTACAGATGTAACTAATATTTCTGTTACTTTTCTTTGAAGATTCTTCTGGACTATTTGGATATATTTAAAACTGTAAAATATTATCTGAATACTGGTCATACGTGAATGTTTACCACCCCAAATTCTCTAAAAATTTGAACAACGGAAAACGCGTTCACTTTCAAAGAGATAATGCAATGAAGGTAAATGGATTTTTAATTCGACAGTATTCCTTTTCAAAGTGATATCTTGTAAAAGTGTAAAACGTTGTATTTATATGCTAAAGCACATCGTTGAAAACTCAAACTGGTTGCAATTAAACTATAAACTTCTGACGTAAAGGATTAAAGGGCGGTGAATCTGAAATGCGTGATGAGCGCATTGGCGTAGATAAGAGATATTTTATTTTTTTTCTTGATTTCTGTCGCTTAAAACACTTAGCTCATTTCATTTGGACCCTTTCAGTGAGAGAAAAAGGACACATACAGAGTGTCCATAAAGTCTCTTTACAAGTTAAAAAATATATTAGAAAGGCAATTGATGAGGTATCTTAATCAGATTTGTTCTATAGACTCAGTAGTTATTAAAGTTGCATTTTTCTAATTCAGCTATCTTGTCGTTACTGTTATATGAAACACTAAAAAAGGATTCTGCTCAAGAAGAAAAAGGATGTGCCATGGTTTCTTGAAAGACAATCGGATACGAAGACTCAGCGAAACTACATAACTTTTTTCTACGTAGATATTCTGTTCCAAACTGCGTCTTGGGAAAAAAAAGTCGCCTCTTTTTCGATATTATTTTGTTATTGCCCGCTACATTTAATATTAATTCCTGGAGTTGCATTTGTCTTTCTTCATTTTCCTTCTGTGTTTGTAGTAATTGCTTTTGCCACTTTTCTTCCATTCTTTCTTGGAGTTGTGATTGCTGTTCATTTTGCTTTTGCCAATTCTTCTCCATTCTTTCTTGGAGTTGCATTTTCTGTTCATTACCTCTTTGATATTGTGTATCAAACACAGATTCGGTATTTCAATAATGTAAAGCAAAAGATCTGATACTATTGCCACCTTTGATGAAGCGAAAATGACAAGTACCGTCTTGATATGCTATGTGCAAATAATGGCTGCCATATAGAAATGAATTAAATTAGATAAAAACTAAAACTCTTCATTTTGTAAAAATTTCCACATAATTGTTAATTTGATTTTGTAACAGTTTTTTTTTAATTGTAAAGAGACTTTATGAACATCCTGTATAATCTAATTAGAAAGCAAATAGGAAGCACTTTGATTTTAAACAATAGTGATGAATGATTTGTAGGAAAATAAATGTTGGTATATAAAAGAGATAATGAAAGCAAGCGATAAATTAAATCCATCAGCAAAAATAAAAGTCAAGCAAAACACAAGCAAACAGGGGTAAGATTTATATAAATTGCTATTACTACTATTATTATTGTTCTTCTAGGTGTAGCTTTTTATTTTAGAGGGTTATTAGCAAAACGCTCTCGGTATATACGATCAACAATCAACTTCCGAAGATTCTTGATCCCTTTTCTTCACATTCGTCAACCAGGCTTTTATGTAAATGACCTGAGCAAATTCAGACAAGTGACCATAGAATTAACCTAGCCCTTACTGTAGACAGCCTAATCGACCTTTCTTTCATGAAAATTTATTTTGCTCTATTATGAAAAATAATTGTAAATGGTAATATTCATAAGCGCACGCATGGAAGAAAAAAAATCAACGGAAAAGAAGCTCAAAAAATGTTAGCATAAAAATCATCTTTTTTTAAAGTATAAAAATTCATAATATAAAGAATAAATGTAAAATTCGATAAAAATAATTAAAAAGTAAATACAAAATATTAAAATAGAATAGTTTTTACATTACATTTTCGTTTGTGAGGATTGTTTTAAAAACATTTCGTAATAGAAGTAAATTGCCAACACGTATTCTTTAAATAAAAAAAAAGGTATAGTGAAACCAGATTTTTAGTAAATGTTTTGATGTGTAAGAATTTATAAAAGAGTCTCAAAATTATTGTTATAAAAATTCTGCCAAACTGAAACAACGTTTTCTAAAGACGATACATTTATAAAAGTTGGTTTCAAGAATTTGCAAAAACAAAAATACTCAGATTTATGTTCTCACAACCCTCCTAAATAAAGTTTGCAGACCAGCGTCGTTTAAAGAGATTCATTTCATGTTTTATTAACCAATATCAAAAGAAGGGTACTGTTGTGGTAAACCCTCCTACAGTAGAATTAACTCTCCCTCCTCTCATAAATACAAACTGCCGGATAGTGTGAGGGAAAGTGGAGTGGAGTAGTAGACGCAGTGTTAATCTACTTATTACTAACACTATTGTTTTTCAATATATCTTCAATATACTTTTTCAACCTACCTTCGTCTTCCATGTCTTTCTTTCTGGCCCCTAAACAGGCCACAACAGGTACGATATAGGTTTATATAGGGTATATGTTTGTTTAAGAATTGTAGTTTGTCAACCTACTCAACTCTTTCGACAGTCAAAGGAACCAAAGTAAGTATTTTATTGATAATAATTATATTTGTTTTGTGAGGCCGACCGAATTATATTTAGAAATTGTTATCTTACATAATTTCATGGCGAACAAAAATAATTTTGTGCAAACTTCCTTTGTAAATTTTGTATTATGGGATATTATCCTTTTGTACGTAATTTAATAAATGTTAATATTCAGTCATATTTCACAACAGGAGTAAGAGTTTTGTGTTTTATCACTTGCGCCTTTCATAATACTCTGGATAAATGTCTGAAAGTTCTCACTTCTCGCTCACTTTCAAAGGCTTTTTTATATTAACATTATTATCACTGTGTATGAGTGCATGGGCGTGTGTTTCCTATTGTTCAGAGAATAGATCATGAAGATAATAGTAATATTAGATGCTCTCTTATAAGCAAACATTTAGAATTCACTGACAGATGAGCCAGCGCTTCTGTCGGTTGAAATTTGTAAAAGTTTGAAATTGAAAGATTTTCCTGAAATAAGTCAAATTACGACAAGAAAGCTTTTGTATGAAGCAGAAACGAACGACAGTATTTGGAGTATGCCATTATTTTCTCTTCGCGTAACAGTGTTATCCATTTTAGTTGTTGCTTCTGTTTGAATTCCTCAAGAAATCTTGTGTTTGTTATTTGATACAGTCCTTTCTTGTGTCTAAGTAGTGCCATTAATCTATCGGTAGAGATGTAGTAGAATAGTATTTGGATGCGTAATTGATATATTAGATAAAAAAAGAGGGAGTGTATATCATTGGCTTTTTTTAGTTAAAAAATAATTATGCTAAAAATAATATTCTTGTCTATTCCACAGAAGACATATTCTGTGAACTGTGCCAATTTGTGTTTTTTCATTTGTTAATATCAAAATTAATCGATTCTAATTTATTGGTTCCATAAGAAAATTAATATTTGGAAATGGTAACAACCAGCAATTTATGAAAATAAAAACACAGATAATTTCTGTTCGTTATGATTTATTTCGACAGATTTAACGATCTGAATAGAAACGAAATAATATTTTTCTTATCTCGTTTTTTGTATTTCGCGTAAAGCTGTTGCGGATGATCATTACTTTTTTATCGATATGTATGGACAACACATGAAGGCGTATTTCCCCTTATTTACATAGTAAAAAGATTAATGCGAACAAATGTTGGGATATATTTTATCTTTTGTTCACAGAAGGCAGAAATAAGTATTGAACACACACTCTTTGGCTCCTATAACTGGATCTAACCAACGCCTCTATCCACGGTGCTATGTGCTCTTGAGAAATATAGACAGATTCTTTTTTATTAGTTAGATGTTTTGACGAAATTATATTATCAGATTATCTCTGAGAATTATAAAGCCAAACTCTTCAAATCCACATATTTTTCACAGCTTTGTGTCGCTTGTGATTTTCAATAGTTGAACAAAACAACTACTTATTGATTTGTTTAACAACAACAGAGATCGATTTAGAAATGTATGGCCGCAAAAATTATTTATTGATCTTTCTTACTTGACCATTCTATTTTTAGTTAAACTTAAATAATTAATAACAGTTTTCGAGACAATCGAATTTCATGCGTGATACAAGGTGGTTTGAATATTTTTCGACCCTCTAATGAACGAATTCCCTGCAAAATTCTTATGTTTGATAAGCATTTGGAAAGTGTCACTTGCAGAGCACTTTTCCCTACCTCCTCGTACAATGTTCAGCAGTGTTAATGGTAGTCTGTGTTTGGTACTTCAAGTAAGTTTTGATATTGTAGTGTCAGAATTTTTCATGATATGTCATAATCAGTGCTAATCTTGAAAAATTGATTAGTTTGTTTTTTATGGCTTGTCAGCCTTTTGCAGGTCAGACAATATTTTTATATTTTAGGAAAATTTTGAAGATAATGATTTACTGATACAACTTCTACTAATTAACCCAGAGATTGGCGGAAGTGGTAAACTCATACCATTCCTAAGTGTAATTCGCGTGTAAGTCAATATAAGAAATTTGATGGAATTGGAACTCGACTGAACAATTTCCAATTCCAGACGTTATCCATTGCACCACACACAGACCTTCAATCTTGCAGAATACAAGCGCTCACCCATGTATGTACTGACCAGATTCGACGTTGCTTAATATATTTCAACGGGGAATCGGAATGTCAATAAACGAGCCAACAATTGCGAAATTAATGAACATGACGGTCTTAATAAAAACTTAGGGATTCGAAAAATGTCCTAGCCCCGACCCGAAAAAGATTCTCCGTCTATTAAGTACCTCAGAGTTTATTTAAATGCGCATATATTATTTTCCAAGTGTTGTAGTATTTTAAATGCCATGCTTGCTTCAGTGTAACTTGAAACTGACCCAGTTTAAACGCTTAATTGCATGAAATTACAAGATGGTGATTTGGAGTGACTACTAACTGGATAATAATTATTAACTCTTTGAGCCCTGTCAATCGGTTTATCAGTGGTAGAGAAAAATGACGTAATGCCTAGCCACCGGTTGAATGATGGGTAAACACTTATAACTATTTTTATGTCTACCTTGATACATTACATAACAATTGTGAATTTTTGTAGAAGGGTTAAGATTTTTCAGGAATGCAGGGCTCAAAGTGTCAAGATTCGAAGAAGAATCGGTTGTGAAAAAATGAAAAAAATAAACGGGTTAAAAATCGTTTTAGAATAATAAAATAAATTTAAGAGAAGCTCCAAGGAAAATCGAACTAAATATTAAATAGCCAAGATTCAGTAAAATTGAGCAAAACCAAGGTCTTTCATCTTAATCATTTCCCACCGATGAGGATACATGATTAATGTTTTGTCTGAATTTCTTTGGTCCCGAGAAATTATTATTATTTTTTATACAATCTTTCCAATTCTTACAGATAAGAATTATCTAAATTGTCAAAAAAAAAAAAAGCATCTGGATTTTGATAATTTCTAAGATTGGGATTTGTTTGTATTGATGCTGTTCGCCCCATGCACAATTATCTTTTAAAAAATATCTAAGAACATTCTATGAAAAGAGAGTAGTATATGATTATTAACAAGATGCCCTAAGATTAAGATACTTGGGGTGGATAAAATAGATATATCCAATGGGGAGTTGTCTAAATAAAAGAGAACTCACTAGGATCAAAGACACACAGATGCGGACGGTCCCAGGAGGGCGTCGGCTTGGAGCTGCTCGGGATTGCTAAAGAGCGCACCTGAAATACTCGTGGCCGGAGTTGAATACACCCGCATTACAGAATAATTGAGTGAGAGTCGTTTGGATGGTTATTACTTTAACGTTTTTGAACAGCTTTCACAAATCATCATACGTCAGTAGAGAACTTTATTCTGCCGTAGATAACAGAGGCAGTTCTTTCAACCATTTTAAAAATATTCAATGAACCCTTTGTTAAATTTATCAACAGTGTTGTGAATTGAAGTAACTACCATTGCAACGTAGTTCCGAAATTGCTCTTAAATCCACAAAGACTAAATTTACCACAGCTGCAATTTGAGAATGATTCCTTCTATTAACTACGGTATACATTGTACATAGATGTGTGTTTACTAGATATCTCTATCGAAACCAAATATCGTAAGATTTTGAGTAACACGAATCAACGCTATCGAGACGACACACTGGCCCCAACCGAGGAGAGAAAAGAAAGCTGGATGACCTTTAAGGTCTGTATTACTGAACAAAGCTAGCGAATCTAGCGACCGAGGAAGAAAATGAGAGACTGAGGCAGTAGAGTCGGTGTGTGCGTTTGTGTGTTGTGTGTGTGTGAGAAAGAGAGTAAATGGTGTGGGTTAAACAAGACGTAGATGATCATGACTCTCAACAGATTCCATTTCTTTATTATCTCTGAATTCTAAAGACTTCATGCGAAAGAGAATAGAGATTTCCATTGCGTTCAGCACGCATTTGAATTCAGAGTAATCCTTAGCTTACGCTAAAGTCTACTCCAGAGCTGCTTAGAAAAATGGATTTATGCCTCGAGCGAACATTTATCTCGACTCGACGAATCCATTTCCCACTCAAAAAAGTTACGTAAAGCGCATATACTAAAATCTTATAAATTCTTGCCCTTATAATAATTTATGCTTTATAAAAAAGATTGGATTCTGCTTTAACAGTGTTATTTATTTGTTTGTTTGGGTTTTATGGGATATCAGCCACTGTGGGTTATTTAATGCCAAATCCAGCGGATGTAGTTTATCGTCATACCCAGGACGCAAAACGTATAGCTGGCAACATTATTTTTTCCAAAAAACGTATAGCTGGCAACATTATTGTTTCAAAAACGCATACCTGGCAACGTTATTTTTTCAAAAAAATATATAGCTGGCAACATAATTTTTTCGAAAACATATAGCTAGCAACATTGTTGATTCAAAAACGCATAGCTGGCAACATTATTTTTTCCAAAAAACGTATAGCTTGCAACATTATTGTTTCAAAAACTCATACCTGGCAAGAATTATTGAAAAAAAAAACGTATAGCTGGCAACATTGTTTTAAAAACGTATAGCTGGCAACATTATTTCTTCCAAAAAAACGTATAGCTGGCAACATTGTTTCTTCCAAAAACGTATAGCTAGCAACATTATTTTTTCCAAAAAAACGTATAGCTGGCAACATTAATTTTCCGAAAACATTATCTGAGGCCTTGTTGTTGGACGTAGTTTATCGTCATACCCAGGACGCGTCATTTAGCTGTTTTGTTTTCTTTTTAAGCAGATAATTAGATAATAAATTACTTGTATACCATTTGTTTTGCTTAAATCTGCCTCTTGCGGGTGAATTACATTATGATAAGTTTAGATGATTATTTTTATAAACGAAAAAGTCACGTGGAATATAATTTACAAATGCAATTGTCGCGTCCCGTTTTCAAAGAGAATAATTTTTATTAACTGATTAGTATTCATACAGGGCTTTATATAAAGTGACAATAATGCAGTGAAGTAAACGTCTATCATCACGTCCTGCAAATGTTAAGCTTTCAAAAGCTTTGAAAATTATGTTATAAAATAAGACATTCAAGTAATCAAAACTAGTAAATCAGATAATTTCTAATATGAAAGGCATAAATTCTTGAAAACTGATTAAAGGAACGAAGTAATGAAAAATTATCGCATTAAAACTAAGCAATATTTAAGTGAAAAACTAACAAAATTCATGCATTTTCCCACTATAAACTGAATAAAGAAGTCTCATATTGGCTTTAATGATACGACAAAAATCATATTTAAAACTACTAGTTTCTTTCTGAAAATTTTATCGTTCAAAAATGCATAGCTTCAAGTATAACACATTTAGGCATCAAAATGTTTATGGAAACTGTTTCAAATATCTTTGGATACAAAAATATGTAAGATAACATTTAAATGTATAAAACCTGCAATATTTATTTTTATAGATGTTTATTATTTTAAAAGTACATCGTGTGTATACCATTGGAATATGTTATGATTTTTGGCTGTATGTATTTAATAAGTTTCAGTAACTTATGAATTGTAAATAGCAGAAGCTAGCATGGTGTTTCCGGAGAGATAGAAGATTATTCAAAATATTTTAGTTCGGATTGTAAACACTGAAAAATACGCATTCACATGACTTGAGTGCGTTCATATATATATATATATATATATATATATATATATATATATATATATATATATATATATATATATATGTGTGTGTGTGTGTCTGTTTGATAAAATATAGTTTAAAGGCATGCTATTAGATTGGTGCAAAAATAATGTCTTTTAACGTCAAAAACCGACATTATTTTTGCACCAACCTAATATATTTATAGGTAAAAGTGCTCAATATCAGGGATAAAGCCTGTGTTAATATAAGAGGGGTCATTGATGTCAACCCCGAGTAGCAACAGTCTGTTTCATGCTTTAAACTGTCTTATATATAGGCTACCGTCATTGTAATGCAAGTTGTTTTTAGGCTACGTCTAGCCATAGTTCTACATTAAGATGACAAGTGCAGAAAAGAATCTCCAGATATTAAGCAGTACCTGTTTTTGAAGCCTTTATAGCGGGAAAAGCCAGTGCACAGATCCAGTCCCACTCTCTTGAGTAAGGTTAAGAAGGACATTCCTCACGGATGTTTAGACACACCCTCAAGCCCCAGCCTGAGCATTTTTGTACGTCCCAGCAATATGTCCCACCTGACTCCATTTTGAGTGGAGGGTAATTATTTAGCTGGGACCCTAAAAGGTGCTAACCACTCCTAGGGTAGATCTGGGGAGAGCAGCACATAAGAGATGGGTCCATACTCCTCAAAACCTCCTGATCAGAAGCCTTGCTGTTGGGTGTAGTTTATTGTTTTAACCAGTACACAATGAAGGGATTTAATACAGCTGAAGTCAATCTCACTAAGGGCAGTGAAATCAGGTGAGAAAGTGTCTGGCCCGCCAGGTGCCCCTTGGAGCCGCCGCTTGGACCTGGTTCTCCTCATGCTACTGTGGGCAAACCACTCTATTGTGGTTACCGGAATGTGCGTACTTGATAGTGAATCCAATATACTCCAACCTGAGAGAAGATCTGCACTGTTTGTTAAGGAGCACCAAAGATATGATAATGGATGTTGTGGCGCTTTTGGAAAAAATATATCTTGGGAAGTATTATTTCATGGAGAAATCTGGAAGCTGTACGAGAGAATCAGGTGTTGCTTTTCTCATTAGGATATCAATAACTAGAAAGTTGGAAGATTTTCCGATAGGTGTGAAAGATAGAATGATCACTTTAAGAGTTCTTCTAGTATATGGAAGATATGCAACCTTGATTGCTGTTTATGCACCAATCATGGTTTAAACAGATCAAGAAAAGAAGCATTTTATAAAAAATATAAAATCTCTTGTTAGGAAAGCTCCACTAGCAGACACAAAGAAATTTAATTCTTGGATATTTTAATGCACAGCTGGGTCGCGAGTGTAAGGCACGGAATGTTCTTGGTAAACATGGAGTTGGAAAGTGCAACGGCAATTGTCTGTTGTAGTTGCAAATGTTGTTACATCAGTCATCATATAAGGATGGTGCTTGTGAGCTTCAGATCTGGGTATTTTAAGAAATACTTACATGTTCATATTTTTGAGATGGGTTATTGTAAATATTTTCATTTTTCGGATAGTTGTCCTCATCATTATTGTCATATTCACGACGTTTCGGATGTTGTACTCTCCCGCCTTCTTCAGGTTATTGGAATTTCGAATTGAGCCCTTTAATTCGTCGAGTTATTTCCTAGTATTTACATTAGATATCATAAATATCTAAGGCCATAATAGATTTTGTATCATACCATCTCATTTTTAGGAAAGCAAAAATAAAGGAACAGATTGTCCTAAGGTAAATCACATTTAATCTTTCGTTGCGTACCCACTTCTTGCAGTAAATGCATTAAGCCAGCAACCCATTGACATAAAAAATGCTGCATTCTTTATTTGTGATGCCTTTCCAAACTTTTATCACAGCTTCTTTCAATTTTTGTTTTATTTATTTATTTAATTTTTGTGGTGCTGTTTTTTTTTCTATTAGTCTCCTCTTCAGGTGTTGAAATGCGTCCTCTAGTAGATTAATGTCCTGTGATTGTGATGGCCTATCTAAGACTGTCCGCTTTTTCCCCCTTATGAAGTCCTTTCTTTTGTTGGCAGTTTGATTTAGGTCATTGTTCTGCTGCCTGATAAACTTTCTTCTGATTAGTTTGAATGAATTCCTAGGTAAACTGGCAGAGAAAATGTTTCTGTAGACGTCAACATTAATTCTGCTGCTACCATCATCAGTTAGATCATCAATATATACGAACGAGCCTCTTCCAGAAACAGCCATATAAGCCCAATCCAAGAAATTGCTTCCAGCAGACTTTATAGATGGGTTTGTATGCTTTGGATTATAAACAGAGTTTTGTCTTCTCCTTACTTTCGCCTTTCCAACAGTTTGCTAGAGATTTAATCTTGGTTTGATCAGTTCATAAAACTTTCTGACACAATCTTTTTTTTTACATCGCTGTACTTCCTTGCATTTCCAATATGGGCTTTCGATTCTTAATGCTAATTGTCGGTTTGTATCTTCTGGTATATTCTCTCTATATCTGCTCTCGAAAACCTCTTCGAACAGTGGATTGTGAAACCTTCACGCCTGCACTGCGGAGGCTGTTGGTGATGTAACAAACTGTTGCACCCAGGTTGCAATACAACAGAATCCTAAAGGATCTGAACCCGGAAAAAAAATATATGGAGAGTATGAAATGAAGATACGAGGGACAAAATAGAAATGAAATCGAAGTGAGACACACTAAGAGAAGATTTAGTGACATCGGAAAATGACATCAACCTAAAGGAAAATTGACGAAGAACAAAAATCGAATGGATTTCAAATGAGATTCATGACTTGGTGTAAATGAGACAGAAAACAAGGCCAAGATATGGAACGGAATACAAAAAACTACGCAAAGAAATAAGGAACAAATGCAGACATGTTAAAGTAGGATGGCTCAAAGAAAACATTGCAGAAATAGAAAGAATTAGTATCACAGATAAGCAAGATATACATAAAAAATAACAGAACTAAAAACACAAAAGACTTCTTCATCAACAGGCTGCATAAATTCCAAGGACGGTACGCTGATATTAGAGAAAGAAAAAAATACTTCAGCGATGGAACAAATATATTTGAGATCTCTTCCACGACGATACAGCAGGCAATACAGAGAGGGCTGGAAATATTAAAAACCAAAGCGGAAGCTGCACACACCAAATTGAACAGAAACAAAGTGGCAGGGCCCGAAGGAACTAGAATAGGGAATTTGACACTCTTAGATGATTTCGGCATACGCAGGATTACAGAAGTAATAAATGAAAACCACAAATCTGCTGATATACTGGAAGATGTAAGCAAATCTATTTTCTTAGAACTGCCTAAGAAGCCTGGTGCAAACGAATGTGACACCCTGGACAATAATAGCGAAACTCATCATCCAAATCCCAAGGAATATAGAACACAGCAGAATTCAGCCAGAAATTCAACAAAACAGGGCTGGTTCGTTATCAGAAAAAACAATAGAAACACAGAAGGGCGAGTATCTGTGTTTTATAGATTACGCAAAGGTGTTCGACGAAGTGCGCAACAAAGATCTGTTAGATCTGCTCAGCAATGTAGACACAGTCGGGAAGATATTAGAATAAGCAAGAATCTGTACTGGCAGCAAATCTCTTGCATACGGACAGAAAATGATTATTGGGATGACAAATGATGCATTTCAAACGGTAAACAAAGCATTAAGAGACAGGAAACCTGTTTTGGAAAAAAGTGAAATGGGTATTTAAATGTTACGTGATATCAGTATGGCAGCGAATGACGGACAATCTCTTCAAAGATGAAGAAGAAACTCGAAACAAAAGAAATGTGGTTCTACAGAAAGATGCAGTTGATACCATGGACCGAACATGTGAGCAACGGCGAGGGAGGATTAGAAATAAAAATGAAACATGCTTAATAATAGGAAGAGGCAGTTGAAAATTCTGAGGCGCGTAATGAGGAAGGAAGGCTTGGGAAATCTGATACTCACAGGAGAGGTTGAGGGTAGTGAGTCAAAGGAAAGCAGTGCGGGGCATACATGATGGCCTTGAACGAATGGGTGGAATAACAGGGTTTGGGAAATTTAAAAAAAACAACTTATTAACAGATAAAAGGTTCAGGAATACATTGAGGGACATAATCGCCTACGTCCTGACGGGACACGGCACATAATAGAATAAGAAGAATATAAAAATATTTTGTATAGTACTTTATCAATAATAATTACTTACAAATAAATGTCAACCAATCACCATTGAGCTCACCAAATTTCGGAAGTCAGTTGACTCGAGTAAATAGAAAGAAAAAATATAATTATTTACGTTTCCAATCATCTCGGCATCATTTCTGATTTTTTTTTATCGAAAACTTTTTTTATTTCTAGAATCAATTTTATTTGGTAGCCGTCATTAATGTTGAATAACACCAAGGTCACGGAGTTGATTTTAGTATTCAAAATGTTTATTTTGCTCCTTTGACTGAAAGTTTAAAAAAATGCATGTATATCTCTAAAAAATGTTTAATGAACTCAGTAAAGGAAATCAAATGTAAGTTTTTTTTTTCGTATCTGTTTTCATTTATCCTACTTGTTTACATTTTTCTTTGAATTTTATTCTCAGAAAGTATATCTCTATGACTATGTCTATTAATTGTAACGATTCTGAAGGTAAACATTGCTACATATCTGTTTATCGACATTTTTTTCTTCTTTTTGTTCTTTTTCTTCTTCTATACACTGTCTCTTCAGGACGTAGACGATCATGGCTGTTATAATAGATCTTAAAAAAATGTTCTCTTTTTTATCTCCCCTAAATTTGTCCTGCCATCCGTTTACTCAGGCCAGCCGGGCACGTTTTTGTTTTTGTTTTTTTACCTCTGTCCTTCTTTACCATCATTCTTTCTGTGTGTATCCACTTTTTACAAGTCCCGTTTCCTCATTATCTATCCTGGAAAGTTCAACGGCCTCTTCCTGATGTTATAAGTTTTTCCATTTTCTCTAAAATTTCGTCGTTATTCACATGATATTTTCAACATCCTTCCATATAACTAAATCTCTATTGCTTAGATGCAACACATTATAGGCATAGATGCATATATAAATATATACACAATGGCAAATTTTATCATACAAATCAATGTTTTCATAATAAATTTTATATTAGAAAACGGATAATTCTCAAATTAAGATTGCATACATATACATACACACATACGCACGAACGGGCACACACACATACACTCAGGCATATACATACACACAAAGACTTTCAGACACACATATTTATTGATATAATCCTAAACTCTGAGAATAAGCATAAATCGATTCCATCTCTATCCATAAAACATAATATTCTCAAGAAATTATTGGATGCCTAAATTACTAAAGTCCCCTTCTATAACCATAATTGCAAAATTTACAAACAAACTTTGATAATATACGAAATCAAATCTGTCCATTCTTCTACGAATTCTACATGTCTTATGTAGAAAAGCAGTTATATACAAATTATTAAACCCAAAATATATGTCCGGTATATAGGTGATATTTTCATTTTAGCTGAAACAAAAAAAAAGAAATTGATAATGTCAAAACTACATTTAAAACAAAATACCGTTGTTACGTTTATCTAAGGACGTAGTCAAAATAATCTCGCATTCTTCGACGTTCTTGATTAATTTATTTGTAACACATTCACAGCTTCGTTATACAAAATACTCACTTTTATAAGGGAATGTTCACTTAGATATAAAATAGGCGTTGTAAAACATTTCCCTAAGAGAGTGCACAAGAATTCATCCTCTTGTTAGCTTTTCATTAAAGAACTCAATAACATGAAACATAAGCTATGTAAAAAATGTTTTGCAAACTATCTTCATAGCTTAACAGATAAGAATATTTCATTCTAAAGTAACCATTAGAACCACTGAACATACAAATAAAGAAATTATAATTTTTTACTAAAACTCAATACATGTTAATTATAAGCAATATAACTTCCGTCTTAGAAGAATTATAGAGAAATACACAAAGCCAGTCCACCAGAACAAGAAAATGAATTTATCTCCTATAAAAATTTATAACAGATATAAATATAATTATTATCGATAAAATATAATTATTATCATTATTATTATAAAATATAATTATCGTTAACAATAAAATTCAGCTGCAAGATCTAAATTCCAGAGAATCAATATTATTTACTAATTCGAATGTCCCTTAAGGAACTTCGTTCTGGATAAAATCAAATTCAAGAATAATTATATTAGATATGCCTATCAAGTCGACTCACGTTACACCTCTCTAGCCATAGCTCAGTTATGACTCATTTAAACAAATAGGGAAACCTACCAAAATTCATCCGCATCATACTCTTAGGAAATATATGTCTAATCGTCTAATCCACATGAAAAAAGCCTAAAAATAAAATAAGCCTGTATAATAAAAAAGAAAAAGCCAACACTCAATAACATCAGCTAAGAACCCGGACACAGTGTGCTGACGGTTTTTGAAAAAAAAAAAAAAAAAAAAAAAAAAAACATTCCCATCCCTACAAAAACATATATAAAAATCTACACATTCATTGGAAAAAATATTTGATAATTGTTAATAGATTATCCGCAAAGCTCGGATATATAGAAAATCTGGAAATTTTTACACACATTATATCAAGAAAAGAGGGATTGTGACTCATATACACACACACACACACACGCACACGCACACACACACACACATATATATATGTGTGTGTGTGTGCGCGCGCACGCGTGTGTATGTGAAATTTGGTATACTCATATGTTCAACATTGCCGATAGAGTTTTTGTATATTTAAAGAGTTTTGTCATTGCAAGCAACACTCCACGGTGACTGCCAGGTTGACACAAGAGGGATTCTTCCGTTTGAATTTCAGTGTTGATAATCATGTCCACACGGTCTCTGTCGCTGTCTCTCTCTCTCCGCACAAACACGTACGTGTATGTGTTGGGTGTCTATGTGTATGTGTGTGCGTATCAGTTTGTTGTTTCTTTCGTGATGTAGAATTTTATTCTTTGTCTGTGACGCGTTCTGTAACGGAGCGGTCTAAAGAAAATCGTAACTGATAATAGAAAGAGGACGCAGGTCTCGAAAGATGCCGAAAAGTACATTTTCTTTGTTAATTCTTACAAATGCAGCATCCAGTATTCTGGGGATGTCTACTCACATATTGCTAACCGCATGAAGACTTCTGTGACTGAGCAGTGTAAAGCTCGGCAATTTAGATGGTGGCTTCCCCTTAAAAGAGAGGCCATGTTCGAACTTAGCAGGAGAGCACATTTTCTTTATTAAGCCATTCAAATTCACAAGTCGTTAAATTTAACATATATCTTCGGTGCAATAGATAAATTGTCGTCTAAGTTGCACAAAAATAAAAATAAATTCGCATTTTAAGAAATATATTTACAAATATGATACAAACTATCTTGAAATACTAAAGAATACATTTATTCAATAATATCGCCATCGGCTTCAACCACGGCCTCCAGACGACATTGGAATTTCTTTCATCTCTTCTCGACGGTCTCCTTGTTTAAGTTGGTGAATGCTGCTATAATCCGGGCATTCAGTTCAACTTTGGTGTTACAAGGAGTTTTATTGGTCACTCGCTCAACTGCGCTTCACACGTTGCAGTCTGGGGAGTAAGAGGAACAAATATAAGAGGGGACGTGGACGCTGAAATTTTCTGATAATCACGACTGGGATATCCTGCTTTTGTGATGTGGTCCAGAGTCCTGGTACTAGACATAAGGACTTTCCGATTGGCCATCCTCTAGACCCAGGGCAGCACTACCACCTCAAGGTATTTTATGAGACCCTTTCTAATAAATGCGTGAGTTATTTTCTTATCAGAATGAATTTTTCGAGGAAGTGTACCCTCGTAATCACCATTAGACTCATCCAACTATTTCTGAAACCACTTTAATGTCCACAGGTAAACACTTAAACACTCTGAGATGTTCGTATTTGAGATTCCGGTGCTAAGCAGTACAGGATAATGTTTCCAAATTTCCTGGGGGAGTGAAATCGGTCATGGTGTTATTTTTGTCGCTCAACTTAACCTACTTGTGCAGTCGACAAGATTTAAAATAAACAATGCGCATGCGCAAAATTAGATATATAAAATGGCGACTATTTACCCATTGCAACTTGTATCTGAAAGAAACTCCGATCTTTTGCGATGTAATTATATTTATTTTAAATTACTTGTCTTACATTATATTTGTTCTGACCAAACCTATGTTCTTATCTACACTGAGCTGAAATAAAATGGCAACACACTAAATGTTGCAATATATTCAATATAGTTATTCATGCAACATAGCTGGATTAGAGTAAGTGATAAAAACCCAGATCAATAAGTGCAGGGTTTCCAACTAAAGCACGTATCAACAGTATCAGCGGGTTCCAACTAAAGCGTATCAACCCCATATTTAAAAACTGTATGTACTACTTGGTCATTCTTTTAATCCTGTACTCATACATTTAATTTTGCACAGATGCCGAATACCATCCTATGATACCTTATTCGTTTACTCTTTAAACTGTTGACGCAATACGGCATCAATGTAGGTGGGCTAACGAGACAGTGTAATGTTGCAGCTACGACCAGACATCACGTTCCTTCTCAAAGTTCAGCTCCTTTAAGCCAAATACTTATGGCTTAAAAATAATCCATTGGCCAGATCGACAAGCACGAAATAAAACCACAAGAGTTTTTTTTGCTTTGGTTGTAACCCACTGCTATAGAGGAGCAAAGCAGAGGTGGAGCGAGGAGGTGAGTAGGTTACCATCGACCAGGCGTGTCTTCTCTTTCGCGTCGCTATGAGGATGTCACTTGTTACTCTCCATAGGTTCTATGTCTTTCTGTTTTATCCACTGATAATGACCACTGTCTTATAGAGAACACTGTTCTTTGCTTTTTCATCTTTGCCTAAAAGCTAAACTATCAATGTCTTGCCTCATTCTGTGATAATCCCTACTTGCCATGGTACTTGTGATTTGAGAAATTCTAGGGTATTATTTTTAGGAAGGTAAACGCCAGTCAGTCAGGGTGCTCCAATTCATTTTACTGAAGTGTTTATATTAGCGTAGGCGGCTGCTGTTTATAGCATGACCCTATCTCTCAGTTGAAATAAATTTTCAAGAGCTTAATTCTGTCATTAGTATATATATATATATATATATATATATATATATATATATATATGATGTGTGTGTGTGTGTGTGGTGTGAGTGTTTGCGCGTGCGTGTGACTGCATGTGCGTGTGTTTATGTGTTTGTATAAGGCTGAATCAATTTGGTCATACACTTAAAAGACTGAGCCCAAAATCTTCAATGAATAATATTTGTGCTGTCATTATTTTTTTTTCAGTTCTAAACAAATTCATTCCATAAATAAGGATAGTATCCTTACAAATAAATTATTGTTTTGTAAAATAATGCATTTATACGTTAGTAGTATCTGTACATATTGTTTTATCTACGTATGTGTCCATACAGTGAAAGAAGTATGTATTCCTGTCTGGGCAATTACGTTGTATTCACAGCTTGGCTACGAGAGAAGAGATCAAATATCCTTCAGGTTATAACACATACTTTAAATTTGTCATCGTCGCTAGTGATCTAAATCTCTAATTCTGTTTTATCATGTTACTCTCGTCAGACCTCTGATCTGAAGGCGATTTTCGTTGCATTAATTTGCTTTTTTTCTACATCCTAATCATCTTTGTTTGTCAACAGTAGCCAAACAGTTCAACATTTCTTTACTGTTTTCTATATTGCAACTAGTTTAACACCCACTCCTTGAATACGTTCTCTGCAGACAATTGTTAGTTTTATTTCTTGAATACTATTTTAGTACAACTTACTTTTTTTGTTCAAAAAAAAAAAAAACTTACAAAGTTTTTCACAGTAAATAATTTCATAGCATCAACTTAGAAAAAAGTTTTCTTTCTCTTTTGCGCATTTTCAATGTTTCGCGCACGATTCAACAAAGATATGTCATTTATAATTTTACACTCATCCATCCTTTCCGCTTTTCCTCAGATTCTGGTACTTTCTCTTTTCTGAATGGTTTCAGCATGAAACTTCATAATTTCAATATAAGAAGAAATCAGGGACACATGGCACAGTGGATAAAGGCGTTGATTAGATCCAGTGACAGGACCAAAAGAGTGTGAGTTCAATACCCAGTTAAGCAGTGGAGAACTTTCAGAGGGAAATTAGTAGGAGATAACTGATAAGTGACATCCATCAAACGTAGAACTAGAACAGTCTGCCCCAGAAGCGTATTAAAGGGTTCAGTTCGAAATTCCAACCACCTGAAAAAGGCCGGAGCGTACAACGGCCGAAACGTTGTGATAAATATGGCAACGAAGACAGTAGTCCGAATAATGTAAATAAAGCAAAAAATTATTATTGTTCCTTACCGCTTATAGTGCTTGGGAATCGAGAGTATGTGAATCTCAAGTCAGTTTTTCCACAAAATTCCATCGACTTTACTTGCACTGTATTCTGTATCTTAGTTCTAAAATTAAGTCCAGAAAGATTCAAGCAAAAATCTCTGTGTCTAAAGACAAATACGTATCTTGAATATCTAGATTCCTTAATCATATTTAGAATATGCTCTCCAAGTGAGCTTGTTACATTTAAATGCCGTACATCACACTAAAATTAGCAGTTTTCCATTTGCAGACACGGTATCACCCTGTTGTTGACAGGTGACTTTCATTCGATAAGCCTCTGCAAGATGTGATAAGAAACAACTGTATGCTTTTTCGCTACAATGTTTTTTTGTGTGTTTTGCTCCACATAGAGCTTAGAATTCCTGGCCCACCAACTAAATACTGACTAATTTCGATGTTGCTTAACCTTGAGGATCAAAAGCGACCTGCTGGATTAAGAGATATTAAAATTTGAACAATATTCTTATGATATTATTTAACTGTAATATTTCAGATATAATGTGTGCGTTGACTAAAATATAATTGATGTAATGCATAGTGAAAATAACAATAGAATGCACATATATTATGTAATACGAATGACTGCTGAAAACTTTATATTATACAATTAAATAATAAAATGTTTTCGGTTTCTCAAAAAAAGAAACAATATATATATATATATATATATATATATAAGGAGAAAAAAAGAATAAAATATCTAACGTTTGATCATTTGACTGTTTTTTTTAGGAAATACGTTGGGACGATAATTTTTTTCTCTACACCATACCATATATCTTACTGATATGTTTGAATCTATAAAAAAAAATATCAAATAATAATTTCGATGTGGGTAGAAATTATATATATTCATAGACATGGACTTATTTTCAGACGGCATTTACATGGAATAAACTATCTCGTATTATAAAAAGATACATCCAACGTTTTTAATTTTTCTTTATGAGCTACAAGAAATAGATAAAATATATGCAGACAAAATAAGGGATAAACATCAAAGTTGAAACGAACTTTTATCTCGGTATCGTAGACATTGGGAAAAAATGATCTGAAGTGATGTTTGAAACATATAATCATTTAATAATTATAAACATTACATATTTTCCATTCAAAAAGAACAAACTTAATTTGAAAATAAATTAGTACATATATAACAAGTCATTATTTGGCTTCAAAAAATCTCTTCGTGATACGAAATATTACAAGCAAGCGTGTTCGCTTTTGTTTTTAAAAATATCCTACAAATATTATTTATTGGAAGCCAAAATAGTCTTGTTGGCCATTAATACCGACAAATGTGTTCGGGCCTCACTGTGTGCCCCATACAAAAGTCAACATTAAATAACCCAGTAAAAGTTTACATATCATCAAAGATAGGGTGAGAGAGAGGGTATTAGAAACGTTATTCTGCAATTGGAAGAAAACAAAATGTCGTACTACCACTGAAAACTGTTTAATGAAATTGTTTCTGTCAGTGAATATATTAGGTTGGTGCAAAAAATAATGACGTGATAATGTCGTTTTTTGACGTATTTTTTAACGTCAAAAAACGACGTTATTACGTCATTATTTTTGCATCAACCTAATATCTTCTTAAGAAAATCTATTGGGCGAATTATGGAAAATAATGTCATGCAAATTTTCTCTGCTTGTTATTTGCCATGTGTATATTCTCTCCCAATTTCCCACGGCTCAGGTCCCAAAATAACTAGGTTGAAATTTTAAAATTATTAAGTTTTAAAAAAGCGAAAATATCTTTGGGAAATTATCGCTCCATTTACCTAGTCAATGCCACACGGTGCAGATTTTTTTTTATTCTTTAATGTGTTAAGAAATCCACACATCAATGGACGTAACATAATTAAGCGGGCGCAGACGTTTTGCCTTGTTTGATTTGAATATTTTAATATGCCATCTAACTTCTGCACCTTATAGCAATCAGTGAAATTATGATTTGAATGTTGCAAAAACCAAATCGACTATCCCCTCCGCCACTGGAACAGTGTTTACCAAGAAATCTCTAGATTGAAATATCCCCAATATAGTTGCTACAATTATTTGCTTTTTTTCACATGCGTGTTATTACACCCATCAATATTTTTATCACAGTGTTTCGCCCGTTGTGCGCTCCGGCTCTAATCAGGTGATTGTCGATCCGAGTAGCCTCAAGGAAAATTGAAATGAACACTATTTAATCCACGGGGTTGATTGGTCTCTTTTGATATACATATACAGGAATATCTTGTCTAGCTATTATTTAGTACTAATCAGTTATTGCTTGTCTTGTTTCAAGTCTGTCCACACTAGAGACTGAACTCAGAAATACAATGTCACCAAATTCCATAATCCAAGAGTTTTATCCACTAGATTTTGGGGCGTTGGAAGATTTACTGTAACTCCCCCACGAGTTAAAAATATTGGCGCCATATGCACTATTTACATTTTTCCGAGTTTCTATTTTACATTTTTCGGGCTGTTTCTTCATCTTTATTGTCATCGTCACGAAGTTTCGGCTGTTGTACGTTCGACATTCTTCAGATAATATAAGTTGAAATACGTAGTCCAGTGAATAAAAGCGTTTGTTGAAATAATCCAATGAACTGGACAAAAGAGTTGGACTTCTGGCCAGAGCAAGAAGTGGACGACATTTTGGTGAGTTCAACAAAAGAGTTGAACATCTGGCCAGAGCAAGAAGTGGACGACATTTTGGTGAGTTCAACAAAAGAGTTGAACATCTGGCCAGAGCAAGAAGTGGACGAAATTTTGGTGAGTTGAGTTACTAAAAGGAAATAACTGAAACTGAGAAATCCAGAAAAAGGAAAAGAAATGAAACGTAACACTATAATCTAAACCAGTGGACGGAACAATGGGTTCGGTTCGGAATTCCAGTCTAGATAACCTGAAGAAGACCGGAGCTTTCAACGGTTGAAATGCTGTGAATGTAACAATAACAATGAGGACAACATTACAAACAATGTAAATATAGTAAATATTTACAGTACCACATCTGAGAAATATAGACTAATACTGGTTCGTAGTCTTGAAGCTTTGATATTTGCAAAATATACAGTATAACATATAACAATTGCTAATTCTTTGATAATTCTTATCCTATTAATGATGGAGTTTGGGAGTTAATTAATCACAATCTTTAATTAAATTTCATAAGCTTATAATTAACACTGAAAGTTTTTAGAAACACATAATTGATACCTGATATTAGGTTGGAGCAAAAATAATGTCGTTTTTTGACGTTAAAAACACGTCAAAAAACGATATTACTTTTTGTACCAACCTAATATTTAGGAAAATATAATTAATGTTATATGTCTGTTGTATTTTTTATAATTACCGCCTGATTTTATGGTGGGTATTAATAGGTTAATGTAAATGTTGTTAAATAAACATGCTGATCTAAAAAGTACTACATTACAATCAAATGGAATTTCTAACAGATGGACACATCCACAGACAGGGCAAAATATTTAACATGCATGAAAACCACGTATATCTTATATTTAATTTATGTTTTTTACGCCTGCGGAAAGATTAAATTCGTATGCATGTGTATTATTAGAAATTCTGCACATACTGGTTTAATCATATGAACGGGCCGATTGAAAAAAAAAAAAAAAACTATATTCAAAATAGATTTCACAGATATTACATTCACGAAATCAAATCCGTAAATTCGCATTTGTTTCCAGTATATTTGCTTGCAACTTTTATAGAAAACCGGAAACCATCTGCTATCTTATAAAATATCTTGCTGTTCCAAGGAGACGATAAATAGAATTATCCTTTCTTATTTGCATTAGTGTTCTTTGCCATTATGTTTGGAAACCGTCATAAATATTTCCGATACCAATTTCAGGAGAGCGTTCAAGAAATCCGGTATCGGTGTTCATACTTTTCAAATTGACTGTCATCTACGGCTTCTCTAATTCCATTTTGTGCATGCTCTAACCGAGAAAGAAACTCAGAGGTCTATTCACGCCTAGAAAGGGGGAAAATCTTTCTGCATCTGATTTCGCTGAAGGACAGTAAACTAAATATACGCGTTTATAGATGGAGGAAATTATGGTAAGTTTTTCAATAATATAGAAACAGATAATTCATACTAACACGTGCGGACACGCCAGGAATACATCTTGATTTGAATGGAAAGCAGCTAAAAATGAGCTCCTTTTATTTGTAATTTTAGAAATTTATATGTACAATCTTGTTATGTATCCATGTCTTTACATTCTGAAAATCGTGCATAACTTATATACAATGCTTGTGTCACTGTATATCTTAAGAAAGTAATTCCCCGGTAGTTCTGTTACGAACAAGTATAAAAATTCGAAAAGAAATAAACAAAGTCATCAATAAATTTATACTACTTTTATAGACATTTTTGTGCTAAAAACTAGACATTGTAACACATCCGTTGCCATGAAGCTTCGCAAGACGTCTAAATATGACATTGCTGAGAGTTATAAAAACAAAACAAAAATACAAAAACAAATATGTAATATCTTTGAACGTCTAGCAATTTCTTGCAAATTGGAACAATTTAGTGTTATTCAAAAAAGAATCAACCGATTTCATTACGCAAAATTTTAATAAGGAAAAGCAATAGAAAACAACAGGTAAGTTACAAGAATTCTATTCAAAATCAACTTTTATTTCCTGTCCTACAAGAGTTCAATGTGGCCACCACCTGTAGCCCGGCAACATCAAAGTGATAAGAGAATTCTTCCCAGATGTGTATCAGAATATCATAATTCACTGTGTTGATCGTTGTTGTTATTCGATGTTTAAGGTCATCGAGGTTAATTGGTAGCGGTGGAACAAAAACGCGATCTTTTACGTTTCCCAACAAGAAAAGATATTACACGGTGAGGTCTGGGGATCTCGCAGACTAAATACAAAGAGCAAGGTCTTGGTAAGTGTCTGAACGAAGAGTAGTTCGTAAGGTTTCAAATATATACGTTTTCATAGCACACACCAGATAGTGGATTGAGAGATCGCAAGCTCACAGCTAGCTCGATTTGTGCACTTCTTTAAGGCAGGACGGATTCTCGCCACTTGTTCCTCTGAAACTTGTGGTCGTCCTTGACTTTTTCCTTTACACATACACCGATCCTTTTCAAACTGCTTAAACCACCGTCGAATGTTTTTCAGGAAAAGGCGGATAAATG
The DNA here is from genome assembly GCA_963932145.1 of Acanthosepion lycidas. Classification (NCBI taxonomy): domain Eukaryota; kingdom Metazoa; phylum Mollusca; class Cephalopoda; order Sepiida; family Sepiidae; genus Acanthosepion; species Acanthosepion lycidas. The sequence goes on from OZ010571.1 coordinate 124,826,410, forward strand.
TCGACTTGCCTTCGAACTCGAGAACGCAGACAGCCTTTTGTTGAGGACTCGCAATTCTGGGGGTAAACAAACAGATAAACTCTGCCGGAGACACAGCGCGATTACAGTGTCCCTGTGGCAGTCATTCAAAGCTTAGAAAACCCCTCTTTTAAATGGTCACTGACTCAGTCCATGACGATACTTGAGAACTGAAGCAATGCCTCATGACATCGTTTCATTCTTTTTGTATAGCTTTGAATGCACTTTATAATGAAATAGATAATATAATCTAACTCTTAAATAATACAGTAGATAAGGTCCAGTTCGTCATTGCTTGTATAATACATACGTCTCCTTCAAATTTACTGGTTTCAGTCTGCGAATATTTAAATTGAATAATACATTATTGTCATTGCATTTTAGAATGTTTCTTGGCAGGAGGGTTCCATCTGTTAAATTCACCGTTTTCATCATGATTTTACTATATCCGATGCTTACTATGTGCCAAAGAATACGATATCAGTATATCCGAAGAAGTATCGTCCAAAAAGTTAACTTTTATTAAGTTGAAGATATTTGAAATAATTGTGTTAATGCCTTGAAATATTCTTAGAATGAGCATTTCTTTTTTTCTGCCAATTGGTAAGTAAATACCAGTTCTTCTCTGCAGTTATGTTTTGTATAATATCCAATTTACTAATTGCTAATCATCATGAGATCTGATTGTAAGTGTTTACATGTATTCAAGCAGGTATTTAAATTTAATCATAAGCATATATCGGTGATTTACAATGGTATAGTGCTCAGAGGTTTCTAAAATCAACAGAGATTGAAATATTTGTAAATAATGATTATTTTCTCAAATACATATAGAGAACAAAAAATGATGGTAAAAGAAATTTCCGTATTATGAGTAAGTTACAAGAATTTTCTTTTTGTATTTATAACGATAAAACATGAATTTGATTTCAACATTAGAAGGGAATTGATGGCGATTGAAAACTTTTGAAAATATAATCAATGAAAAATAAAGACGTGTGCTTTTTAATGTGTTTATTTTCAAGTATTTAGATGACCTTCATATTTTATCCTAAATATGAATATATTAACATGACCCTGCACTTTGAAGAAAGAATCATATATTCTTTTTTAACCGAACAAATAGGAGTGCTACTGTAAACGACAAAATTATAATGGCGACAAACTTAATTTCGAAAAAAGATTCGTTTACGTAATTCGATGAAGGGTATAAACAGAAAAAAAAATTAAAATCATTTTATATATAAGATATTTGACATGTGCTGAATTATTCTTCTTTAAATAATTCTAAATGGACCAAATATGCATGAGCCAATAAGAATCCAATTATAATATTTTAAAAAAATGATAAAATGATTTCATTAGTTTAAAAGTTTATAATTGTCGACATCTTAGATTGAAAGGAAATATATAATTCTAAAAGGTATTCCAAAATCTAAACCGTTTCGAAGAATATCCAAATAGAAGTTAGGAATTCCCAAATTAAACGCTAAATAGTTTGAATGCTATTTTATACTGGTCCCAACGACTGTAAAATATACATGTCCCATGAGAAACGACCATTTTTGATTAGATTACGACGATAAACGGCTGGTTCAGTGAATAGCGAGAAAGGACCTAGATGAACATATTGATGTAGACCATGGTCAACTTGAAGTCCTAGATCACCAGAAGTTAATTATTAGAACTAACAATCTAGGGTCCATACTGAAAATCGTTCATGTTTTGAAGCACCGTGTATTGTGCTATTTAGAAACCAATGAAGCAAAATCAAAACAAAAATCAGAATTCTTAAGTGTTTGAAATTATATAATAATAAATGCTTGATAAGATTCAAACAATGCAAAATATATATGACACTGATGCAATCCATAATAATCATTTATTTTGATGAATCTTGTGTAACAAATATCGTACGATTTTGAAGTTCTTAAAAGTAAGGTTTTAACTGAAGTAACGGCTTTCCCGAAGGCCTAGACTTAAAACCTTGGTATGGCCTGTTAATTATTATTACCCTGGTTTCATATAACGTAATGGAGTTCTATTTAGTTGGCAATGAATTGAAAACAGTACCTCATTTTCCTACCTGTCTATCAGAATAATTTCTTTTATATTTTTCTCTTCTGTAACAATATTACGATATTTTGATAAACTTCATACATTGCGTTGGTATATGGCACTTTTTTCGGTGGCACATCGTTTTGAAGATATTTGTTTCTCTTTATTTCTTCAGGTGTGTTTCTGTAGTCTACCAAATTAGTCTTAGCGAGTCTATCAGTTAGTTTACTCTGACGTTAGAGGTTAGAGCGTATCTCTGTCTATAAAAGGCAGGATGTGTGTGTGTGTGTGTGTGTGTGTGTGTGTGTGTGTGTGTGTGTGTGTAACGAATGGCACGGGCGCAATTTTAGACGGATTTACACCAAAATTTAAATCCACATGCTCCAAGTTAGTGGGAAGGCCAAGACCGACTTTGCATTTCCCAACTCCCATCGATAGTGGAAATAATCGATTTTTTCATGCTTCTACGGCAGTTTTCATGTAGTTTGCAGCCATTTTTTACTGGCCAGAGTGAGAGCCTATAGCTGACTGCCATGAATAGACAGGAAGATTATATTGGCCAGCATGAGAGCCAACAGCTGACTGACACGAATGTTAACTAGCATGCTAGCATGCAAAAAAAAAAAAAAAAATCGATAGCTGCATTCGTCACAAGTGGGGAAAATTTAAATCTGTATGGCACTTTACTCCAATTGGCTCATTCGCTGCTTAAACTCAACGTTGATTCTGATTCCGCAGAATTGGGTTGGGTGTGAAAATTTATTTGTTGTTAACATTCTTTTTCCATTCGGTTTTTCCAGTTACGAATCCTTTTTTAAAGCTGATCGTTTTGTGTTCATTTTGTTTAGTTCTTTTTTCGTAACATATTTAATGTTTAGTATAAAGGTTAGAAAAAATTCGCAATGTGAGATAGGCAAGAAGTAAAGCATGTAGCAACATCAGCACGGCAGAGTACACTCATTTAAAGGCAAGGAAGGGCAAAAAAATATTTTAAGTCTAGTGATAGCGATTGCTGTATGAGTCGTACGATTTTTGAATCAATCACGGGCAATACCGGGCCATGCTGCTAGTCTTATATAGAAGTCCTGATCTTTTGACGTCAACGAGACGAAGAGCGAGGATTACTGTTTACTTATATACAAGATCCCTCTTCTTCTGGCTTCCATACCGTAATGTAGGATAATGATATCATTGTGCGGAATAACTTATAACAAGTAAGGTTTAAAGGAAGAACACCAGACATTAAAGTTTCATATTTAACTTTCTATCTTATTTCACTTCAATATTCCGTCAGTTACTTAGGGTTAGTCAGTAGCGCGGACCTACGAATCTATTCGTCTGATTAGCGGAACTTATATTCTCGTCCTGCGATGTCTTCTCAGAGACAACACAACACTTCTCTAGAGCGGTTGTTTATATTATTGCCCCCGTCGTATATTTCATTGCCACAGTAAAAAAAAAAACAACTAGATGCGGTTGGGAGATCACATGCTTTTATATTCAGCGTCCAAACGTAGACAGATATCTATTCTTAGTATTCTTGACATGGTTTGAAATGAAGCGAAAACTTAATGCAGCATAATAGCGCAGAAGCCTCATCAAAACTTCTCAAAGAACGCTCTTTATCGATACAATATAAATAAAATAAAAATGACTTGCATAAAATATTCGGTGTTATGAAATATATATCCATGTGATTAAGCATATTATTCACTAATTCATTACATGATAATATAGTTTCAAACAATGATTTCAACGTGTGTTGTAAAATAATTCAAAATAATATATTATATGATTTTTTTAAAAATATTACTTTATGGAAATGTCTAAAGATTTACAGACTAGGCACATTACGTCTTTTCTAAAGAGCCCAATGGAAAACCGAGTCCCTAGAGAGATAACAGATGTAACAAAACCATTAAAAATACTTTTTGTCAATTTATATTCATGAACAATCAAATCTAGGCTCAAATAAGTGAAATAAAGGAAACAAAAACAGAGATAAAGAAGGAAAAATCAATAGAAATGCCTGAATGATTAAAAAAAAAAAAGTCATTTCCATGGAGATTTAGATTGAAAATAGGCTTGGAAAAATTTATCTGTTTTCTTTTGATTGGAGAAATTCACTTGCCAAAACTTTAAAGTCCGAAAGAAAGGAAATTGATTTTACTTGTCACTGAGTTCTCTATTCATTTACTTCAGATAAAATTCGAAATAAAGCATTATTTTTCTTCAGAAAATAATTAAATTACTATCGACCAGTCAGCCATCTATCTATCTATCTATCTATCTATCTATCTATCTATCTACACACACGCAGATACACTCTCACACAAACGCACACCTAAATAAATAAATAAATATATATATATATATATATTTAATTATTTATTTATTTATATACACACACAAGAAAATACACACATACAAACGCACACACACACACACACACACACACACACACATATATATATATATATATATATATATATATATATATATACATATCAACGCAGAGTATATAGATTTATATTTGAAAAAAAATAATTGTATTTATTATTATATATAAGGTTATATACACATGCCCTGATAAATTTTGTTATGCAAGTGATTTTTTATGATTAAATGGTATTAATAGCCTAATTTTTTGAAATATTCCGAATATATTATATAACAAATACAATATGTTACTTTTCTATTAAATCTTTTTAACACAAATAAGCACACATATTAATGTGTGTGAATTTATTTTGCAACTCGGGCTTATTTCTCATATTAGAAATACATGTATATACTTGTATAGATTCTTATTTGTTAATATCCAGAGTATATATTTGGCAACGAAACGTAACAATGATATAATCTCAAAAGAAACTATTGAAAAGCTGTTCAATGATTGAAAGACACAATTGGAAAATGCAAAAGAAATAAAAATGAAAGAGATGAAGAATATATATATATATATATAACAAAAAGAAATTTGCGAAAATATAACTATATGGAAGATTATATTGGATTGTACAAAATCAGGTGACCAAAAAATACATTAAATTCCTTTTGAAGGAAAATATGAGTTCTACACTTATAAACTTAATAATTAAATCCCTTCCTTGAAGCTTTAGGAAAGGCTATCAGCCATTACGCTTCTACCTATATATGGCGAACTCTGAGTTCTGATTCTAATAAAACGTGTATTTTCTTCTGAGAAGCAATTTAAATTTCTTTTTTTTTCGTTTTAAATTTCCTTTCGGTTTTTCCTTAATGCGAATATCAACAAAATAATCAAAATATATATTCAACAATATTTTTTACGAGAATCAGATATAATATATATTTTGCTTAAATACTGTGCTTAAAATTTGCTTTATTTACAGGGCAATCTATGTAGAGTAATGGCAGCAAGTTTTTCCTCAGATCTCTTACAAATGAGTGGCGATTTCGATAACCATTGAGTCCTTCATATTTGCAACCTTGTTCCCTATATGAGATAAGCTTTGTAAGTTTTCATAGATAAAGGGTTCTCAGTATCGAAGACAGTATACAAGGCGTTTCACGAATCAGTGTGATCTTTTGAGCAAGTTTATCTCTCTCTCCACACACACACATACATACACACACACACACACACACACACATATATATATATATATATATATATATATATATATATATATATATATAAAGCAATAATGCCTAACGTTGCGAAATAACTTAATAAAACAAAAGATAAAGCACCTTTGTTTAATATAATTATTTTTCTTACACGGCACAACAAAGCAAAAACGATGTTTTTTTTATATGGTTTACTTTTGAAATTCTTTACTTTTAATGGAAATATATTCAGATGCACGGATGAGAAATGTCCGTACACACAATTTACACATAAATTCTATATATAACTGGAAATATATTCTAATATACAAGAAGTGTGTAAGCAATTATCTTACAGGATTTTATCGAGTCAAAAGTGCTTCTCTATTGTTGGCATTGTGGAAGATTTTGTTTGATATTGCAACCATACAAAAACCAAAATTCAGCTAGCGTAGGGAAAATTTTAAAGGATGGTTAAGGCCAGTTTCTTTGAGATATTATTTAGCTGCCCTATGTTAAACTAGAATAACATACACAGATACCACCCAACTCACATTATATATAAAAGATGTCATTGATATTAAAAAAAAAAAAAACAAGCAGCAAGAATTAGACCCGAAGATTCAGTTGAAAGATGTAGACTTTTATGTTTATATTGACATACACTCTATCTTGAGTATTTTACCCGTACATATATCATACATTTAATTTTATCCTATATATGAAGGTATTCAAAACTTATCCGTGCATTCGCCATAACATATCTTTAGGAAAGAGTTTGGAAAATTTTTCACTTTCGCTCGTATCTCTCTCTCCTTTTCATATATATATATATATATATATATATATATATATATTTGGTTGGATAGATGTGAGTTTGCGATCGTCAGACAAACTGATTAATTTTTAAAAAAAATTGGGTTTATGTAGATTGCGTGTATTGGTGTTATTATGGAAGTGGTGGGGGAAACGTCGTCGTGGTGTCATCGTACTAACGCAAACATCGATGTATGTTCATACGCCCAATGGAGTATGCAGACACATATACATACTTGGTTGTCCGTCTGGACTCATACATATATAAACATATGTGGGCAGTTTCGGATATGACATATGTATGTATACGGGTGGTGTTGTGTCTATACATACGTATTTGTATGTCGAAATTCAAAGATTGGAACTGTAGCGAAAATTTCTCCTATCAAATATGTTAGCTCTATCTCTGATATTGAGCGCTTTCTAATAAGTACCGCGCATATAAGATATAAAAAATTATATATATATATATATATATATATATATTTTAAATCTCACCACGGTTGATTTGTCGGGAAGGAGACTTCCTGATGTTATCGGTCTGGAGGGGTGACGATACCAGTGTGCGGTACCTTTGGAAAGTGCCTGACCACCATAGCACGGTTTGACCCAAGCCTTGTGAGTGAAATTGGGAAGACGCAACGTTTGGGAGACCGTTCATAGCTGTGCTAGCCCAAAGTCACATGTCATCGTGTAAGAGAGTTTTGTGTGCTGGCTTATTTCAGTTTACTGATCACGCTAGATAACACGCTCTCCCCCAGAAACTATAAATAAGGTCTGCTTAGCATAGCTGCGGTATAAACCACCGTTTGGTTCTGTGGGTGTTGAACAAACACAAATCTGCCTGAGTGATCGTTTGAATTAGGGATGGGCGAGTCACCCTACTTGACCCGTATATATATATTAGGTTGGTGCAAAAATAATTTCGTTTTATAACATATGTTACTATGTGAGAAAAAGAAATTATTTTTGCACCAACCTAATATTAAAGATAATCGCAGCGCCAACTCCGATAGGAGCGTCCACTAAAAATATCGTTTAAATTGATCGTTTAATAAAAGTTCATTCTCTCACTCTCTCTCTCTCTCTCTCTCTCTCTATATATATATATATATATATATATATATATATATATATTAGGTTGGTGCAAAAATAATTTCGTTTTCTAACATATGTTACTATGTGAGAAAACGAAATTATTTTTGTACCAACCTAATATATATATATATATAGTTAGATAAATAGATAGAAAGAAAGAACGAATACTCGTGAGGCAGTATAATTACTCGCTTCCCCTGTCCAGAAAGACACAAGTTCGATTCCTTCCAAAAGGAGCAATTTTTTCTTTAACAAAATTTCTCGAATGTTCAGGCAAGTAGAAGAAAATAAATAATAAAAGTAATAAATAATAAATAACTAAATATACTGAGCCTCCAATTTCCTCCACAGCAGAATCAAATTTTTTCAGTTAACGCCTAACGATTGGGGTGTGCATGAAACTTATATATATATATATATATATATATATATATATATATATATATATATATATATATATATATATATATATAAAATACTAGTTTCGAAAAACTTTCGAATTTTGTATTTGCCAATAATCAAATCAATCTCGAAGGAAAAAAAAGGTTTTAAAAAAAGAAAGAGACAGGTACATGAAATTCTGTCGCACAGATACAGGTTTAAAGCCAAAAGAAAAACCCCGACCCGAGTAAACAACTAACTAATAAAAGAGCTCAATACAACCGTAGAGCAGACCTAGATAAACCTATTGATCCAGACAAACCTACCCAGGTTTCACCTAAGCGGATCGTCAGGGAAATCTTAGGTGAAAGCTTAGGTCAGCTTTACCTGACGAAACGCTTAGGTGAAACCTGGGTAGGTTTGTCTGGCTCACTAGGTTTATCTATCTATCTATCTATCTATCTATATATATATATATATATATATATATATATATATATATATATATATATATATATATATATATATATATATATGTATATATATTTTTTTTTCAATGTAAAATAAAAGGATACTTTCATGTTTTATTTCCATTTTATAGTTAGGAAATATTAAACTCTACTACCATTACTGCTATTTTAATGAAAAAATGACATTATAGCAAACGATGGAAAAACCTCTGAATTGTTTGAATTTCTTTTTAGAGTTTACATTTTACTCTGTAATTGAGAACTAGTTTCTATAATTTAATGAAAGTATCGTTAAAACCGAATTAATTCTGCGTGAAAATTCAGAAATGGTTATTATGCGCAATCCAGGAAAAAAATAAAAATAAAAAAAATAATTGATTTTCTGAAGAAAATTCAAATAAGAATAACAATTGTTCCCCACGAGACGATAAAGTAATCTTGTCTTTAAAAAATGGCACGCTTGCTTGATTTTCAATTTATTTTTATTCAGATTATAAAACACACTGTAACTTTTGATTCTGGACGAATTTCACCTTTTTCATTTCATGTGAGAAACTTCAGTGGAATACATTATTCATTAAATGTATCCTAGTGTAATAACCGGAGTTGTTTGTTGAATGTAAAAATGTCAAAACGGCTGACTTCTCCTGCCATACATTATCTTTACAAATGTAGGATTAGAACAAAAAAAAAAAACGAAGTATTGATGCAATATTTGTAAAGTGACTACTCCATCATCACTGACATAGACGCTGTATCGCATGCCTATAGCTAATGTGGCCCATGGAAAATGCCTAGAGATGCTCCATTATTTTTTAACACTTCCTATATTTACACGCCAAGATACTACTACCTGGTTGAATTAATTCCCACGCACTTCAAAGGTAAGGAGAATTCGAAGTCAGTCTGATTCCATCCAGGAACTGCTAATTTGTGAAGCCAAATCCGGTATGGATGCTTTCCTGAACACTAAAATGTTAACCTCGTCAAGTCAAGAGACAATTATTATCTATTCTCCTTAGCCTCATAATCTTCTGTTGATATCACCTCCACTTTTATTCGTATCAAACATCTCATTCAAAATTGAAAAAAAATTACTAATAACTTCTACAATGAGTTGCTCACGTGCCTTGTATTGAATGAAATTTAATATTAAAATGTTACAGGTAAAATAAGCAATATTAAATTTTCAAACAGTAAACTAAACATGTGTATTTTTCTTTGTGAAACAAGAGGGACATTCTAACAAAGAACAAACTTGAAAACGTAATTAAACTTTTGTTGAAGCAATTTCTAACTTGCTTCTGCACACCGTATTTGATGTGTTTTTTTTTAATTTTACATGTGAATGACTGTATTTTATTCCATTTTGACCAATTTGTTATTTGCTAATTGTTTTACCATCACAGTTTTTTATCTTTGCCGTTTCGTAGTAAATTACCTTTTTTCAAATAAATAGTCCAAGAGAAATGTGCATTCTTTGTACGCCCACGTCGCTACGGAATGTGACACAACGTCAGTTTAATGTGAGTCTAACGGCAATAAGGAGGAAATAAGGCTCAACATGCCTCCTTGGGATTTCCCATTTTTTGGGATGCCTCAGATTCCTGGTAATGACTCCAGCACCATCCCAAAGGAGAGATACTACCTGGGGTATGCCACATCCCTACCGAATTCGACACAAGATCCGTTTTAAGTGGGTTTTATGGCGATACTGTGGAAAATTTTCTCAAAGCCTCTCGGCACATTCCTCTTTTAAGACTCTTGACAGTAAACGTACACTCTGACCGAAGGGGAGGCACTGCCTGGGGAATAAACAACGAGGACTTTAGTTAGTATTATTTTTAAACTTCTGAGGCAAAATGTAAGATAATCCGCGTAAAATCACCGTCTATGACTGAGGACGAGCATAACATATCAGTAGTGTATACCACCGTTGGGTTGTGTGGGTGTTGAACAAACTCAAATCTGCCTGAATGAGCGTCGGCATTAGGGATTGGCGAGCCGCCCTAGTTGACGGATATCCTCGAATACGATCGGCCAGCTATTATATATATATATATATATATATATATATATATAATTATATATATATATATATATATATATACATATACATATATATACACATACATATATATATACATACATATATATACATATATATACATATTTATATAGACACATATATATATACATATATATATGTATATACATATATATACATATATATATATACATACATATATATATACACATATATTTATATACATATATATGCATATATATATACATATATATATACATATATATATATATATATATACATATATATATATATACATATATATATATATATACATATATATACACATACACACACATATATATATATATATATATATATATATATATATATATATATATATATATAGATAGATAGATAGATAGAACGAAAGAAAGAATGAACTTTTATTAATCCGATAGATGTCTATAGCTTTAAACGACATTTTTAGTGGACGCTCCTATCTGAGGAAGCGTTCCGATTATTTTTTTAAAAGTATATTTATTTATTTTTACCTCTTTCGCTGAATACTCGTGAGGCAGTATAGCGCGCCGAGTTAAATGGTAGCTTCCTCTTTTTTTCTTTAACAAGATTTCTCGAATATTCAGACTGAGGACGTGTCATCAATGGACGTCTATTAATACAACTAAGAAAAATATTGCTGGGAAATAGGCGCTCAGTTGAAAAAAATATTTCCCAGTAAAAATTTGTGTATTGATTGTGAATATTTTTAAGTTGATTACCGTTATACTCAGAACTTTAATAGTAGTAAATTATATTTCTCTCGAGGGATTAGAAGAAATTAGAGTTCAACTATCTAAGTGAGTTAAGTGATCATTTTTATCATCAAATCAAATTGTTTAATGGAAGAGAAATAAATGTTTTCGATTGGAAAAATGAAAATGCCAACACAAAACGCAACCATGTCGTAAACTTTTGTCGATATTAATAATTGCATAATCCTAATTTCTCTTTACTTGAAATTGCATGAATCTGAGAAAGAGTATATTGAATATTGCAAAAAAAATATATAAATAAAAAATAGCAGACTGCCTTTGAAAGTTGTAATGAAATTTTCTTCAAAGCAATTCGACTACTGCATATATGTAAGGTTCGAACATCACTTTTATTGTGTTCAAGTTGGAGGAAACTGGAGGTGAATTCACCACAGATATTATTTCAATATTATTAAAATACAAACAAAATTAAGAATTTTAAAATAAATTTTTATATAATGCCATTGCAGAATTGTATGCTGTTGTGTCGATAATGATATTACGAAACTTAAACTCTTATATTCAATATTACATTTTATTCAAACCTATTCGTATTTGGAAATTTTTCTCGCCGGAGTCAATCCTTCAAATCTACAAATCAACCATTTGCCCTTGCATGAAGTATTGCTGACATATATGGTCTAGTGCCCCTTATATTTCTCTCAAGCTTCTTGATAAGATCTGGCATCTCGTCTGCATTCGCTCTCTCACAGACGTGCCGTACCATCTCTCTCTGTCTTTTTTACAAATGCTTTCACGGTAACTGCTCCGAGGAGCTGCTTTCGCTGGTTCTCAGATTTCATGAATTTTAAGCGTTCTACTAGGCTGGCATCTGGCTCAGACCCTTTCACTGTTGAAACTGTTAAATGTAGCCGTCTCTTCTAGTCCAATAGCTTCATGTCGCGCACCTCTCGCCTGTGGAATCCCCTCCCCTATTCCTGTTTCCCTGATAGCCATAATCTCCAACTATTCAAATGTAATGTCAATCGACGTCTCCA
>OZ010571.1:124843680-124846180 GCA_963932145.1 Acanthosepion lycidas
AAAAAAAAGTCATTAGGCCTGAAATGTAAATTCACCAATTTGATCCACACAGGGTAGAAGACAAGAGATGGGGTTTTCCTTCAGGATTCTTCCGGAGGGATTGTTTGAGGAGGAGAAGAGGGTTTTCCCCGTGCTAGCAGATGCTGCAGTTGTAGTATTTTTTATGAACCGGGACCTTCTCTTACGTTCCCCACACTGTTGCGTAACATCTGTTCCGTAGCAGTAGCATGACGGGCCATGACCAGCTTAGACAACCTATGACCAGCTAAGAACATGTTAGATGAGATAAGACGTGCGGCCAGAGTGGAAATACTCAGATCCCCACGTTAAAAACCGATCTTGTGTCACAACCTGACTCAGTGTGGTGTTAAAGTAAATCACGGGTAGAAGAGAGAAAAAACTTATTAGCGTGCAATAAGCTAATATATATTTCTTCTTCTTCTTCTTCTTCTTCTTCTTCTTCTTCTTCTTCTTAAGGACTTTCCACAAAATTTTTTGTCTTTTCAAAATGATTACCTTTTTTCTTCTGCTACAATCCCGTTGGGTATGTTCCTCGCTGTTTCTCGTCTGTCGCACTGGCTGACGATCTTTTCTATGTTTCTTAAATCCTCCGAACTTTGCTTTCTACTTATATCTCCTAAAAATCTGAATTGGCACTTCTTAATTATATGTATCAGCGAAATGTTTTGTTGCCATTCTCTTTACGGCTTATTCGTCACTCAGATTGTTCAATTCCTTGCATTCTCTGGGTCATTCTACATAACCACTTTTCTGCTGCTTCGATTCACTTCTTTGCTAATGAGATCGTATAGCATTCAGTGCTATATAGCAGGATTGATATTACATAATCCAGTATTCTTTTGTTTGTCTCTACCGAAATTTTCCTGTTTCCTAATACTTTGCTTGGCTTTTAGAAGTCAACTGTAGCTATTCCAATGCACCTTCCGAAGTCGGCGTCACATTTTTCGTCGATCAGTCAGTTATGAAATATGCGTAATACACACTTAGGAGATCATGTATCTTTCAATACATGACTGACGAGGCAGATTTTTTTCCGGCAGTATGTTGCCATTTTTTTCTGTGGTAGACTAGTTGCCAACCAAGACTATAGAAGCCGGTTTGCCGTGCTATTTACCTATAGCTATGAGAAGAAGAAAATAACTCATCACTTTCCTAAGGATATTAGCACGTAAGCCGCTATTCATTTCACCATCGCACCTCCTCCTCGGAGTAATGGAGAGTGGCTCGGATTAAGGAATTGGATAGCCGAGTTCGAATTCCAGTCGAATCGATTACATTCATTTACGTGCTAATAACTTTAAGAAAGGTATGAATCCTCTTCTTCTCCCCTGACTTGGATGCAAACTGGTCTACCACAGAAAGAAATGGCAACCTACTGCGGGAAATAATCTGTCTCGTCAGTCATGTATCGAAAGGTATATGATCACCTAAGTGTGTATCACGCATGGCACATAACTGACTGGACCTAATTTTTCGTCAATACATTTCCAGATTTATTTTAAACTATAGAGATAAGCATTTTTGTTTTATTTATATATTTAAAATTCATATAAATTATTGAATTAACGCAAATCTCGTAAAAACCTCCTTTATTTTGAAATGAGATTCTTCTGTCTTATTGAGATTTATTTTATACACATCACCGTCAGATCTTTATTGAATTCATTAATTTCAATATACGGATAATATGCGACAGCTATGTCTGAAGTATGTTACTGAATTTCTTATCATATTATATTCATATTATGGTTTCGTAATAAATATGTTTTAGACGGTAAAGTCAAGCTAATGTAATTTATTTCGAAAGAATCTCAGGATATTTAATCATTCCATTTAGAGACAAATAGGCCTAATATATCATTAATCGTTTTCGTCAATAATTTATTTTGTCATTGATTTGTGAAGATGTTATTATCATACAATTCTTCTCTTAACCTGATTTAAAGTTGGCCTCGTTTTGGATAAATGTCACAAAATATTTGTGTCAGATTTCAATTTACTTCCAGACTGGTGTCCACCAAGTAACTTATTCTGGTGAGAATTAATTTTTGTCAAATTAAAATTTAATTTGTTTTCTTTTCCGGGTATAGGCAAAAAGTTAAAACTTGCACGCAAAGAAATAACGTTTTAATTATTTCATTTGCGTTCGATATACTAAACTTTTCCACTCAATTTATACACATCTTCACTAAAGCTGGTTATGTTATACATGAAAATATATTCATTAATGAAAGTGGTATTAACCAACTGATGTTCATAAAACTTTGAGTATATCGATAGAGATATGGTAGATATTCCGCGCAAATATAAGATTATATTATGTTTATATTAGAAAGAGTTACAATTAACTCATATGTAGTGGTGTGGGATTTATTAGGCTACTCGACTGTTGTCTTCATATTGAAAATGCATGTAATTTTTATCCGTCTATTTAATATGGATGTCAGAATAAAGCAACACGTTTCAGCGAAAACCCGCA
>OZ010571.1:124856180-124883680 GCA_963932145.1 Acanthosepion lycidas
TTATAGATTTCTTCAGAATGGCTTCAAAACAATAAAATAATTTTGTCCATTTACAACATGCATATGAAGTCATACTTCTAGAGAGAGAGAGGGAGAGAGAGAAGGAGAGAGAGAGAGAGAGAGAGAGAGCAGACGATAACCCACTTCTGTATCTAACTCATCCATCAGTGGAATTGAGAAACATGTATATTTTAATCTTTTCGTTTGTGTCCACATGCAGGAGGATTTTTGTGAAGTTTGTAAGTTCAAGTATTTACCGATAAAACAGAGGAATTTCCACGGGTATGTTATAGTCGGCGAACTAATAAGGAACCTATTCAATCATTAACAAAGAAATTAACATTCATCAAATAATTCAGATAGCAAATCCGGGAAATTTCTACAGCGATTTCTAGTATACCTTAAACAGTAAGAGAAATGGTCGACATTTTTGAAAAAAGTAATTCCTTTGCATATATGGAGGTTCAAAACTTATAAGCCTCAAAGAGGAAGAAGAGTCATAGCTGAACATTTTTGTTGTAGCAACATATTACTACTTCTTTTAAAACAAGAAAAACTATATCAGATTTATATCATAATTTCTGTGCAGATGAGGGCCATACAAAGGTGAGAGCGTGCGACAAATCTAAGAATTGATAACAGCGATCTGAGCAGTCATAAAATACCTGGAAATAGAATGGAAAGTTAGCAATAGAAACCCATGAGGACATGGTATATACACTTGAATCCTCTTTCTATACAAATGTGAATAAGTTGACTGCAGAATTCATGCGCAGAAGATGACCTTCGTTTATGTCGTCCGAAAATCTCAACCACTGACGAACAAGTCGATGCCCTTCACCGTATCGCTTTGGATGGCAGATGTTTTACGGTCCAGTAGATAGTTTAGTCCATATATATTAGTTTTTGCTTCGGTTCCCACTGTTTTAACTTCGAACTATCTGCAAGATCGGTCCCAAGGCTACTGACACCAGAACATAAGCTGAAAAGAGTTGGCATTTCCAGAACACTTCTGGTTTGCTTCCAGTCTGACTCTGCGAATTTCAACCGCAGATTAGTGACTCAAGATGAAACCTGAATTCACCGCTTTAAACCTGAATAAAAGATTCAAATCAAAATGTAGAAAAACACTTATTCAAGTAGGCAGCGTCTGTTGGCAAGTTAATGGGTTCTGTTTTATTTGGTTGGGGGGTGGGTCTGATGACTTAATCCTTATAGACTAACTGAAAAAAGGAAATATTATTAATGGACAGTATTATGTCTCAGTATTAAGACAACTGAAGGAAGCAATCAAGTCGGAGCACTTGCACAAGGTTAACGCTGTCATTCACACTGCTCAGGTTGAAGCAGCCAAAAGTCGTTTTGAATTGCTACTCCATCCCAATTACTCACCGGAATTAGCTTCATCTGAATTCTGCCTCTAGATATTTTAGCAGTAAAACAGCTTTGACAATGTTCTAGCACACTTATATTCAGTCGAATCACAAAGGACCAAATGTCAGTAGAACAAATGCTATAAATACAATACATAGAAATGACAGAGGGAAGTGACGTCAGCTCTGGGAGAAAATGACAAGTCAAGATGCCGGCTCAGGATCGATTAACATACAGGCCTTTCTTTGAATTTTGTCAAACATCTCGATATATATTGATTAGGAGCTCCAGAGCAGAGATGACGGCATGTTCTATGTCTCATACCCAATAAGCATTAAAGTAGAAAAATAGGCGTTTTAGAAGTCAGGCGAACACGGAAAAGGTCATTAGAAACAAATATAGGAGTACTAAATTTATGTAAAATTAGTACTGCTCTACGGCATGTTGGACAATCTCCTCGTAGAAGAAGAATGGACTTGAACTAACAGATATATAGTTTTTCCAATTTCCCGTAATCATTTTTCCGAAATCCAGGGTGTCAATGTTTTCAATCCAAATTCATAATGTGACTGAAAAACATAAATATTACTTAAAAGTAATATAATAATCTAATATAATTCACAATTATTATTTCTCTGTCGTGTTTATTATATATATTATGATTATCATTCTTTTTTGAAGTTATGGCTGTATTGTTTATTTTTATTTCTTTGAACTTGTTCCAATTACGGTGGATTTCTCTATAAATATTTATTTGTTTTGTACAACTAAATTTAACTAAAGTTATATTTATCAATTTTGCATTTTCTACTCTCATTTTTTGTCAAGTAATACTTTAGGCTTTGGTACTGTAAAATAGTATAAAGTATTTTGTTGTATGTTAATACTAAGAAGACAGGAACACTTTTTTACAAAGAAAAAAAACTTTTTTACCTAGAAAGGTTTACTGAATGAGGAATAACCAAAAGAAAGGTTGAAAATTGTAATCTTTATGACAGCAACAAAATACAATACTCGCCAGCGGCGTGAAGTAGGTAAACCACTTCTATTGATAGATTACTTAGCATATTCTTTCTGTATTTTTATTTTTATTTTTTTGTAAATTAACAAAGATCTCAATATTTATGTCTATTTATACACGAATGTTTAATGCTTTTTCTTGATTTCTAGTGTTATTTGCATAACTAACGTTTTACATATTTAAAACGCCATTAATCTTTTAGGACCTTCTAAAGCACGTAATGCATATAATGTTTATAAAAGTGCCTTATATCTGTTTCAAAAGTTGTCAGCTTCAGGGAGATGATGGGGAAAACTCCCAATGTCTAGAAAATGCTTTCGTGGCATGCGTCACAAATATTCATATATATATATATATATATATATATATATATATATATATATATATATATATATATATATATATATTGTGTAATCTGGTAACCTATCTTTATTCATATTCCTTCAATCTATAAGATATGAAATTGCAACTTCCTCTTTCTAACACGTTGCACTGCCAGCATATTCCTCATTTCGTTTTGCAGCTTATTCTTGAGTAGACAGCTGTAGGGTCTGCTATTATCTGTTTAAATGTTGATATGACACCGTTCTTGTTCTCGGAACTTGTCTTTTGGATGCTATCACGAATTCTACAGATTTGCTATTGCGGTGGCATGAATATATAAGAATATATGAAAAGCCTTTAAAAAAGAATTGATCTTTTTGCATTAAGATATTGAGTTTGTCATGCAGAATTTCAAAGATCATCTTCCACTTGCTTATTTATTAAGCTGAAAAGTAGATTCCACATTATCCGACATCATTAAAAGAAAATAAATCTTCTCTTGTAAATAACTTCGAAAATATTCTTATGTATTCAATATGCAAAAATTATATGCATGTTTTGATACAATGCTTTCGGTTATAATGTTATGCAAATGCAACTATTTCATCGTTCTTGTATCCACTGAAATGCAATGAATGCCTGATATGTTAATTAAAATAAAAAAAATATTAATTAAAATATAAAAAAATCTTTGCCTTTATCATTTAATAAAAATTAATTAAACAATCAGTTTAGAATATTACAGACTCATGCAGACATATATAAATATCTATAATTTGAAAGAAGATTCTGAATTATGAAAAGTAATTGAGTTTCAGCGCGTGAATACTTGATTATTATTTTTTTAAATATTTCCACCTTCTACCCAAATACTAATGCAACGAAGATGCAAGTGGTTACTGAGTATAACAGAATATGCGAGAAATTAAAACATTATTAAAGAGAGATTTCAATAGAAGAACAAGATATAAGAAGACACATTGACATTGCATTTAAAGTTTTGAAAATCGAAGTTGACTGGAAAGCAATTGCTTGGAAGAAACTCCGAAAAAAGTCACATGCGAGAGAAGAAAATGTTAGCACAGAATTTAAATTTATATTTAGCCATTTCAGACATAAAACGATAGGACCTAGCTGTCAATCTAATACAGAAATTAAATTCGAAAAATCGAAGTACTAAAAAGGAAAGCTCGTCAGAACAATTACCATGAAAATATTTAAATAAATGTCACTGGAAAATGACGTTACGATGATGAGAAAGTGACTAACGCAGACATGGAAGTTTGGGACGAATAACATGGCAGATTCTTCTTTTATTTATTTAATTATTACACGGAAAAGTAGAATCTACATTGCATTATCTTACATTATCTGTTACATTATTGAAATTATATTTGAGTTGCTTCCTTTTTCAGTTTTTCATTTTTAACATTATATACGAATAAAATATGCCACATTTTTCAGCACTGATAGTGTAAAAACAACGGATATATAGAAATAGCTACCAAATCGTGGGGCTTTATGTGCTTTTTTTTAATTAATCATACTCATTTTTTAATAAAATGATTTCTTTCCAGAACAGAATTGGGATCACGAGGGATTCTTTAGCATTGAGTCGTTTTCATTTATATATTTTTAAAACCTGTGTATCATATTTTGTTGTAGGAGTTCTGAATGGCTTTGGAGGAATGAGAGAGGACCCGCAACAAATAACGCGAATTATTTGTTTGTTTTTTTATGGCTTATAAACCAATTGTGAACTATTTAAAACCCAAACATTTTTCTGCTGGTAAGAATAATATATTATATGCGAGTAAGTATAGTATTAAAACCTTTTTTGAGAATAACAATGATTTTTCTGATGGAAATCATGGAAATGAATTCATGACTTTCTCAAGAAGATTTACGCATATAACGAACCAAGCTGATATTCGAACTCGGCTCTCATAGAGATCATTCCCAGTCACTATAAATATGTCACACAACTTTCACATCCTCAGTCTTGAATTCATTTCTATAATTGACATTTACGATTTAGTGCCCATTTCAAGTAGTTACATTACTTAGGTTGAATAATTACATCAATGCGATTTACTTCTAAATTTTTTACCATATACACAGGTTTGAAATGCAATTAACTTTGTCTTAGCTCCCGAAATATCGGAATATTTTACTAATGTAAATGTTGGGGCCTTTGTTTACATTCTATTTGTTACACTCCAACGTGTTTTCTTTTTAATTGATTAAATCTTCTGCTGTTGAAGAGATTCTAGTAATATTTACTATGCGATTAGCGTTATTTCTTTAAAGTTCATTAACTTACAAAATTATAGATAATATCAGGACGTACGATTTAATTTTGTCATCTGTCTACTTTTTTGTCGGGGGGGGGTATGGGATTCCATAAGCTGATAATTTTATTTAGAAATTACTCGAATAATCGAACGAATTATTAGATGTGAAATTTTACAATATGCATTTAATATTTAATCTTATATTTAGTAAGTAATTGTTTATGTAGCGGATGTTAAAATATTTTATTTCACATGATGTGTATAGAAGTATATGGATGTATATATTCGAGGAAACGAAATGACGGAGAAGGGCATGGTAAATTTTAAACGCTCAAGCTTTATAGAAGGCGAGAGTTACTGAGCGGGTAACCTACCAAACAACTTTCTGCAAATGTGTAACAAATGGCACACACACACGCACACACACATGTAAATATATATATATATATATATATATATATATATATATATATATATATATATATATATATATATACATATGTTTATATATATATTAGTTTGGTGCAAAAATAATGACGTAAAAATACGTCAAAAACGACATTATTACGTCATTATTTTTGCACCAACATAATATATATTTGTGTGTGTATGTATACATATAAATCCAAGTATAGGATTGCTGTATATAGGAATTCCAATAACCAAAAAATACTATTCTTAATAGAGTGCTCAATACAGAGAAGAGGAAACACAATTTATTCGAAAATTATAAACTAATATGTTATAAAATCACTACAAAATAGTAGTGATTTTATAACATTATGCTATAATTTTTGAACAAATTATATATATATATATATATATATATATATATATATATATATATATATAATATATATGTACACGATTAGTTCAAATATAGAAATTGTCACTTACATGAGTGATGTTATATTCAGCACATATACTCCAGAGTTTCGTAGACGAGCCCTTATGCAATTGTTCGGTCCACTCGTTTGAGGTAGCATTAAATGTCTGTCAGCTTTCTCGTTTTCTATTATGTCAATATTTATCTCCCCCGTCTCTCTCTCTCTTTCTCATCTATATCTATAAAATACAGGATGTGTGTGTGTAACTAATGCACGGCCGCAATTTTCGACGGATTTGCACCAAAAAGACAGACTTTGCATTTCCCAACTCCCATCAATAGTAGAAATAATCGATTTTTTTCATGTTTCTCCGGCAGTTTTCATATAGTTTGCGGCCATTTTGTACTGGCCAGAGTGTGAGCCTATAGCTGGCTGACACGAATGTTAACTAGCAGGCTAGCATGCTAGCATGCAAAAAAAAAATCGATAGCTGCATTCGTCACAAGTGGGAAAAATTTAAATCTGCATGGCTCATTCGCTTACTTAAACTCAACGTTGATTCTGATTCCGCAGAACTGTGTTGGGTGTGAAAAATTAGTTGTGGTTAACATTCTTTTTTCATTCGGTTTTTCCAGTTACGAGTCTTTTTTTAAAGCTGATGGTTTTGTGCTCATTTTGTTTAGTTCTTTTTTCGTACCAGATTTAATGTTTAGTATAGAGCTTAGAAAAAATTCACAGTGTTATATAGGCTAGAAGTAAAGCATGTAGCAACATCAGTACGGTAAAGGGCACTCCTTTAAAGGCAAGGAAGGGCAAAAAATATTTAAGTCAAGTGGTTGCTGTATGAGTCTTACGATTTTTTAATCAAGCACGGGCAACGCTGCTAGTAAATATATATATATATGTGTGTGTGTGTGTCTTTATGTGTGTACATGTATATATATATATATATATATATATATATATATATATATATATGTAATCATGTATACATATATATACGTATATGTATACCTATATATATATATATATATATATATATATATATATATATATATATATATATACACACATGATGTTTTATTAAAAAATCATATTTATTTACATTTCAATATGTCTTATGATTTTTTGGGATTCCAAGTTAGTACGGTCAAATCAAAAATTTCATAAATATTGGATATGTAAATATAAACTAAATAATATTTCTTTATTCTTTATTTAACCAGATATGTATAAATGCAATACTGCTGCCGAATTACACCCAATATATATATATATATATATATATATATATATATATATATATATATATATATATACACACAGAGAGAGAATGGAATGATTACTCGACATCTTTTTTCCGATTTGAAAGAGCTATTTTGCATTCTTGTTACAGATAATCAGTGGTATATTTGTACATGTGTATGTACTATTTTGTTCGTGTGTGCAAATGTGTATATTATATATTTATATATACTTAGGGGAGTGTGCATGCGTGAATAAATATAATACACGTAGGAAAATGTGCTCGAAATATAAAATATAGTTTCCGCACACCGCCAAACTACTGTGTCCTGTGTTGTTTATGAGGTTTTCGAATATATTTTCTCTATATTTTCCTACCAATCAATTTAGCAAAAAGAAAACGAACCCATTCACTGGTGTCTTGGCCTAACATTTGCAATTCGTGAAATACATTTTGGGTTAATAATGATGTAATAATAGTAATAATAATAATGTAATGATATAGCATAAATCATTAATTATTTTTATGATAACATACATTCAAAATATTTTTAAATACAGTTATTAATGAGTGTATTCACTTCAGTATTCTTTATTTCATACTTATCTCGGAAATGAGCAACGCTGTAGAAGCATTCTTGAAGCGAATTGAAAGATGAAATGAGATGCCACTTTAAAGAAACATACCGGGTTATTATTATTTCATCCTGAAACTAAATATGTTCTTAACTAAAAAAAACATTGATAACTCGGGATTAAATATGTAGTTTTTATTCATAATACACTTTTGAAATTACTCAATAATTTTGTTCAGCATTTGAGATTTTAATTCAGAAATGAAATTCTGAGAAATGATTTCTCACGAATTCATAGCAAGTGTGCGGCAATTCTATTACTTTATTTATTTCTATTGTCCCCAGGTAACCTTGACATGACAGGGCATATGTCAACATGTTAATTTAATGACTCAACCAAAAAACTATATTAACAGAACTAAATAGCAAAATAACAAACGTTTATCTAAATGAGAAAATCACACATTTTAGAAAGCACATTTTGAAAGTTAAGCTAGGTCTGCATAAAATATATATTTTCTGCACTGAACAGAATTTATTGGGTCTCAAGTCCGCGGCAGAGATCGAGTGAAATTTATAAATATATAATTCAACTCCAATTAAGCTGAAAGATCATTTATCTTGACTAATTACTCATTATGTCAGGCTTTAGCTTTACAAGAGTCAAATTAGGCCAAAATGGATTATTGCTGCCATAACTTGGAGCTGCTCATTCTTGACTTTCCACACTTGATAGATTTTAATATCGATGACGCATTTCTGTTTGGGGAGATATATATTCTCCACACAGCTAATTCTTTTACATAGACGTAAGGTTACACGACTATCTTTATGCAATCGCCATTCTAATCGTAAAGTTTCCCATGAGCTCCCTTCTGCATTTTCACCATTTCAGATATTTACATCTAGGAGTCGCTATGGTACATCCAACCAACCTCTCATATCCTCAGGGAAGAAGGTTGCACTCGGATAAGTTTTACAAAATAACTACATTTTAGAACAGACTCCCGCTTGGATAACTCCCTGGAGACTGTAACATCATAATCTCTTCGAGTTAAGGTTTAATCGTTTCCTATCCTGATAATTTTCACTTGTTACAACTTCCTCTTCCATTCATATCGCACCGCATACATCATGCCCTTTTGAACAATAACCTTTTATTTTTACTTGGTGTCAAGTCTCGTATTGATCGTCAGACTGACAAAATATAAGCGTTCTAAATATATTGGTTGTTTACTATTTCTGAAATGATCTTTGTATGTGTACAAAGAAAGTGTGACCCGAATAATGAATGTAATTCGTACTGATTTGTCATATTGGTGCTAAATTAGCTGCACTGGCAGAGGGTTTTTTGAAACAAGTTGGTGTCTAATCGTGATGGTGTTGGATAGTCATTGGCTAAATTGTGGCATAAGATAGACAAAAACCCACAAAAACAGAAAATAAGGTGGTGGCAATAAAGAAGACAATGTCTCTGACGCACTTCCGAGGTTTACTTTCCCAGATTAAACAGTGATCCCATGGTTTAAGCCTTGAAACTTGATGAGAATCGCCGCCTGATAAATGTTAAAATAGTTGCTGACCAATCTGCTGAGATGCTATCATTTTCTTTCTCTCTTTCCCTCACGCGTGTTTCTTCCAGGAAACAATGACGACTAATAATAAAACCACAGGAGAAATATTGAGATTAATTGCAGTGTTTTAATAACAACTGAGGAAATGCAAATTGTTGAATAACAACACAGGGCAACAAAATGCACCAGGAACTAATAGTAAATTTTCAACATATTTTCGTTGTAAATAAGCTTATCCCGACGCTAGTCCGGTAACCAAACTTTATACAATGAATATTTAATATTAGGTTGGTGCAAAAATAATGATGTAATAATGTAGTTTTTTGACGTATTTTCAACGTCTAAAAACGACATTATTACGTCATTATTTTGGCACCAACCTAATAAAGTAACACCGAAAAACAATGGGTGTAATGATTAACTCTTGTATATACATCTAACATATTAGGTTGGTGCAAAAATAATTTCGTTTTCTCACATAGTAACATATGTTAGAAAACGAAATTATTTTTGCACCAACCTAATATTTAGAAGCTACCAAAGAAATACTTCCATGCAAGGGTACATTGAATATCTCTTATAGTTAGCATAATTATTGCGATAAAACAGTTTCATTTGCACGGTAAATTTTCAAATGGCATCCTTTTCTTTAAAAAATAGTATTTGTAAATATGATAAGAGTATAAACGTTTTTAAAAACCTGGTGTGTTGATTGCGAAGATAGCTGTAGATTTTATAAAGACCTTGGAGTCCGGTGGATATGTTTGTATTTTCCTATAATAATGTGATCATTAAGGAAATCGTACACATTTTTGAGATTATTCTTGATATTAGTAAACGTTGCTTCAGAGACAAACACAAATAAAAATGTCGCCATTCGTTTAAAAAAAGCAGATCATAATCGATTTAAAAATTTGAATAATCATTGCCCCGGAACTACTATGAAAATGATAGAATGTATCTTCAACGTTGACTTTCTTCAGGGAAATCATTATAAATCATACAGAGATTGATTTTTTTCAACGTTTTCAAAAACGATATTTAGGAATGATATTCAAAAAAATTCATACGTTTATTGCCAATAATCTCAAAATAATGTTGAATATAATTGTTGTTACATTGATAATAAAATCACGTAAAAGCCGTATCACTGAGATGGAGGGTTAAAGAATATGGCGTTTGAAACAATGATAGTATGTTGAATAAGAGTTGCGGAAAGTTTTATAGGTTTTGCAACGGGACAAAATTTGCCACGACCTGCATGGTATAGTCTTACTGAAAATTGGTGTATGGTTGTGTGCTTAGAAAATTAGCATTCTCTCTATGATATCTGGGATCGATATGTCAGGGTAAATGTTTTATCTAGAAACGGTCTCGGCATGCTGCATCGTCGGAAAATGCCCGAAAACCTTATCACGGTCTGAGTAAATATGTCTAGATGGAATTGCCTGGAATCATCGCTGGGTCTTTTAAAATCACAATTAAGCATGATTGACCGAATGAATGTACCAGCAATGTTAATTACATCAGTCTCAGACCTCTCTAACCCGTTTTGCGAGTATGTTCCTCTCGACATAGACTCAATATACGTAATAAATGGCTCTGTGGGTTGTTAAGAAATACAAATATGCCTGAGCAGAGGTCGGCAACAGAGATTGTTTATTCACTTTAGCAGAGAAGCATACTCAGATTCAAATAGTCCGTCCTATTGGAAGAAGGAATTTCAAAGTTTTTGTACGGTTAATTCAAATTTTAAAATAATTTATATTACTTGTTTGTAGATTTACATGGATTTTTGGCAAATTTAAGGAATTCTCTAAGATTTTGTAGAATGTCCAATGTAATATATTTTATTCCGTGTCTTCTAATGACAAAGGCCATCATGACACTTCAGATATTTCTTTTATTATTAACTATAAATTACAATGAACTTTGGGGAAACATCAGTTTTGTGATTACTCGAGGCTTTATCCATGATTTAGAAGTCAGGTTTTGCTTCGTTTAGACTGATAGTCATCCAAAGCTAGAGATCCCAGAATACACTGCTATTTTACATATAACTAGGTCTAGTGGAGACAGTGTCAAAGTGGAAGCAACAAGATAGTCCTGGTTTTAAAGTCGACTGGGTGGGTCAATATTCCAACTCGGCGTTAAGCAAACGACACCGGAATTTGGCTTCCATAATCATCACTTTTTCAACAATTAATGCAAAATTATCAGCATTATTGACAAAATCATTCAATTGTAAAAACTCAGAACATCTTGATTCAGGCAGAAAACGATTTCCCTTTTTTTTCCGATATTTCTCCGATAAATTAATGGGGAAATTAACTGAAATTTTTAAAGAATCTCTTAGAGTCTCGTGAAGCGAAAGGCGAAAATATAATAAGGTTATGAAGGTTACGCAATGTGTGGAATAGTCTGCCATCCTAGCTTTAAATCGTTTTCAGATTGATATTTTCACTTTGCCTCACTTAAGTGTGAGCTATTTATCTTCCAATGTCGTTCAAACGGGGTAGTTGTACAATATAGCATTACATATTAGATATGTTTAAGTTTCAATAGTTCAGCATTATTTTATCCTTACAAATCTTCCATGTGCTGTGTCCATTCAGGACATTGGCTGTAATGGCTATGTTCACAATTTCCTCTCATTTGGAGTTTGTAATAAATTTTGACTTTTTTATACGTCTCCAAATCCTATTCTGCTATCCATTTCACTAGGTAGATTATGCTTTTTCTGCTATGTTTGTCTTTCCTTCAATATGTCCTGTGCGTATCAAATTTTCCAAGCTCTCTTTTCTCAGTGTTTCCTAGAAATTCCCTGAATTGGATTAAACGTTTCCTTCTTGTTTACATATTCCCTAAAACTTTGCCGTTACTCATAAGTTTAGTTCATGGTATTCTCAGCAGGCTTCAGTAAAACTACATGTCTGAAGCTTTAAGTCATCTTCATCTGTGAGGAGCTTATCCATCCTTCACTGTCATATAAGAAGACTGATATTACATAAAATTCCAGTAATCTTATCTTTGTACCTACGAATCTTTCCGGTCTCTTAGTACTTTTGGAAGGCATCTGTCGCTATCCCAATGCGATTACAGTATCACACTCCCCGCCCTCTCTTTAAAAAAAACTCCCCGCATATTTATAATTGATGTAATTGTCTGCTTTTAATTTATCCAATTTGTTACGTACATGCTGTAATCTTCCATGAGCAGAAAACTATGTATTCTGTCTCCTTGCAATTGCTGTTTGATCCTTACATCTCGCTTTCCTTCATTACTCTTTGTAGTATATCTTGCAGTTTCCTTTCTGCGTCTGTTATTAACACTGTGCCAACTACATATTGTCTTGTTAAGATTGTAACAGTCAATAATGAATCCTGTTAGGACTTATTAGTCACAAAATATAACATTTCCACAATAGTGAGGTTTACTTGAGATAGATATTGCATTGAACACAGAGAGCTGTCATATCGTCGTTGTCGTCATCATCATCATCATCCTTATCATCATTACTATGATGGATTGTGGAAATAGGACTGCTGTGTATTTGAATACCACACCAGCTCCATCCATATATCGTGGTAGCATGACAATGGCTGAGAATCTTTGACGGATTTTCCAATTCATTCAATGTTGTGATATCATTTTCATCTTTGGACAAATTTGCTATCTTCTTTCATGAGAGTTTAAAGATTGTTGATACTTTTGACGACTCAATTGACTTTCAATTTCATACTCTGGGTGCTAGATTTGAGCCTTCAGCCTTTTTCCTATCGTTATAACATAACATTTCCATAATTATTTTCATGGTAATCGTTGATACATCGACCATGGAGTTAAGCGCGGTACTAGATTGACAGCTCGGTCTCATAATTTCACCGTCGAAGCTGTTAGTTGCAACTGTAAGTTCCATGCTAATATTTTTTCACCAGCACTAATGTCTTAGAGAGCTCACTACTACCGGCTTCCCGCTTTCTTGTCAGCGACAATCGTCAAAGATAAAATGCAGTGTCAGTCATCATTTTCCGTTTCCTTGAATCCTAATTTTTTAAATTTTTCTCGTTGATTCTTTCCATAATTCCTCGAGTCCTAGTGAGTTTATTCATCTTGGTTTAGGAGGATTGACGATATGCGAGAGAGTATCAAAAAAAAGAAAAAAAGACCCTTCAGAAGACAGAGCAATATCTGAATGTTTAAAAGGGTATAAGTTCTCTTATATTTAAAAACAGTTGTACACTATGTCGGAATAAGCGTGAGGATGTGGATTTGTTTTATTGGTTCTTTCTTTAGCTGATTATATGATGGCGAGATGTAGAATTTGTTCTTTCTTCCGAAGGTTTCAATTGCCTTCGAAATATTGACGTATTTTTGACAGATCAGTAATTCTTTTGTAGAAAGTTATCATTATAGGTAATCATTCTTATACGAGAGATGAGAG
Organism: Acanthosepion lycidas; assembly: GCA_963932145.1. Taxonomy (NCBI): domain Eukaryota; kingdom Metazoa; phylum Mollusca; class Cephalopoda; order Sepiida; family Sepiidae; genus Acanthosepion; species Acanthosepion lycidas. Next base: position 124,869,859 of record OZ010571.1, read on the forward strand.
ATGGGTATCAAATGACAAAAAATATATTCCCCATGACATTTTATTGCCTTAGCAAAACTATATACAACATTAATTATGTGTCTGTATGCAATGCGAAATCCTAACAAGACGACGATGGATAAAGTCTTACTCATTCTACGAACAGAAAGCTTCGATATATACAGCTGCCGTCAGTATGTACAGATGCCCTCAAGGCGGGAAAGTGCTTCGTGACTGACGGGTAGTAAGAACTAACAGGAGATGGGTGAGTGAGTGTAGCAAAACTTATTAAGAAGGATATAAACTTTTAAATGGAAATTTGTACATTGATATTGCATGCTTATATGTGCGGTGAACCTAAAAATGTTTGACAAGCTTTAAAAAAAAATCAATGAAATCATGTAGACAGGGTGATGTTGAGAGTTTTTGTTGTTTACCTGTTAGAATTAACAGATTAGGATATTTGTATGATGTGCTATTTTCATGCTCGACTTAGAATTCTCCAGCAGAGGAAATGAAACGCTTCATGTATCTTGTCTGTAACGAGAAAGCAAATATCGAAGTCTGGCTCTATTCGTCTAACGATGTGTTAGGGCACCATTTCCGCAACCTTTCAAAAAAATTTCTAGACTCAGTCCGTCTGTCGATTTATATTTACAATCTGCAGAAGCTAACCTCTGAACCCAATTACAGGTGATCAGTCTTCCGATTTGACACTCTCCCTCTACGGAACAATCAGTGCGTTCTCATAATATCCTTTTCTGTGCTTCTAAATTTCAAAAGTTTTATCCTACTTACATATGGTTGAAACTCAACACATAGTGGTATAAACTTTCAAGATGCAACTTAGATTTCATTTAGATTGTGAAAACTGATACTAGGAAAGGTAAAGTACCCTAATATATTCTTTCGATTATATAATAATGAAATGCAATATATAATAACTATCTATCGAATGTTTGTCATCAAAAGAGGCAATAAAACACAACAATTAAAACAATTTATTAACCCAGTTACAAACGTGAACAGTCTTCCGAATGTCCTGCCAATGTATATTTCAAAAGCATCGATTTATTTTCACATTGTGTAACGTTCGGAAAGAGATACGTTAGTTTTCAAAACAACAATTAGATACAAACGATTCATTGTAATTGCCGAAAGCAAAATGGACGATGGTTTTTAAAACCATATTGACTAGTTTTCTGCTTGACTCAGTTTGATACATATGTATACAATAGAACAATATTCTCCGTCTCTATACTCTCTTTCAATGAATTACTGGAATTCTTATTGAGGGAATGTTGTTCAAAAGCTTCCTGGGACGTGTTTGATCTCGCTTTACAACGTACATAAACGTCTTCAATAAGTGAATGTGCCTTATCGCCTATCTTTATGTACAAACTGAGCGGGCTTCCCGTAAAAGAATCGGATAAACTTTATGTCATATGCTGAGAAATTTATGAATGCTTTCACACTTCATTATTTTCACCTTTCAGGTCTTTTAATACATCAATGTCACTAAATAGATTCAATAATTCTTCGTAACTTTATCTTCGTTATTGTTACTATCATGGGTTCCTTTCTTCTCTTATATGTGTTAAGTAGAATCTGGTGGCTTTCTTTAAAATTATGAGACAGTAAGTCACTCCCGCAGTTCAACAATAATTATACACTAAATGCATAGTGTTTTGTTTGATTTTGCAATTATTCCTATCATTCAAATGTCCCTACGGATTTTTTCCACGCATGTTGGCCATACATTTACCGGCCTGAATGTCCGAGAAATATTCATAGAAAATATTCGTCCTTGGACAGGATTCGAACCTGCATCCTATACGGAACCGTCATTTACGCTGACGTGCCTAACCTCTCTGCCACGAAGGATCGTCCGGTAGACAAGGTCGAATTTACTGCTTATAAACTTCAATCTTCCATGAATCTCGTACATTCATAACTGCTCATGGCGTATCAAATGAAAACATTCAGGCCGGTAAATGTTATTTAATACTGTTTATTATAAACAGAGCATTTACTTGTATCTATAAACATAAAAATGTCTTTAATAAATAAATTGTCGGACTTTGTCCATTTCTTAATGTATATATATATATATATATATATATATATATATATATATATATATATATATATATATATATATATAGAGGGAGAGAGAGAGAGGAGTGAGAAAGAAATAGAATATATATATATATATACATATATATATATATATATATATATATATATATATATAGAGAGAGAGAGAGAGAGAGAGAGAGAATGAAATATTTTTAATTTAATAAATGGTTATGAAAACTCGAGACATTCGGCGTATTTAGAATTTCACACAGTTAACGCCAAAGCAAATACGTTTTAAAGTCTGAATTAAAATCAGCTGGGGAATTCAGGAAAAATGTGTTTGTATTCTAAAAAAATGTGAAAGGCTGATCCTGATTTATGCTTAATTTGTTCCTAGATAAATCGGCCAATTCAGTCTAGAAAGATTTGTGACTGCAGAGACCAGCTCTTGCACGATTTATAATCATGTTATATAGACAGGAGATTTTGCAGACCCTAACACATATAAGCTGGAGAGGCTAAGAAAATATGAAAGTCCATGTTTGCTTCCTCTACAAAAATCGAAAAACATAAAAAAAAAAAAAAACGAGAGTAGCATATGCACACATTTTATTAGATTTGAAGCAATAGAAGTGGAAACAAAGAAAGAGATACGAATGATAGAGTGAGAAGGAGAAGATGAACGTTATCCTAAGTAATATGCTTAAAGAAAGAAAGAAAGTAAGAAAACATGAGGGGAAAATTCCTATGGCCCAGAAGGACACGATCATTTCAGAAACCTCGTAATAGAGATAGAGTAATATAAGGAAAATGAGAGATTCTTTGTAATTTCAAACAGAAAAAAATAAGAGAAAATGAGAGAATTAAAAAGCGCTACTGGAAAAGAAAAGACAAATTCAAATAATGACAGGTAAAGGAGAAAAAATAGAAGAAAAATAAAAAAACAATAAAATGTAATAAACTGACAGGCGAAAAAGAAATTAAGGATATAAAAATACTATGATTTCGTTTAAAGCTTAATTTTAATCTCAGGGAATTCGAACAAATGCGGATAGATAATTGAAAATTAATTACCGAAAGATAGAGGCTTAAGTAAATATTAGGTTGGTGCAAAAACAATGTCGTTTTCTCACATAGTAACATATGTTAGAAAACGACATTGTTTTTGCACCAACCTAATATATAAAACAACTCACCAATCTAACCATTACACTTACAGTAGTAGTAGACCATGGAATAAAACACTATTGGACCAATTTATCTCATGTGGATCATTAAAGTATAATAAATCTAAAAAGTAGTATCCCCTTGATTATTCCGGTGTATCGTTGAAGAGTCGTTTTTTTTTTCTTAACCAGTTCACCCCAAGCAAAGAGATAAGGCCACTAAGACGCAAGGGGTTACTGGGAGCGAAAGTGAATGAGAAGACATCAGAAGGGATCAGAAACCCAATCTTAAACAGGAAAGAGGGATAAACCTCTACTCCTGTTTGAAAGATCGAAAAGCATTCTAAACCGGGTGTTTGCAAAGAAAGTCTATTTTTCGAGTTCTCCAATTATCATCACTAAAAGATGCTGAGACATCCATGAAAAAAAATTCACCCAGGCATCATAGTCCTATATGCGATGTTTCACGGCGAACACAATTATCTACATGGACAATGGCACAAGCGAGAGAAATATGTCACCTGCTTCGTCATTCCTCCAAGTTCCATGAACAAAGCCTCGCCTGAAATAAATAACTCTAGTTAAAATACGCATCCACTTTATCTACAGAGAAGATCAATTTTTTTTGTTTGCTGTGAGCAATAAATATTCCCAAATGAGAAAGCAGGAAAATAATCCTGAGATGTAAAAGTATCAGAAACAAGAATGTCCATAAAAAAAAAAAAAAAAAAAAAATGATCAATAACAAATATTGAAACCGATAACCACAATTATCAAACCACAAGAACAGAATCAGCAAGGGGTTAGTAAACAGAGAATTAACAAATATTACCAAAAAAAAAAAAAAAAAAAAAAAGATTTGAAAGTGACATCACGGACAGAAATTCATTGAAAAAGAACGACAAAATTTCCCCCAAATTCCCAAGATAGAAAAAAAAAAGCGTAAGATGGAAATAAATAAAGACGTTGAATCAATGAGGCGTTATACGAAAGCAGACAACAATCTAAAACAGAAATATAATGTGTTAAAAATAAGGTTAAAAAATAATGAAAAAAAAAAAAGCATGGAATAAAGGACAAAAGCGAGGGAAAGTTAAATGAAAATAAACAGGAATTTTTTTTTTGATATGTAGTTATAAACATTACACGTTGGAAGTGAAAGTGATTCTTTTCTTCTTTTTTTGTACATGTACTGTTATGTAGAGATAATTCGGTCATACAGCAAAGAATTTCCATGTATTTGGTTTATTATAGTCTAATATAAAGTCTTAACAGATTAAAATATTTTATATATATTTTACGCATTTACAAATGGATCTTAGATGGCTTTGCAGCCATAGAATTTTTGATGATCAAATATTTCATATAGGATTATTGTAAGGCAATAAAGTCTTAATGAGCGTTATACTGATTTTGGTGACTAGTGTAAGTCATAACCCTTGATGAGCTCGTACTGAACTTAGGATTATCGAAAGGCAAATGACCTTGAGCTCTTGTAGAATGTTTGGGATCATGAAAGGGTAAAAATCCGTGATGTGCGAGAAAAGGATTTTGGGGGATTATACCGTAAGGAAATTGGGTCTTGAAACGTGGATATTGGATTGGGATTCTCGCGCAAAAAGCGAATATTGCTTTGGGCTGAACGGAATTGCAGCAGATTCCACCGGCAATGTCGACATTCGCAGTTGGTAGATAAAAGTAAATAGTTATTGCTGTTTCCATGTTTTTTTTTCTCTTTCAATTTTACATGTAATAATGATTTGGGCTATGCTAATGCAGTGAAAGATAGTGAGCATTTAAAAATACATATTTATTTCCCTATGACAAATAAAGGACATCTTTTACATTATGAAGATATAGATTTTAGAAGACAGTTATCTTGTACCGAAGCCAGTGCGAGATATTGTGATCAAGTAATAATTACGGGCGGTTTCTATTAGTTGGGAAATATAAGATGGTCAAATAAGGAAATAAAGGAAACAATTTTAAAAATTACAAAAAGAAATCATACTAAATCATAGTTTTGTTAATGTGGGCGGCGAAGAGGGACAAGCTATTTTAGAAGAAAAATACAATGCTATATTCTATTTTGCGCAATACATATGTTATGAAGAAATTGACAAGGTTTCACAACAAAATATTAATCGACTAGAGTTGTTGTAATTCAGTTAATGTCTAAGATTAGGCCATTAGGTTAAAGTTATTGATAAACATGCAAATTAAGTTAATGCCATCTGTTAAATGTACGAAAAACATTTGTTTGAATTCTTAATTGAAAACAAAAGAGAATCAGTCGTGCGACGACGGTTTTTCTTCTTTCAGTCGCTTTTGTCTAGCAATAAAAAGAAAGCTGAACATTCAGTTCGCATCGTTTGTGATTGGAAAGAAACAAGATCTTACCTAAGTACCTACTTACATAGGTAGCAATAAACATAAAAAAACAAAAAAGAAAGAAAATATATCCTTACAGACGCAGACTTATCAATGAACAAAGACAATTAGAAGAGAAGTTAAAACATTTTATTTTAATTTCAGCCTATCAGTCATAAACAAGAAAAAAAAAACGCTATAGAAATTTAAAAATTATAGGAAAAAACAAAGAAGAGAAAAGAAAGACATTGTTTAAAATGTTAGTGTTTGATAAGCAGAAAAAAAGATATAGAAAAAAAGAAAATAATAAAAACATTAATAATTCGTATAATCATTCCATTCTTTCAGCTTTCACAGTATGAGTCAGCAGAAGAGAAGATATAATTGACACTTGAACTGCGGGAGATCAGGGCTTAAGTAGTTTAAACAATATCATCATGTACTCTTATTAGCTATCAATTTGTGGTGGTAAAATGTTGAAGGACATTGTTTCTCCCTCTATGATACTCGTGAATCATAAATATATTCTAAGGAGATTCGATCCTGTTTTCATTACGATAGTCATGGTTTTCGAAACAGATTATTGGCTACAGTATATCACCTTGCGTTTTCGCTATCATGTCAGACGTTTGAAATGTCATGTGAAAGTATTTACCGACAATCATCATTATAACATTTCAGACGATCATGAACGATTTGAATGAATATGATCAACGTCAGGCAAAAAAATGCCCGAAGATTCAAATGTAAACGATAAAATTTTGCCTCTCATGAACGAAGTAAATGCGCGTTGACTCAAATATTAGGTTGGTGCAAAAATAATGACGTAATAATGTCGTTTTTTGACGTGTTTTTTAACGTCAAAAAACGACATTATTACGTCATTATTTTTGCACCAACCTAATATAAACTACCGATATTTCCCTGTCTCCAGATTCAGTAAATGTTTATAGATTCAAATATAAACAGACAATATTTACATATCCTCGAATCAAATAAATGATTAGACACTCAAGTATAAGCAAACAATTGTTATCTGACACTGAACGAATTTGTCACAAATATAAACGACATCGACTTGCGTATCTTCGAACCAAGAAAATTATAAAATGAAGTATTTAAAGAAAGAGATTTCACCATCACATAACCCAGGATGTAACTGGAAATATGGGAGATATTTCCCTACGCTTATACTCCTGTAATTCGAAAGCTTATTGAGAGAGTGAAAGATGCCTTCCAAAAGCTATGCAAATTATTAAGTCACAGAATAAGTTTCGTTAGAAACAAAGAAAAGAATATTGAAAGCTTACGTAATATCGGTCTTCATAAGTGACAGTGAATATTAGACAATCTTCTCACATATGAAGAAATCACTCGCAGAAAAAGGAATGTTCTAGAGAAGGATGCTGAGAATACCATGTGAGTAACAACAAAGTTTTATAAAAAAAAAATAATATATAATACCCGTAATCCGTTGGGACACTGAACGTACAGAATATAGAAAACTGAAGTTGATTTCGGCATTGCATTGAAATGAATGTAATTTTATTAAGATTCAGTTACATATTTCAATTAGCTCATGTTATCATTGGTCTGGATTACAAATTCATGTTTAACGTTTTACTGATTGCTTACAGCATTTAATAGTAATAGAAATTCTGGGATAAACTTGAACTTTATATCAGATTAATTTTAAGAAAACATTTTTCAATATGTCAAAAAATAGTTTACAATATTTTTAAAATCATTATAAATGAAAAATATTTTTTTAAATATTTAAAATATTGTTACTTAAAGAAAGATGATATATATGTAATTACTCTACAATCAATTGGACGAAACAGCAAAGCGGGATCTCTTTGCGGCTGTGCTTAACTTGAAAATGTTTTAATTAAAAAAAAATTCTATTTGAAGAAAGTTAAAATAAAAAAAAATATTCCTTCAAAATTGTTATATCTTATTCATTTAAATCAGATTAACTTAAATCATTATGCACTGGACGCACGCACAAGACAAACATGCAAGGCCGCACTCAGTCACAGAATATTTTCAAAATCTGATAGACACGGTAGATTGAAGCTAAGAGGGAATGAGGAAAACAAACGTATAACCTATATAGCGAGCTTGAGTAAAGGGGTGGTGGATTAAGAGTGAGATATAAAAAAATATTTAGTGCTGCAAAGGACAGGAAATTGTAGGGAGCCATGATCGCCTATTTTCTGTGGGAACACTGCACACAGAATTTTTTTTTTCAAACTAAAATATGACTCACTTGAACATTTTCTTTCAAGAAATATCGAACTTATTATATTGCTCATATTAAACAATTTAACGTTCACTTTCTGACTATAAGACCCAGGTTCGAATCTCACCATGGTAGATTGTAAGGAAGGAGACTTTCTGATGTTATCGGTTTGGAAGGGGTGATCCCAGCGTGCGGCACATTTGGTAAATGCCTGAAAACCATACCATTGGTTGACCCAAGCCTTGTGAGTGAAATTGAATAGACGGAACAATTGTGGGCACCGATAGCTGTGATAGCATGAAGTCACAAGTCATCGTGGCCGATGGTTTGAGTTGTGTTGGCCTTTTTCAGATTAATGATCACGCTAAATACCACACCCTCTGGAGCTGTAACTAACGTCTGTTCAGCATAGTTGCAGTATAAATCACATGTGTGATCTGTGGGTGTTGAAAAAACACAATTGTTTCTTAGCGAGAGTCTGCAATAGGGATTGGCTAACCGCCCTAATAGGCGGGTATCTTTGAATACGAGTGGCCAGCTATATTTGATAGGATGATCTACAGGAGTAATCTGGCCGTGGATTAATGATTTTAGATTTTATTTGGAGAATGTTATTATTTAAATAAAGTTTTTGTAGATAAAGAAGAATTGATAATAATCGATATGTATTTACCTAAAAATGCAAGAAAAAAATAAGTTTTGAGGAGACAAGATTGGCCACATCGAAAGAGGAATCCTCACATAAATGATGAGATAAATACACGAATATTTTCGATTTTGAAAATTTAGTTTTAAATACTGAGATTTAAACTTTCAAAATATGAATTTAGATGCAGACATTTCCTGTATTATCTAAACATCTCAGATAGAAGAGAATATCATTTTATTTCATTCAAAATATAAATGCAAAATCTCCCCGCAAATCTGATTCAGTTTTCAGATTTCAAAATGTTTAAATAATCTAGTTTTCATGGCTTTTTGTCGTTGATAAATTTTCGTATATTTTATTCAATTTTGCATTAAATTAAACACAGCTTAAAATATCGAACTTTTGCGATAGATGCAAAAGAAGCAAATTTCATTATAAAGTGACACTTGTTATGAAGGAAGAATTAATTAGCATTGAAAACTGATTTCGTTGGCCGCATAAAACTGTTTTTAAATCCTGTAATTCAACTTTGTATTAGCGAAAGTAAATTGATAAAAACAGTAACATTGGTTATCCTCGAAGTAGCTGATGGAACTGAAAAAAAAAAGTTCATAAATCTTTTTTATCAGGGAAAATCGTGAACATTTAAATCAACGTAAGACATACCTTAGATTATATCTATTTGCCATAGTTGAGAAAAAAGAACTCGTCGAATATTGATTAACTAACTATTGGATTTTAATGTTGTAACCCTTGAAAAAGACAAAATTAGATATCTGTAATGTCAGATAGATATTCACACTTAACGAAGAACACACACACTGACTCCATATACACGCAACAAACACAAATCTAATTTTATATATAGATATGCTTGATTTATTTATAATTCTACTAATTTTAAAATTAAATCCTATCAGATATTTCCGAAAGATAATAAGAAATAAATATGTAAAATATAGAATATACCTTTTACTTATCTGAAAATTAAATGAGTGTGTATTTTAACTGCATTACAGTAAATTATAGGTACTGACCGATAGAGGCATAGATCCTCAAATAACATGTCTGTAAACTTTAAACTCAAGCCCATATTAATATAGTGCATATGCTCAGCGGGGAATTTACATAACCACGTACTATCATATGCATACCATTGTGGATAGAGTGAATAGTAGCCAAATTATAAACTGCCGCACGTAAGAACACAACACCTCAAAAGTTTTAGGTAGGTGAACTGAAAGGATAAAGTGTCGTCTATCATGTCCCACTTATGTAATACAAGAGAGTGTTCTGGAGATCGACACCATGAAGCTTCAGTCTGTTTCATGCTTAAACACACTATCAGTCGACCTGAAGAATGATTCCAAAAGTGTCACTGGACTCGCTGTTAACCTCGTCAAGAGCTTTCAGCAATTGACTGATATTTTTCTGTATATTTTTCTGATTGATGTAATATATATACGGGGACTAATAGCAAAATTGTCTTGTTGTTAAATTTAGAGTTTGAACCGTTGTATCTTAGAAATGATTAAATATATCTTAGTGGAATTCTCCGAAGTTTTTATAGCAGTATTCGTCTCTAATTTGAGCAATATGAATGTATGATTACTTTCCAAACTTAACAGAAAAAATCGTGAAGAATTCGATCATAAGCGAAAATGACAAGTTCATCATTAATTAATCATATTTAAGGATCGGAGGCTCAGGAAGGATTGAAATGAATTTAATATATATATATATATATATATATATATATATATATATATATATATATACTATATACTACTAGCAGTAGTGCCCGGCGTTGCCTGGGGATGTAACAGTAAGAGATAGATCAAGTATCGACCATCATAAAGACTGAAAAATAAAATTGACAAAAATTATTGTTTAAGGTTGACGAACACGCATGCCTTAATTACTTTTTTTTTTACGAATTGGTCAACCCCAAACTCAAACAAAAACATTGTTTTCAATTGTTATGAGTCTACCGATTGAATAGAATTTTATTATAAACAATTGTCTTGTAAATTGAATTTTTAAAGCATTCTGAATGTAAAAATAAAGAAAAAAGTGTGCAAGACAATAAGAAACACTACCTGCCAAAAAAAGTGAAGTTTTCTTGAAATCGGTTGAAAAATGTAGGAAATCCGATCCCATATATAAACGAACACACACACACAAACAAACAAACGACCTGGCTTTTATAATAAGTATAGCTCGATATGAGTTGTCCCCCTTTTATTCTGGCGACAGAATCGTGTTTTCAAATTGATTTCGTGCAAAAACAATTGTGTTTTTCCAATTTTTGGCGCTGTCAGAACCACTTCAATGTAATTTTATGCAGTCCTGTGAAGTTTTGTTGAAATCGGTTGAAAAATGTAGGAAATCCGATACAATATATAAACGTACAGATATACACACAATCTGCGTTTTATAATAAGTAATATATATATATATATATATATATATATATATATATATATATATATAATTCCTGGATCATGTTTCAACTTATTCAAATTAGCTTCTTTCTCTAACTTTCTAACTATCTGTCCTGGAGTAACAAGTTTCACGGTCGATTTCATTTTGAAGTCTTCTTCTACTGCTCTTTGTTGAAATGATGATCCCTCTTTCTGTTGTAGCCACCTGATCCAAACTTCCTCTCTCTTATTCTCTCTTCTTTAAACTTATTCATAGTTACCTTGATGGTACTTGAATGGACGTTGATGATGAAAGACAGAATATGAATGTTTTTTTTTTTCCATTACTGAAGACCTGAATGATTTTTTTTCTCACCATTTCTCAGTTGAAAAGACAGTGGGGCTGACACAAAACACTTTTAAGATGGCTAAATTTCGTATCTAAATATCTGGAAAAGAAACACAATAAGTTTAATGGTCTTTTTTAGTTATTAAACATTTTGTGGGGTGGACGATTATGCAGTAACACGATGTGGACTTTTTTCAGTTACACCCTCTCTCTCAATCTCTCTCTCTCTCTCTCTCTCTATATATATATATATATATATATATATATATATATATATATATATACATATATAATGTGTGACTATTTAATTTAAGGAATAACTGACTACAATCGCCTAGATAAACAGTGAGCCAGATAAATTTACGCGTGTTTAACCGGATATGTTCTAAGTTCTGCGTTCGTCAGTTGCAGATGGGGTACTAGATGTAGAGGAATTTGTACGTGATCATTTTATAGACTCTTATTGGAAATTAGTGAAAGAAATCTGGGACAGGGCAATAATATCAGCTCATTCGTAGAATAAATGTTTTGTGGAAAAAGTAGTGCTATTGTGAAGGAGTTTAAATCGAGTATCTGTAAGTGTCACGGGCTTTTGATGTAATTCGAACAGATATTTATATTGCTGCAAGATTATCTCAGGCAAGACCAAAAGGAACACACGCAGACACACACACACACACACACACACACATATATATATATATATATATATATATATATATAGAGAGAGAGAGAGAGAGATAGATAGATAGATAGATAGATAGATTGGGCTAAATGTTTTATGATAATCTGTTTAGAGAAAAATACCTGAAAAACACATTCTCCATAATGACAATGTTCCTGCGTATGATGCATTAGCGTTTTACAAAATCCTGACTAAAAATCAGTTTACGAACTGGACAATCAACATTATTCCCTATTTTAGCCTTCTCACATTTGGCTATTAAAAAAATACTAAAATTACAATGGTTTGGTAACATCCTTAATAGCCATCGAGACATAATTACATTACTGAAATGTATTCTGCCAAAGGACTAACAACAATTTATTCACCAACAGCATCAACCTTTGGCGAAATTCATTGTTTTCAAAGAGCACATTATGAAGGACAGAGAATCCAATATTGCATATATTCTGCTGGTAAATAAAATTTGCTTCTGCATGGTCATTCTAGTAATTAGATTTCCTACATCACATAAGTCTAGGGTTAATAACCTGTTCAAGTAAAGGGTTAGCCGTTATTTTCCTTTCTTTATAAACGGTGTCTTAACGTAACCATCTAGCTCGAGTGACCTCTAGACCTTGTACAGATTCGACCTTACTGTAATATATATATATATATATATATATATATATATATATATATATATATATATATATATATATGCTTCAAAAATTAGGCCACAATATGGTTTTTGAAGAATCACCTAAATATTGAATATTTCTGCATTTCCCCCAAAATATTTACTAGCTCATGTCTGAAGGACATGATTTCTCTTCATGAAGAACTACTACTACTACTATTAATAATAATAATAACGGAATGAACCAATTACTGACTAAGGTTCCTTAATGTTTTAGCTCTTTTCTTCTAATCGGCCTTTCTGTTTAATGTGGGTTAAATACTTTAAACATCGTAGCTTAGTACAAGTTAATTAAAACAAAGGAAGTATTAAAATTACTTATTATTAAATCCAGATTGTGAAGTTTTGGTCTATAATATATATATATATATATATATATATATATATATATATATATATATATATATATATATATATATATATATTTGCGGTTTAGAACGACCATGCTTAGTTCATTCTCTTCGTATTCCAATTGTGAGATATATGTTCCACATAAGAATCTTCTTACACGGGCCACTGCTTTGTGAAACGACTCCCAAAGATATGCTTCCCTCATCACTACAATCTTAACGCTTTAATATCTAGGGTCAAACTATATCTTTTCTCATATTCACATAAATTGTACCTCTTATTCTTTAATCATTTACATCACAAGGATCTTGAGCCGTGTACAGAATGGAATGGGTATCATTGCTCTTCCTCTCTCTCTGTATGCCTCTCTTTATATATAATATGTGTGTATGTGTGCGTGTATATATATATATATATATATATATATATATATATATATATATAGTCGAGCGAAAACATAACGCGCATGGCCTGGCAACTCCGTTATGCATCAAAGAGACTGCCAAAGCTGTGTTGCCCTCATTATCCAGTTTTATATTTACTTACGCTCTATCACTGATCAAACACTTAAATATAGCATACATTTAAACCTTGCATTTTGTCATATTTTTATTATAAAATTATTATATATAATGTATTTTTTTCGTTATTCGTTATATTAAGCGTCTGTTCAAATTACTGTTTTAACCACACGTTTCTCTATAGCTAAGTGGCTTACCACTTCAGAAAAACGCCGGTTCCGTGTAGGAGACAGATTCAATTCATTTTGGAGAAAGCATATTTTTTACGAGATTTCTTGTGCAATCAGTAGGGTAAATGCAATTAATATCGTCTAAAAAACAAAAAC
>OZ010571.1:124886180-124956180 GCA_963932145.1 Acanthosepion lycidas
TCTATTAGTCTTAGCGAGGACCCTCTTTCTACGAAGATTTTGAACAGGTGCATAAGATATATCAACTGGCGCTTCAGATACAAAGAACAAATAACAGATAAGAGAAAATCACAACGCCTGCATATAAAATGAAACATGAAGAGAAAGTAAAGACATAATCAAGACTAATCAACCATTCCTCCTAGCAATATCTAGTCTTGTTCTTGTTTTCCTCTCGAAGAAGCAAATGTAATATAATTCCTCCCAACTTGGCATCTTGACTTGACTCGCTTTCTCACCCACGTGGCGTGGCTTCCCTTTTTCTTTTCTCCAAATATTTTCATTGCCACTTTTCTGACGAGATTTTTCTCTGATGACCCGACTATATAAATTTAAGTGTGCTACTAGATTGACATCTAGGTCATACGCATTTAATATTCCAATAGCTAAATGCAACTGCCATTTGTACTTCAAAAATATCTTTTCTCACAGTTCTCGCCTGTGGAACTTCCTTCCGTTTAATTGCTTCACTGATGCATACAATCTTCAAACATATAAATGCAACGTCAAACGCAATCTTCTATTCTCTCGAATCCCGTTAATCTTTTGTCCTTTCCTCAATATTCCCTATACTCGCACATTCACTCCCTATTACCCCTTGCGTTCTAGTAGTATTTCCGCCTTGCTTGGGGTGAAATGATTAAAAAGAGAAACAAAGAAATAAATGTTGAAATTCCACACTAGTTCAAATGAATATTAGGATGGAAACTCCTATCAATACTGGAAAGTTCGACAATAGCTGTTGGAATTACGAAACCTATTTTCTCAGCAAAATAATTTTATAAGAGAAAGACTTACAAAATTTGTTCTCTCGGTAGTGACTGCTGTTAGATCAATGAATGTTTCCACCTAATAAAATGGTCAATATTGCCATTAACATAGAAGTCAACTGAAATTCTATGTAATATAAGCACGAAATTTTCGACTATTTTTTAACATCCATATTAGGCATGGATATTCCAAAAAAAAAAAAAAAATCGTCACACCTCGCTTGTATGTAAAAGAATATTGATGCGAAGATCTTTGCTATAAATTTGAATCTGCGGATGCGAAACAAGCAAGTCTTGCATTTTTGCTCCTAGATTTTGCGAGATATATCTTGCTATGACTATTTAGATGGAGATTAGTAAAACAAATAACTCATCATCTTAAAAACATATATTTATTGATGATCAAATTTTATGTCGTACAGAAAAGTAGGTAAGGCACAACCACACACGCAAACACGAATATAACTTGTTATACATATACACCTATATAAATATTATATATAATATATAATCAGGCATATAAATATAACTGTGTTGTGACAAACAAACGAACATTCTTGTTGATTTCTTTCACAATTGCTTGGTCGTGTATTATGGATTCGAGACATTTTGATAACAAGTGCAGGCCAAATAATATTTTAACCAAATTTTTATAAATTAACAGTTGCCGCCTATCTGTACACAAATTCGATCACATGATATAATAGCTGCGAAAGGAACCACAAAACATCTTCCATTTGTTTTAATCCAAACTGCTCACAGTGAGATCGGCAATACGAATTCAAATTCTGGGGTATTCTGTTTGCGTTTCGATTAGCACAAATTCCCTAGAGAAGACATGAATGCATCTAATCTCATCCAACTATTTGATAAATATCAATTCAAACTGCTCAATATTGCATTGGAAGCTAGTAAAGGAAATAGAATTTCTGAAATCCATGAAGCACGAATAGGAGACAGCCTCGCAATCGCATCTAAAATCATCACAGAGTGGACGCGTCTGAGAAGATATTATTTCGTTTATTTAGAAAGAAACAGAGTTATCTACTAAAACAGGTGTACCCACTTAATAAAACACAATCACATACACACATACATACACATACACATATATATATATATAGAGAGAGAGAGAGAGAGAGGAGGAGGGGGAAAGATGGAGAAAGTATTACATCAAACGTCATTATAATGGATCCTTCGTATTTCAAAGATACGCCCCATTTTTATTTATTATGCAATGCATATTACGTTTATCAATATGTACATTTGAGAAATATTTTCAAGAAAAATGTGCGTGTTGACAAAGATCAAACCTGCGATTGTCTTTGTAGCCGAAACCAAAGTTTTGAAGAATACATTTTATTTTCTATGATTATTTTTTTGAAAACGGAGATTGATCGACATAATACCCAGTGTTTAATAAATAAAAATGTTGGTATGTTTCAAATAGTAATTATTCAAGATAATAACATTTGAATTACCAAAATATTTGAAAATTATATATACATACATATATATATATATATATATATATATATATATATATATATATATATATATATATATATGAAAAATTAATGGATTTATTTAAGCTAATGTAGTGTTTAGTTCGTATATGAAAGAAAGTCCCCATGAGTCCACGTGGGTAGATTATTCTCATTCCACATGTCAGGTATTTGGATAGCTTAGTTTCAGTTAATTCCCCCTGATAACTGAACTCTCCATGTGACCAAAATAAAGGGTTCAAAATCGAAATTATACAACATATGACCTGAAGAATGCCAGAGCGTACATGAACAAAAACAGGACAACAGTTCGAACAGTGTAAATGGTTATGACACCGTCTCTCCAAAATATAAACAAATTGATATAGTGTTAATCTAATTCAATAGAAGCCGAATTAAATAATGTATTTCATATTTAATAACATTTCAAATTTATCCGACGTCCAAATGTTTCACTACAATTTTTTTTACTGAAAATTATAGTTAAGTTTATTATAATAATTACATCTATTTACGTATATATCGCTTCTCATAAATTTGACTAAATACTCCTTTCTCTTCTAAATCTCTCCGATTCTATGAGCAAAGATTTAAGTCCTTTAAATAGTCCAGGATTTGATCTTAGCCGCGCAGGGCAATAAAATCGTCTAAGGATAAAATATATTTAGAGCAATAATACGACTTCATAAGGCTGGAAGGCAAGAAGCAAAAAAAAAAAATCCACTTTTCTCTGCTTCTCTTTGACCTGCAACTCTTTTGCTTTTCTTTCATGCTTCTTTCTCAAGAGGAATAGAAGAGGAACCTAATTAATTCACTTCTTTTTTTCTTTGCTCGGTAAGCTGACACAATACGTCTTTGAAAGCAAACATACATTCTGATTTTCTCTGCCTCATTGATCTCCCACTCATTGATTTCATTCCTTTGTCTCCATTTTTCGATGAGCAAATAGGACATTTCTCTACACACGCTTCTTAATAATGGCTTAATTTTATCCTAAGGAAAAAAGGAATGGAAAAATCATCATCAGTACAATGAGGATTGGAAAAAATATCATTAATTCATTTTATATTTCACAAAAAAAAATATATTTATACGGGAAAAGAAATACGGCATGCATTGCAAGGGTTACATGCATAAACGTTTCCCTCGGCATTTATGCATTATCTATTGTGGTTTATTTATTTATATATGTCAATTAATTTACTCAAAATGGGTTATAATCACTTACCGAAATATAGTTTGTCGGGGAACAAATCCATACTATTAAAACATTAATTCATTGACTATATACTATCTTTTGTGTTTTGCATTTAAGAATTCTTACTGTCGCCATTTTTTTCATATAGCTGTAATGGGCGTCAGTATTAAAATAGCATTGGCCGCCTGCCTTTCACTTGATTGTAAATTAATTACAATTCGGGCCTCGTCAGAATATTTCTGTCTTTGTTTTTACCAATATCCTTCTGCTGCCAGATTAAACTGACGCCTTTTTACCATAGTTCGCAACTATATTTATGAGCTTTAATTCTCAAAAATGAGGATTTAAGTGATATATCTTGAAAGTTTTCCAACTTTCCATCTGAAATCAAGAAAATAGGAAACTTTAAGCAACATGAAAATGGGAAAAGCAACTGGATTTAAACTGAAATCAGGATGATATGGGCTTAGTAACCTTATAGATATTCATCAATACCCCAAAATGGTTCAACAGAGAAAATCTATTTTTTTGGAATTATTTCTTTTGTTCGAATTTTCTTTGTCCATATCTACTTTCTTGGTAAATTTATAACTATTCTTCTTGCCGGGAAACTAATTCCTCTGTAAAGCAGTTAAAAAACATCCATACTTACTGAAGAAAATTATCTTTTTAGATTCAGTCACTTTCCCACCGCCTTAAGGTTGACCCTCTGTATCTTTTCTATAAAAAATTTCAAGGTAATTTTCGGGTGGTACCTGGCGTCAAGATCTCATCAATTTACATTTGAGTTGACTATATGTAGTTGTAAGTTCTATGCTAAAAAATTCTTCTCTCGCTCTTCGCGCTTGTGAAACTACTTTTGGCTCCATGCTTTCCAGCCAAACTTAAATTGCAAAAATTTAAATACATTGCCAATCGCTATTTATTGTTTTTGATTACATTTTTCTAATTCCACTATTTATTAACGTTTCTTTTCACAAGTTTTCCACATCCGGTAATCCTGGCTTCATAATGGTTTTACTGCCTTGCATCGGGTGATACCGATTAATATACATACATACATACACATATACACACACACACACACACACATATATATATATATATATATATATATATATATATATATATATATATATAAGTGATGCAATCGTCAGGACGCCGATTGCGTCTAGCCTGAAACAGGTTGTCGCCTCTGAGTGTTATATATATATATATATATATATACAAGATATTTAATGTCATTCATTATTATTACAATATTATCAAATGTTATTTTTCCTTGAAACGATGAAATAATCTGATCCAATGATTTATCAGATTTGGTTTAATATGGGACAAAAAATAGGTTTGATGTGCTATGATGTACGTTTGACGATATTGCATAACATTTCATATTTTATTAATAAACACAATCTACAGCATTTACTATTTTCTTAATAATAAACACAATCTAAAGCATTCATATTTATGATTAATAAAGACATTTACTATTTATTTTTATATAAAACAATCTAGAGCATTTTCTATCTATTATTAAAAAAAGACGCAATGGTATGAAATTTCTAAAGTATATGGCAGAAGAAGTGCCGAGAAAGTATAACATTCTCAAGACACGTGTAAGACAAGAGAAATAAGGAAATAGATGTAGAAACCGAAAAAGAAAATCGCTAATGGGTCAAAGGTTAAAATTTCACCGACATGTAAGGAGGAAGGAAAGATTGGAGAAAAAAATATACTCAGGACTTCAGGAAGGCAAGTTAAACAGGGAGAATCAGTGAATAATCTATTTTACAAGTTTGTGTGACGTGATGGAACAATATTAATATACAATGATTGAAAAAGACTTAGTAATTAATTAGAACAAAAACAGACAAAATTAAGGAAAGTTTTTGATACATAAATTAAAACTGAGGTAAAAGGATTTAAACAGAATTAAGAAAATGATATGTTGGCAGTAATTTACTCAGTGCTTACGGTAACATATAAAATATATATTCTTACAATAACATAAGAAAATAATCCTTTTATAAAGTTAAGCAAACTGTACCCAATGTATATATATGTGTGTGTGTGTGTGTGTGTCTATATATATTGTTGAAACTTGACTAATGCATGGAATAATAATGCAACACAAAATGTACTTAGAACAAAATGTATTGAAATAAGAAAGTGTACACAATATTTACATATAGTCTTGTGTATATTCCTGGGAAGACCGTTCCTAGAGAATGCGTTGACTGAGTCGCAGTCGGGCAGACTCTCTGGTTGAATCTCTTCCTTCCTTCCCGGTACCAACCATATTTATATGGTCGGTACTCCACTATGCAAATTAGGTGGATCCTACCACAACACCCACCTCCTTTTTGATTTCAAACTGGCTTCCTATATGGGTTGATGATTATGGCTATTTCTTTGTAGATCCATTTGCATACTTCATATGCATATGTCCATCCACTTAATTTTAATATTTTTTCCGTTTTGGATTCACGTCCAATGGGTCCGTGAACTTTCGTTTCCTACCGGATCTTCTCGGTTCAGGAATATTCTGCGGAGGTTCTACTTGAAACATATACATTACATCAATGGGATCTTCCTCCTCATCCGGTATACACTCTTCATGCTCTAGAACGTAACATTTTTTAAGTTGGTTCTGGTGCCTTTTATGAGTATTCTTCGGCCCTTTAATTATGTAAATCAGGTCACCGATTCTCTTGTCCACTATGCCTCGCTTCCAGAACTCAACGTTGTTTTTGTAGCACTTGAAAAACACCTTCTCTCCGGAGGTGTATCTTTTTCTCGCTGTATACATAGTATTCTTTACTCTATTTTTTCCTGGCAAAAGCTTGTCAAACAATGACTTAACTTTCCTAGCGAAAATTAGTACAGCTGGTGCCATGTTTGAGTGTGTTCTCTGGTTTGGCGTAATTCTGTATACTTGTAGGAATTGCTGAAGTGCCTTTTCCGTTGGAACTCCTGAGGCTTTCTTCAGCGGGCGCTTTAAAGTATCGACAAATCTTTCTGCGAGTCCATTGGACCACGGATTATACGGCGGCGTCGTTATGTGGTTAATTTGATATAACTCACAAAATTCCTTAAATTCTTCAGAAGTGAATTGTGTACCATTATCACTGACAATACACTCTGGCACACCGAACCGTGCAAATAGTTCATGCAAGAAAGTTGTTGTGGTATTGGACGTAGGCTTTTTGCAGCGTAGTACTTCCGGCCATTTTGTAAAACTATCTACCACTATTAAGTAGTAATAATCTTCTACTGGGCCAGCGAAATCAATGTGTAATCTTGTCCACGGATGATCCGTCTTTGGCCATGGTTTGTGTAATATAGGTGGTGCCTTAGCTGCTAACGCACACCCTTTACATCGATGAACCATGTTTGCGATATCCACATCCATTCCTTTCCAATATACAAAGCTTCGCATTAAGCTTTTTGTTCTATTAACCCCTGGGTGACCCATATGAAAGTTCCGTAGTATTCTTTTCTGCATCTTTTTTGGTACTACTACTCTCTCACCATATAATAAAAATCCGTCACAAATTGAATAAATCTCCTGCACTTTTTGGTCATTTACTACCATTTTGCTTTTTATTTCTAAAATGAAATCATCGCTTTCAGCTTGTTTTTTGATTTCCTTTGATGTAACCTGTAGCTCTCTTAAAATGTTGTTTACCATGCTTTTCACCTCATAATCTGCTCTGATATTTGCAATAATTGATTCTTTGAATCTTTCTTCTTGACTCAGTGCGAGTCTTGATAAACTATCCGCATGAATTATATTTTTGGATGATAGGTGCTTTATGTGAAAATCATAATTGAGAAGAATAGTTCCCCATCTCAACAGACGATTTGCCGTATAAACGGGTAACCCTTTCTTCGAAACAAAAATAGTGATCAGAGGTTTATGATCCGTTTAAAGCATAAAATGTCTGCCGTGGATGTATCTGTGAAATTTTGTTATGGCAAAAATGATACTCAGCGCCTCTTTTTCGATCTGTGAGTAACTTCTTTCTTCTGGGAGTAAAGTTCTCGAAGAATGTGCAATTGTTTTTCTAGAACCGTCTGGCATTATGTGTTGAATACACGCTCCTATCCCGTATGAACTGGCGTCACTTGCCACTACAATATCAAGTTTTGGATTGTAATGTGTTAAAAAGAGGTTGGATGTAAGCATTTTCTTTATTTCATCAAAGGCTTTCTGACATTCTACCGTCCATTCTCAAGCCTTGTCTTTTTTTAGTAGTTCATTCAACGGAGCTCTTAGATTGTACATTCCTTTAATGAACGCTTGATAATAATTTGCGAGCCCCAGAAAAATCTGTAGCATCGCCACATTAGTGGGCGTCGGCATGTCTCTAATTGCAATGGACCTTTCCGGATCTGGACATCTGCCATTTTTGTTGATTATGTGACCTAAATACTTAATTTTCTCCAAACCAAATTCGCACTTTGACTACTTTAAATCCAAAGTCCTGAATCTTTGTAAATACTTGATTGAGATGCTCTCGATGTTCGTCGACGGTTGCGCTCCTTACTATTATGTCGTCTAAGTAGGCGCACGCAAAGTCTAAATCATTCAACATGACGTCCATAGCTTGTTGAAAAATGTCTGGTGTCACTTTAATACCGAAAGGAAGCCTGTTGTACTTGAATAACCCTCTATGCGTGTTTATCCCTAGTAACTTCGAACATTCCTCTTCGACGGGAATTTGGAGATAGGCATCTGATAAGTCGATTTTTGAAAATATAACTCCGCCATTTAGCTTGTTAAAAATCTCCTCCGGACTCGGTAACGGGTAATGGTAGTCCTTGATTACCGAGTTCAACCCTGTCGAAAAATCAACACAGACTGATTTGGTTTGCTTTCTTTTTTATGCACACAATCGGCACAGCCAATGAATTAGATTCTACTTTGGAAATAATTCCCATCTTTCCCAACCTATCAAGTTCTTCGTTAATTTTCTCTACACTTGCGAAAGGCACGTTACGTTTCTTTTAAAAAATTGGCATAGTATTTTCCTTTAATTCAAATTTAGCTTCAAACTTGTTACATCTTCCAAGACCAGGTGTGAAGGTTTCTGGAAACTTTTTCTTTAATTCATCTTTAATGTCCTGTCTTGTTTGCGTATTACTTTCTACTTTTCTGCAGAAAGAGTTTAACGGTTTATCCCACAATTCGAATGTTTCAATAAAATCTGTACCGATCAAGTTTTCCCCATTTTTCAGAATGAAAACCTTTATTTTTTTTACGATCCCGTTCAATTTCATGGGAAGTACAACCTCGCCTTCGAAGTTAATTTCCTTTCCAGTTATCGTTCGAGCGCGTTTCGTTGACTTAATTATTGAAGGCTTTTTTAAAATTTTCCATGTTTTATAGTTCATTATTGTTAAATCTGAACCCGAATCGAGTTGAAATTTGATATTCTTTTTAAATATTTCAGTCGTCACATATTTCCTCAAATCTCTATCTGATTTGATATTCGAATTTGTTTGTCTAATTCGGCTATTGAATTTTTTCGTTTTACAACACGATCCTTTGTGTCCCTTCTTGTGGCACACGAAACATTTATTTCTATATGGGCAATTTACCTCCCAGTGTCTTTCGTTGCAACGTCTGCAATTATATGGTGGAACCTTTTTTCCCTCCTCGTTATTCTTATTTAATTTTTCTTGTCTATTTTTAAAATACACCGAATTTTTACTCCAATTTTTTTCTGATGGTTAATTTGACTTTTTTTATTTTTTTAATATAGCCAATGCCAGCTTCTTCGATTTTTGAGACTCTTTCTTTAAACTTACGGCCCGGTGACACTCCTCTGCTAACTTTTTCAGGCTAAGGTTTTGTTCAGATTCGAGTTTAGGCAAAACTCTACGTCTTATTTCGTCACTCTTACTGGATACCAGTCCTTGAGCAAAAATTAAACACTTGAATTCTTCAACCGTAATCTCTGCCAATCTGAAGTTGTCACAATGTCTATTTACTATAGATGCATATGTTAAGTAATTCTGATCGCCGGATTTAGTGACATTCATGCATAACCATCGCTTATGCCAAAGCGACATATTTGCTCCAAACAGCTCCTTTAGCAATTTCACTGTTTCCGAGAATTCCAATTCATTAGTTCTTCTCGGTAGAATAAAATCTACAAATTTGCTATGGTCTGCTGTACCTAGCTTTCTTAGTAATAAACTGACCTTTCTTGAATTCGACCAGTTTTCACAGTGTGTAGAAAATATCTTCATATCGTTTAAAGTACGCTTCAAACGTTTTTTTCTTCGTCTGGCACATAGTTGAAAGTTTCCAGCGAATTAAATATGGTGTTATTAGAATATGAAGAATTTCTCTCATTTGCCTGGTGGTGTTTAATTTCTCCAGTGTTAACTTTTGAATTTCTAAAACCTTGATCTGCATTTCTTCCTGTTTTCCCAGTCTTTCCTCTTGCTTTTCTTGATATTTTTCCTGTCTTTCATCTTGCTTTTGATATTTTTGCTGTCTTTCATCTTGCTTTTCTTGATATTTTTGCTGTGCTATCTGTTGTTCCCTTATTAATAAGGCAAACTGTTCATTTTGACGTTGCTGACTCAACTGCTGGGATTTGAATAATTCAGCCTGACTCAACTGCTGGGATTTGAATAATTCTGATATGACTTTGGATAATTCATCCATCTTTAGCTGATAGTGTTCATGCAACAAAGAATATACCTTTAATTTGTATATCTATGGATATAATATAAGCTGACCAGAAAAATCGAAACAACTTACAACTATTTTATTTTATGTCTTGCTTTTACATTCAAGCCCGTGATAATCAACTTTGGTATTTTTTTTATTACTTCTGTTAGCGTATTTCAATGACAAACTTCTGATTTTTATTATCAGAGGTAAATTCGTCACTATAAAATATTGTTGAGCAAACAAAAAAAAAAAAATTAAAAGTTCGTTACCTTTCAAAATCGACACGGTGTATTTGTGCGCCTTTTAATTCCATGCATGTTTTTGTAGTCGGGCAGTTTTTTTAACGGGTGTCTTGTTGTAGATAACTTTTTCAATTTAAAATCACCGTTATCCGTTTACATCACCTTTCATTTTTTTCTGAGTGAACGTTCCTTATGCTTAGTCGTCCTTTAACGAGTTCTAAATATCCAGAAATTCAGAATCCTTCGCCGTTCCGTTAGATGTTGGACTTTTAATAAATAATTTTTTCCTTCAGCCTGGGTTCTTCAATGACTTGTCCCAATTGTTGAAAGCTATCAATTATTAATTCTTTTTTTTTTCGTATGGTTCTTTCTACTTTGACGCCATTGTTGAAACTTGACTAATGCATGGAATATTAATGCAACACAAAATGTACTTAGAACAAAATGTATTGAAACAAGAAAGTGTACACAATATTTACATATAGTCTTTTGTATATTCCTGGGAAGACCGTTCCTGGAGAATGCGTTGACTGAGTCGCAGTCGGGCAGAGTCTCTGGTTGAATCTCTGTATTTATCTATCCACCCACGGGGATAAAATGTGGCACAAGGCCGGTTTAATGTGGGTATCTCCGAGCCCGTAGGCTCGGCCAAAAATATAGTCTTTTCGAACCCGCCTAGACGGGTTCAAGGCCTGTCTACCTACCCGGACGAAACCTTGCCCCTCGGCAAAGCCTCGTCCGCGTTCCTCTATGATAATGCATAGTGTTCGACAGTCGATCTCTGGTTGGATCTCTGTATTTATCTATCCACCCACGAGGATAAAATGTGGCACAAGGCCGGTTTAATATGAGTATCTCCGAGCCCGTAGGCTCGGCCAAAAATATAGCCTTTTTGAACACGCCTAGACGGGTTCAAGGCCAGTGTACCTCCCCGGACGAAACCTTACCCTTCGGCAAAGCTTCGTCCGTGTTCCTCTCTGCTAATGCATAGAGTTCGACAGATTCTCTCTGGTTGGATCTCTTCCTTCCTTCCCGGTACCAACCATATTTATATGGTCGGTACTCCACTATGCAAATTAGGTGGATCCTACCACAACATATATATATATATATATATATATATATATATATATATATATATATATATATATATATATATATATGATATTATAATTACTTGTTTTAAAAATATGATTCAATCGTATAACAAAAGATGATACGTATCAAAACGGAAAACTCCCAATCTAGATTAATTTTAAAAATTAAATCTACAATACTGAGTTTCGTTCCATTATCAAGCGATTTTAATATTTTTCTTAAAACAGCTTGTTAATGGAACGAAACTCTGTATTGTAGATTTAATTTTTAAAATTAATATACATTGAGAGTTTTCCGTTTTGGATGATATGATGTTCTGTCTCGCGATGGAATCATATTTAAAAAAAAAAATTATTAAGGTCTATGGATCGTATTGAGCACTGTGTTTTACAAAATAAAAAAAAGCTAAGAACTCTGATTTATAAATATCACTGTTCTTTCCTATTATTTCAAACATTATATATATATATATATATATATATATATATATATATATATATATATATATATATATATAGTTTCTTATCACAGATATGATATTTGTTTATCAGAAAAAAATAAATTTATTTTACACATCTGGACATGTCCAAATAAAGTGTCAGTGTAGTAATAGATAACGACATGGTGACAAAATAATCCTAAGGTCCAATTGTATAAATAAAACCACCTTGTCTAAATTAAGCAATGTATTATTAGGTTGGTGGAAAAATAATGCTCGTTTTCTCACATATGATGTGAGAAAACGACATTATTTTTCCACCAACCTAATAAAAGAGTTAAAATTTACGTTAGAGACAAAGAAAATCTCGGAAATTAAATGTCATATCTAATTTACAAAATGGCAGGAAATTCTGTTAATTTCACTTACAGATGAACAATAAACTTGAAGCAACAACGATGTAGTTCTACTGATGAATACTAGAATTATGATAGGCCAAAAATTTCCAGATAAAGTTGTATGGAAAATGTTGTCGCTTACCTATGAACGATAATGTGTATGTCCCCATTCACATAAATAAAGTAGTAAATACTGTATGCTGGTCTACAGTTGGATATTCGTCTCCAGCTGTGCTGGTCGAACTCTCTGACGAAGGGCAGAGTTTCTTCTCGTGAAATAGCTACCCGACCCCGTTTTATATGGGGTCTACGGAAAATTTTGGCCGAGCCTACTGGCTCGGATACCCCACATTAAACTCGAGCTTCTGCCACATGTGACCGCGTGGGGCGTTTTGTAGATATCCTGTACCTAGAGATTTGTCTCCAGCTGTGCTGGCCAAACTCTCTGCTTCCGGGCAGAGAGGGTCCCCAGACGAGGCTATGTCGAAAGGCAGCGTATCGTCTCGAGAAACAGCTATCCGACCCCGTTTTTACGGGGTGTACGCGGAATTTTGTCCGAGTCTACGGGCTCGGATAAGCCGTATGCAACATCTGACATCGTGGGGCGGTTGGTAGATATCCTGCAGTTGAATATTCATTTTGGAATCCACCTGACTCACTTCTAGCAATTGACTACTTCTTCTGGCGAATCTTATATGCTTTGTTCTTGTCTTAAGTATTATCGTTCATTATCCACCTTCGTGTATTTATTCAGTACCCTTCCATAGGTTACAACAGAAAATTCAACAGCAATCATAAAGAGAGCATTAAAATCAGGTAGACCATCATCTTAACTACCTGCTGCATTTGTTTCATTTTGTGAAAATCAAAGAGGGGCGGTAAAGTATCAAAGATACAAAAGACAAGAAATTGTGGAGAGCCAGGTTTGGGCACATCCTGAAGAGTTACGGCACATAAAGCCAAAAGAATAGATGTCATTTTTCTGTAAATTCCTTAGCCAGGATTCATGGCATAATATTTTAGCTTGTTGTTTTCATTTGCGAATATAGGTTATCAAAAACTATGATCGATAAAAACGTCTGGAGAGTTGGCATAAAAAAAAAACTAAAACCTTCATGAGTTTCGACGCTGGGTCCACCGTCCAGACATAGTCGCGAATTCTCAGTCTTTTGCTTGATGAATATCGACACGGATTTTTACATCAATCTCAGATAAACAGACATACCTGTAGAAATCATTGTTTAGTACCGATGTCAGATATTCAGTATTTCTTTTCTTTTCTATATTTCATGTTTGAGTGCGAGTGCATAACATGAGAACTTTGTAATCATTGTATCAAAATTTAAAAATAAGGAGCATTCTTTAGCTGACTTTCAAATATTTTGTGAGTACTAGTATATATTTATATGCCTAACTTCATTCATTTTCGTTGCGCTATTAGAAAACACCACAGTGATTTTAAAGTGGTCAAAACAATGTAATAAATAAAACAACTAACACTGGTCAGAAAGGAAATATGACAAAAAATGGCATTCTGCTTCTGCATTTTAGGCAGCTTATTTATTCTTTATAATTTATTGTGATCGGAAAGTAATTATTTTACCAATATAAATTGTCATTCAGCCAACCAAAAGAGAATCAACTGGGAATGACAAGTATCAGTGTCATTAATTTATCATCTCTTTTCTCCGATAGTGAGCCGTTCATGCTGTAGTTCAGAAGTCACCTCCACGAAAGATTAAACATTTAAATAGCAGAATATTCACTATTGCTTATTTATGACTTGAAATTTGGTTGTACGGCTACGGAGACATGTAAAAACATGTGTCCAGTGTTTATAGATGCGGTGAAAGCTCGTAAAGTCAGCTGTTGTTTAAAACTTTAAAATGGCGATTGTCTTATATCCGGCAAGCCTAATGAGCTTTCGTTTTGGAAAAGAACATGATTTTCCACCATCTGCAGCATATCTTTACCCTGGTATACCATGTTTACATCTCTGCATCGCTTTGTTACAGGTGATAAAAAGGGTTTTGCGTGTCAACAGTAAAAGGCAATGGTTACAATGAATGGAATTACGTTTCTGATATACAATATCAAAACAACTTTAAAATATATTTCTTCCTTATACATTTACCTGTAAAAGTGTTACTTTCCGTAGACAGTTACACTTTTTTATTATATAGGTTATATGTCAAAATAGATGTTTGCAACTTCTATGTACCGTTTTAGTTAAGGAGGTTAGCGACCATAGCTTTCCACAATTCCCTTTCATTTGTAGCGCTTAATTATTTTTGTTTGTCATCTCTTTAAACTCTGTATTGCCATTTATTTACATAAGCTCGCTAGGTAAGTTATGCGAATTTTACCTTTACCTTCTGTCTGTCCCGTGAGTATCAAACTTTCCAAATTCTCTTTACACATTATGTGCTCTAGAAATTTCAACTGTGTATATCTGATGTTTGTTTCCATTTTAATTCCATGTTATTCTCAGCAGCCTTCTGTAGAACTATATTTATTTTCATGTGCTATCTTGATTTCTGAGGAGATTGTCCAGCTTTTACTGACATATACTAGGACTGATATTATGTAACTGTTCAGTACTCTTTAATCTACTGAAAATGTGTTGGATTTTTTTTAATGCAAATAGTGGTACATATATTAGTACTCCTAACATATTTAACCAGTAGTAATTTAAGCACGCAATATTTAGCGGTTATATATTAACTGTATTTTCATTATAATTATTAGAAAGCAGGAAAATATCCACTGTATGTTAAACAAGGAATACGTAAAATTTCATGCACGTTTTTGAATAATCTTCAGGTTCCAGCTCCTGTAGACTAAAACCCTTGTTTACTATTCTTTTCTATTTCACGGATGTGAAGTTTCCATTATTTCCATAATTCAGTCGAACAAATGTAACCATTATTGTTTCGATGCATATGCTCATCTTGATTACTTCCTAACCATTCGGCAGGGTTAGGATTAGGGTTATTTATCATGGGTCTCTCAATACGTGTAACCGTCCAAGAATTTCGAACTGAACATTTGTAGTTTAATTTTTCAGTTATTACTAATCCTGTCTCCATTGACTCTGATTATATCCGTATTATATAACCCTGGGGATGAATTTCCAATTGTTATTTCACAAAATGCACTAACAACGGTTAATTCCTCCATACAATTGTACTTTGTAGTCTTATAACGAATGTTCTTTCAACCATCTCATCTTTCGCTGAAACCCTGATGGCTGACTTTGTTTCCTACGCCGCAGTTTGTCTTTATTTTCTTCCTTTTTCTATGCGCAGGTGTTAAATTTAGGTGCTATTTCTTGCCCATCTATGTTTTGTAAATTACTGTCTTTCATATATTATTTATATTTATGATAGGCCTACTGAGATGGTCAGCATGTGCAGTGATTTCTTTTATAGTATATATTCTTTGTCTAATTTTCAGCAAAATATTTAGGAAAAAAACAAATGGGAAGATTGATGGGAACAATAATGAGAATATTTATTAGAATAGGCATTATTCTATAACTCTAATATTTTTCTCTCTGCTTCATATTTCTCTTTACGTCAAATCAAATAGAATTTCTATTTTCGGCTCTCAAGAAAACAGTCTGCAGATGAAGGAAAACCAATATTTGAATGAAATTGAAACGTGTAAACTTGGAAACCTCTCAATGAAGGATAAACGATACCGGTGTAAAATCTAAAAACATCCGTATATTTTATCGCAATTATTCATATTTCAAAATAATCACTTATTTGTCAATGCACTTAACTTAGTCATAAATATTAATCACATGTAGTGAGATCATACTATCTATATTTTAAATAAAAAATCGATCTATTGATTATGATTACAGCTACGGACATACTCATCCCTCCTTGAATAGACACAGGGAGGTATTTTGTGTAACCTAACCGATAAGAGACTATTACTATCAAGAAAGTTCATGAGAAAATATGATACGTGTTCTAATCTAATAAGAAGTTGCAAACCAAATGACTTATTCCAATTCTTAATAGTGGTAAAATGTAAAATTT
The DNA here is from genome assembly GCA_963932145.1 of Acanthosepion lycidas. Lineage (NCBI taxonomy): Eukaryota > Metazoa > Mollusca > Cephalopoda > Sepiida > Sepiidae > Acanthosepion > Acanthosepion lycidas. Next base: position 124,902,616 of record OZ010571.1, read on the forward strand.
AACTTCTGAAAAAGGATTGAAATGAACCTAGTCAATAAATTCATAGTAAATCAATGTGTATCCATCATTTGGGAAGTGTTGAAACATGGTGAAAATGTGTTGGATAAATTCTAATGGAAAAGTGAAAGACAATTTTCAAAAGCTAAAAATGCTGAGATTAGACGTTTCTTTTTAAATAAAAATCCGGCTATCATTAAGTTAGAGTTACTTTATAACATGTCTACCTTAACTATAGCTACGATAAATCTTAACTATCAACAATCTTCTTTTTCTGTTGCTTTTTCTCCTTACTATGACCATCCACAACTTTTAGAGTCCCGAAATGTAAACGTAGGAAAAAAAAAAAAACAGGCAACATAACAAACGTATTTAGCCGTACTCATATTCAGTTTATTCCTTATTTATTCTTATTTACGTGTAGAAAGTTTTGTTGTGCAACCCCTAATTTGAATATAGAATCACAAGCAATATTATGAATTGTATATTAGCTTGGCCAGAAAGTACTATTTATTTATCTCATTTAGGAAGGGGAAAGTAAAGTAAAAAAATAATGGAGCAACCTCAACATTTATTCTTCAAAATAAAGTCCATCATTCTTGATGATCTTCTGTTAGCAGTTAGCCAGCATTCGACTTTGTCCGAGATACCAGTCCGCTGGCTTTAAAAAGTGTTGAATTCCTGGTCGCAGAGGACGTGTGTCATTGAGCGGAATAGGCCATAGTCAATCGGAGCAGAATCAAGACTGAATGGTGGGATGTGAAATATTCTCAACGCCGTCCATCTATTTGAACTTCTTATTCAACCCGACAGTGTGTGGTCTTGTCTTGTTGAAACAAAGCCCAACGTCGATTGACCAAGCAGGATACATCTTCTTTAGTTTGTCATACAGGGAGTCTAGCTGCTGGCAAAAGAGTTTAGCATTGATGGCGCGAACTTGAGGAACAAACTCGAAATGCAATATTCCTTTCAAATTCCACATAACAGAGATTAAGATTTGTTGTTTTCTGAAGTTAGTCAGGACTTTCTGATGAAACTAGTATTTAATATTTAAAAAGATGGAATGATTCATAACGTAACTAAGAAATAACCAAACAAGACGTGAAAGGTCATTAAAACAACTACTTATTGATATCAGAACATATATTTAATATTTGGTTAGTTTATTAGATAGAATGACATTTCATGTCTTATTTGGGTATTTATCTATTTCAGATATGACAAAAACATCGGAACCATTTAAAAGGTAGACATAGGCCCTATTTGAACGACAACCTCCTTTTGGTCATTTAATTTTGAATATAAATTTTATGTGAGAAATCTGCAAAGAATCCTCAAAAAAGTTAAATACTTAAGTCAAAATAATAGATAAAGGCCAGGATAGCACTCGAGAAGACAAAGACGTGGATTGCATTCAAGTAGACAGACTTGGCTTGCACTATTGACTAATATAAACAAAGTGCGATTTGCATTAAAATCTTCGAGTGTACATGTTGAGATAGGCTCTGTGTGGGGAGTCTTGACCATCTCCAATGCGGACAGTCTACATCTAATAAATTCTGTTAGTAGTTCAGGATATTAAAAAGATTTTATAAACTGGTGGATGAAAAAGTGTTTATGAATTTTGTACATGAGGAATTATTTTAAAAAATACGTTAACTTGGAAAAGAAATTTACTCAACACATGCCTTTTCTAACATTACTTCAATCCATAATTAATATTTTAATTAGGACTATTATCTTAATTATCGTTGTTATAGACAGGGAATTTAGGACTTTTAATAAACATATGTAATCTTACCTCTTCTTTCTTAGAACACATTAAGGAATCCATTATCTGTAATAAAGAATTCATTTTATGGACATAATGCATTTTCTAAAAGCCTTCCAATCTTTTATTTGAATGAATTTTTATCGCAAATTGAAGAAATATGGAAAGTGATAATGAAGGATTCTTGCTACACTCTAATAATTTGCTATTCGTAAAAAGGAGAGGATTCAGAATATTCAACAGCTTAAAGAGAGTGTGAAATGAAATCAAACTTTGCAAAAGGTAATTGCTTTAAGGAAGCATTTTATTGAATAATTTAACAAGTAATAAAAAGGAATTATGATTCTTGCCCACTTCTGTATTGCGACAGTATTGACGTAAGAATCATTCCCGATTAATATCGGCGATAATCTGTGGTTATATTATTTTCGGAGGGATCTGATGGTTATATACACATAACAATCAACCTCCACAGCAAAATAGAGACTTTTTAGTGTCAGCCTTCTTACACACACACACACACACACACATATATATATATATATATAAGTTGAACGAAAAGTAGGTGACAGTAGGCTGAATAGTATTTGTGTTAGGGTTATATAATAACTATGGTGTTTGTGTTATATTAAATTTTATAACTTATATATTATAACTAAAATATTTGTGTTATATCAAATTTTATAATTAATTTAAATGTATTCATTTTTCATTTACAGATATTTCAGAGAGCCCATAATGGCAAATAATTTAAATACTGATGCAAAACAATTGCTGTTAAAAGAGCATTAAATTCTCAAAATGTTGAAGTCATTAGAACAAAATGGGTTGTAAACATTTAGTACTGAAGGCCAAAAGAAACAAACCCTACGCTTTACCGCATTCGTAATAATTTTGATGCCATTGACTCAATTCTTAATGACCCCAAAAGTAACAGAATTATATAGAAAATCTTACAATTTCTTAATTTATGAAATATAGGTACACACACAGTCACACACACATATGTATATATATATATATATATATATATATATATATATATATATATATGTGTGTGTGTGCGTATATATATGTGTGTGTGTGTATATATATATATATGTGTGTGTGTGTGCATATATATGTGTGTGTATATATATATGTGTGTATATATATATAGATATATATATGTGTCTGTGTATATATATATATATATATGTGTGTGTGTGTGTGTGTGTATATATATATATATATATATATATATATATATATATATATATATACAGGGTGAACCAAAAGTAGGTGGACAATGGCTGAATAGTAATTGTGTTAGGGTTATATTATAATTATGGTGTTTGTGTTATATTAAATTTTATAACTTATTATATATTATAAGTAAAATGTTCGTGCTATATTAAATATTATAACTTAATTTAAATGTAATATTTTTTCTTTAGATATTTCAGAGAAGGCATAATGGCAAATAATTTAAACGCCAATGCAAGAAAATGACAGTTAAAAGATTATTGGACGTCTTAAAAGGCTGAACTCGTTGGAACAAAATGGATAGGAAACATTTGGAGATAAAGCCCTAAGTGACAAACAAATTACGACATTCGTGACAAATTTCATGCCACTGGCTCAATTCTTATTGCCTGCCCCCACAAAAAATGGTGGACACAAAAATGTATGAACCATCAAAATCTATACAATTAAAAAAAATGTTCATTAAAACCCTGGCAGTTTTGATGATATTCAAATTTATTCAGTTTGTTTGCTGGTAATTCTTCTATGTGACATATCCCTCCAGGAGGTGGATGATCATGGCTCTTTGTAACTTCCTATCCTTTTCAGTTTTTACTAAGGTTTGTCTTTTCAGCATCACTCCGCCAATATGCTTTTTCTGTCTCTCATGACTTCAATATAGGGTGAACCAAAAATAGCTGGACATTATGTTGAATAGGGTTATATTATAACGATGGTGTTTGTGTTATATTAAATTTTATAACTAAATTTATTTAAATATTTTTTTCTTTTTAGAGAACCAATAATAGCAAATAATTTAAATACTGATGCGAGAAAATAGCTGCTTAAAGACAACTGGAAGTCTCAAAATGCTGAAACCGTTGGAACAACATGGGTTGAAACATATCCCAAGAAATGGATTGGTTTAGGATTTCCAATTGATTGGCCTGCATGATCACCTGGCATTATTCCACTGGATTTTTTTCCTTTAGAGAGTACTCAAGGACAAAGTTTATAGTCGAAAACCATGATGTTTGGAGATGTGAAAAATGACACCAGAGATGAATTTCGGGAAATTGTTACACAAAGATGAATGTCGAAGAGTGGAAGGTAGATTTCAAAGCGGTGTACATTTTAATGGACATCAGTTTGTGCACCTGCATTGATGAAATTTTCAGTGCTTTTTTATTGCATTATTGTATGCAATAAAGTTTAATTTATATGTAATAATTGTTTATGAAAATCTAATTGCTTGAGTGTGTAATCTCAAAATAAATGTTATCATTTACTGTCCACCTACGTTTAGTTTACCATATATATATATATATATATATATATATATATATATATATATATATATATATATATATATATATAGATAGATGTAGATATATAAAGAGAGAGAGAGAGAGAGAGAGAGAGAGAGGTTTGGTATGGTTTGCTTTGTTTTACGGCATATCAACCTCAATGAGTTATTTAATGCCGACAAGATTTTTATTGCTGATAATATCTTTTTCAAAAATATATTGCTGGAAATGTGTTTTCCTTAAAAAAATTCATTGCTACCAATAATATTTTACAAAAGATTATGCAGGTATTAAGATATATATTTTACGCTTTCATGGTGTTTGATCCCAGTTTGCTGGTTAAATATTTTCCCATAGCTGGCACCCTAACAGGTGCTACCACCCTAGGTCAGGGTGCACCTGGAAACACCAGTGATTAAGAGGTGGCTCTACGCTCCTCAAAACATCCTGAACAGAAGCCGAGCTGTCGGATTTAGTTCATCATCTTACCCAGGACCCGGATGTAGTTTATCGTCCCAGCAGAGAGAGAGAGAGAGAGAGAGAGAGAGAGAGAGAGACAGACAGACAGACGGACAGACAGACAGAAGGAGAGAGATTTAAAGAGAAAAAGAGAGAGATTTAGATAGATAGAGAGAGAGAGAGAGAGAGATTTCATTTAAAATATAAACGTTAAAATATCTATACAGCAGTTTCAAAAACAGATTGCAATAGGCGCAAACTTTAATATGAAGGACGTTCTCCACAGAAAGCATCTTTCAAGAACCGCTATGATATGAACCCCCTTCACCACGGGGATGATTCACCGGACATTACAATCTTAACCTCCTTAAGACTAAGATTAATCCTTATCTATCCTGCATAAACACGTAATCTTCAGTTCCGATTTCCTCCTCATTCAGTAACAATCTAACTTGAGTAACTCTTGTGGATTGTATTTGGTGAACTTTGAAAAAAAAATCCCTCCTTTTAATAAATATATCACTTATCATATCCTTAATTAAATTCTGTAAAATTCATTAAATTGCTAGATAATAATGCGAAAATAGTAAAACGAAAAATTAAAAGAAATTCTTGGTGTAACCTTGTAAGTTTCAATGAGATCATTATGAATTCAAGAAAGTATCAACATCTTATCAGAAACGGTGGTTTCTAGCGCATGTATAAATTGAGTAAGGATAACAGTTGAAAAAAAAGCTTGGTTCAAATTGTTGCCAATTGGTAACAAACATAAGAAGGAAAAATTTGAGAAAACAGACGGAGTGGATACAACGTGATAGCGCATTACATACACAGTTACAACTTTACGTGTTTGGAAAGAGATTTTTCCAGCAGGCATTTGAAGTTGGTGGCGATTATGATATTTATTAAGAATGGCCATCTGCTGCATAGTATACCTTATATACGAATCTTCATCAAGTGCATATTATCCAGTGTATAATAACTTAACGTATACTGATGTTCTTTGGAATCTGGAGGCTGCTAGCTCTCTTTAAATACTGTAGCTCTTAAGGAAAATAAATGAATACTGTTTTAGATACGGTGTTAATAAATGTGTTCGACTTACCCTATATACATATGCGTCGCCTTCTTTCTCTCATCTAATTGTAGTGGATTAACATATCTAAAATTCTTACCTCATATCAAGCAAGTAGTTGTCCCCATTTACATATTTATATCACTAATGCCATGATCCTGACTATGGAAAAGCTATATAGGATATTCCATACATATTACTTGCTATGATGTTGTAGTGTTTCAGATAAGGAGGTCGGTATTTTTCTGCATTTCACAAAATATTAGGTTAAATAACCACCCAAGACATAGGTTTATTGAATAAGGAATGGCATATGAGTGTGGAAGAAAAAATAAGGGGATAGCATTGTACATATAAGGACAATAAATAATGATTAGCCCTTCAGTGCTAAGACTGTAGGGTACAGGGGTGTTTGAACGTGGAAGCATGATTAACAAATAAGCAATTTTTTTTCCGAAATGCCGTCCTAATAGAAATTCCTCATTAAATTTGGAATACGCAATTAATGCGGAAGATTCGAATTCGGTATGGAAGCACGGCGTATCCAAGATGTAAATATCTGAACTGGTGGAAATACAGAATGGTGTTCATCTGAACATTTGGCATGGAAGTAACGACAAACGATTGGCTTGCGACATTCTGTCCCTGGGGAAATTAGGCTGTTCAGTGAATAATAATTAATCCTTGAAACGGCTGCGTAAAGAAACTGAATCATATCAAACATGGGGAGTGAAGACTGTGTAGCTTCAGCCCACAAGTGGTAGCAATACTTCGTTATTGGTCTTTCGCCGTTTTGTTAATGAAGGAAACTTTATACTATAATTGCCCAAAATTACAAATGCCTATTTATATAAATTAAAGTGAATAACGTTGAAAGATAATGCATCAGAATCCTGAATAAATTTTGAAATTTGGAATGTTTCAATTTGACATGTTTGGCCAATATGTCCCCTTCATCAGAAAAGTATCGTATTTCACAAAACAAGATCTACCCTAGAGGGACTAGACATGCAGTGTTGTCCTAGTGAAAAAAAAATATTTTTCTTAACATTCGCTAGGAATGTCGCATCTTAACAAATTTCAGTCGTCTGAATTTTCTCATATATTTCCCATTAAAAATCTGCAAATTACCAAATATTAATTTTAATTGACTGATATGATACATTTAAAAATATTTTTATAAAAGGCAGATTTATAATAAATGTATTGCTATATAAGATCCTGGATAGTTATTTAAATAGAGAGATGTTTCGATTCCACCTTTGATTTTCCAGTTCGAAATGCCTTAAGATTTGAAATGAACATCACTTTAGCTTTTGCTACTTACTAGTGTACGATTTGGCGTACCTAATTATATGTACTTTCATGGGATACGTTTCTGTTTCTCATATGCTTAATGAAAGAAAGCGTTCAAGAAGGAAAGACGAAAATCAATGATAGATCAATATAAAATGATTAGCTGTGGAAATAATATGAGGTCAAAGGTTAGACGGTATCAGGATAAAGGCAAAAATAAATGTGCTCGGATGTGAAGACAAACAGCCAGACAGGGTGAATAGTACATTAAGGGCGTTTGGAGAATCTCCCCAGGCCTCGAAGTCGATGATCTTAAAGCTAAGACCCCAGAGTTAAGAAGAGACAGCCAAGTCACATTGATTTACGGCTTCTTGTCCACCGAGACAAACTGATTGTTTATTTGGTCAGTCATTTCATGGCGGATTAAAGAAATACCATAAGACAAGAAGCACAAAATATTTTCGAGTCATGCACTTGGTTATGCTGTCCAGTGATTATACCAAATGATGAAAGGACACAAGGTTTGCGACTGGCCCAATGTATCTCTTACTCAGAAAATTATAATCAGATTTACAAACTCTCAGAGTCATAATTTATAATCAAATTTACACATCCCTTTACAAAGCAACTTTTCAGAGGAAATTAAAATGGCTAAGCAATTATACAATTTATGAAATTACGTGATCTAACGTCAAGAAATGATTCTAAATTCAATGTTAATAATAAAAATAAATCTAAATATTTTAAATCGTTTCTGAATATTAGAGAAACTAATTTCATTCTTCCTCATTTGGTTTGACATTAATGGTAAATGCTTCAGGGAAAAGGTAGATAGAATAAATTAGAATGTGCACACACACATTCTTTTGTCTAGTAAGGCAGCAAGAAGAAACGCTCAAGACGTGAGCTTCGAATTGAATAACGAAAGATGTATTCTAGAAGCAAAATAATTATTTAGAAACAGGAGAATTTATTTAAAAACAAAGAAAAAATTGCTGAACTATAACGTTCTATCCTACTATATGGCAATGAATGTTTTAAAATTTTATTTACAGCAAGTGGAAGCGATCTGATGCAACAAATTGGTTCTGTATATGAAAACCGTGAATAACATGGCATATCTGGGCAACGAGAAAGTTTTAAGGAAACTAGGAAGAGAATATATATTTTATTCCGAATAAGAAATGAAGTTGACAATTCTAGGATCGCTAATAAGGAATGCAATGAAATTTGAAACTCACGGGATATATTGCAGACAAGAGGAACTTAATGAAAAAAAAAAAAAAAAACTAATATGTATATATGAATTGTAGAACAAGGAGAGTGAGGGATAATAAAATTACCAAACATTGGCAACTACGGCAAATTATAGAAAGATGTGGATAGACATTATGGTCCACATTCTGAAGATACAATATACATAGAAGAAACAATTATTCTGCTAAATCTAATGGTGACAAGAAATGTCCACTTCTCTTGTTTCAGATTTCACTTGTTAAATCAGTAGAAATAATGAACAGCTGTCCAAATATTAAATATGTCAGTGGTTAGCATATAACGTCAACAGTTCTTGTGTTTTCAACGTTGTCATAAAAGTTTAAAATAAATTATTGTAGTTAGAATATTCTGGTATTTATCATACATTGCAAATATATCGAAACTGTTTTTGTTTTTTTTTTCAATAAAGAATATATACGTAAATAATCGTAGCAAATAACTTCAAACTAGAATGGTGGTATTCAGGTGTAAGCTGAAATGTTATACATTGCTGCTTTGAATTATTGAGGGCGGCAAACGTTTTCAATGCTGAGTTCAATTCAGTTCTTCAATAGCTGATCTCCTGTGTACTTTAGCATTACCTCTCACCGTTTGGTCTATTGGATGGCTTCGTACTAATCTCGTATCATCTCGTAGGTTATCTCGTATTTGATTAATACTCTTAATGGAGAAACTTCTATAAAGAGACTGATAGACTTATAAGTTCATAGTTTTCACTACACATTGAAAAGCTTTTTAGTATGTAATAGTGTAACTACAGCAATATGATTAGTATGTCTAGCTTATTAACTCTAATGTGCACTGACTTTGGCGCATTGGTGTTTCGTGATCATAAAAATAGTGTCGAAATTATAATTTCATTTGTCGGCTTTTTATGTGCACTGATAAATTCAAAATGTTCGCTGTATAATTATCTCTCTATATAAGCATTATGTCATTAAACATTTTGCCTGAACAATATTTGAGAGCAACGTATATCTGAAAAAAATTTCACAGGAGATGATAAAACTTATGAAAAGTTACGAGGTGTTAATGATTTTATAACCTGTTTCCTTTAATCTTACTACAGCGTGTAGATTAAGGTGGCAAACTGAATTTAAGTTAGCTTTCAAATAAGTATTAAATTTGCATTCCATGTAATATTTTTCGCATCATAAACTAAAGCTGATCAACGTGATGGATGTTTTCAACAGTCCATTCTCAACCAGAAATTGCTTACAAAATTGTATTGGAAATCATTATTCCAAAAGAGCTTGGTTTCTTCTTCTTCTTCTTCTTCTTCTTCTTCTTCTTCTTCTTCTTCTTCTATGTGCCGTGTTTTTTCAGGACCCGCTCGATCATGGTTCTCCACAAGGTCATGTGATTTTATAGGTCTTAGTATTTTTCTCTTTTTTTACCACTCCTAAACTCAGATCTTCTATCCATTTACACAAATTAAATAAATCTGTGTCTCTTGAAGTCATTATGCTATGTGAGTGCCACCATTTCCAAACCCTTCTTTTTCATCGGATTCTCTACAAATTTCAAATGTTTTTTCTGACGTTAAGTATAAGTATTCATTTTTGTTTCCATTTTCTATAAACATAATCTTTTTTCGTATGTTCCGTGCACAGTATTTCCCGCTTACTTCTATAGAATTGGAGTTATGTTGCCTCATATTTTTCTTCATTTGTACGTAGTTTGCCCAACATTATCTGCCATATTTGAGGATTGATATCACATGACAGTTTACTATACTTTTCTTTTGTTTCAAATGAATTCTTTGAATAATGGCTGAAAATACACATGCAACTTCTCCATCGACATTAGAGCCAAATAAGATTCATTCCTATTACACACAAATTAAAGAATTAACTTCAGATTAAAATGTTCAACATCGATTAAACAAAAATGTTGTTTAAATTTAAAAGAAATTCCACCTGAAATTAAAAAAAAAATGCTGATTTTTAATATCTCATATCATGAGGCCATTTTGATACAATAATATTTTACTAACAAACAAAAGAACGAACAATATAAAACCAGATGGATAATTACAAATTAAGCAGTTCACCCATTTTTCCTCATTTGCACATGTTTTTTCCAGGTTTGGGCAAAATTATTTTGTATATGATAATAGGTTTACATACATAACATTGGAGAAATGGAAGACATCGCTTCATCTATTGCTTCTTCGAGATAACGTAATCTGTATTCGGTCTGAGTAAATAGTATTGAGAGTGAGGGCATCACTTCTCAAATATTTCGGCTATCCACAGTTTCCCTGAACCCTTCACGAGGATCCAGAATAGCTTGATTGAATTTAGAAATTCGTTATTTTTATATGAAGTCGATCCTTTTTAACTCTGAAAACCTTAATTTGAAGGAAAATTTGAGGGATTATATGAATTTGAATAATAAAAATTTAAAATGTCTTCTTGAAGAATTGTGGCCGTATAATATTTCCAATAATATTACGAGAAGTTAACATTTTATCATTTGGACCTAATTGTACTAAATACCAGTTTTGCCATCGCATGAAAATAGCTTAGTCTATTGAGCGCACATATCATGGAAGTCTTGATCAATATCAACGAAAACGAAAGTGAAAATGTCATATAATTGCTTTGTTTTGTCCAATAACGAGAGCATATATTCAGAGTTACTTTTTATTGCCATTCGACTTTGTCTGAGCCTAGAAAGTGACAAAAGATAAGAACATAACCATTCATTTTATAACAGATCATCTTATTATCTTTTTCACGTATTCAGCTTATTATGAAAAACCTACATACAATTATAAAGAACTTATAAATTCCAAGTGTACTATTTTAAAACAAGACAGAAGAGATATACACTAAATAAGTAAAGCATATTATCTCGCGAAATTATGAAGCTTATTGCTAATCAGAAATACATGAACATGAAAATAACGATAGTTTAATATTTTATGGAATTTTATCATGGATATTTTCTTTATCTTACAATACCGGGCATGTACTTAAATTTTTGTCATTTGTAAGGTCTTTTGTGTAGTCATTCACGACTATGCCGAATAAAAGAATGGCCGTTTATTCTATCTATCTATCTATCTATCTATCTATCTATCTATCTATCTATCTATCTATCTATAAAAAAAATAACTATCAATTACATTAATTTTTGTCTTAACAATTCACCTATGAAGATTTTCTTGAAAGTACTTTAGAAAATAAAATAAGTAACCAAAACTACGGAGTCTTTCTTACTCAGTTTTGTAACATCCCTAAGAAATTGACCCGTGAATTTAAGAGGATTAAAATGAAATAAATAGGTATAATATGTTTTTACTAATCAACCAAATGCACAAACACACACACGCACACAGACAAACACAAACACACACACACATATCTCTGAATATATATATATATATATATATATATATATATATATATATATATATATATATATATATAACAACAGTTACGCTGGAAAACCTTATATATTTGACAGTTTAGTCATCATCATAATTGAACATGTCTCTTCGCAGAAATCACAAGGATGTACGTCTTTATCAGAACTGTAGAAAAACCGAATTAAAATACCAGATTGCACATTTTTAGAGAAAAATTATCAGATTGGAATGTGAATTAAAATGGTTACATTGATTATTACAACTATTATATAATAACTGAGCTGCACTGAAAAAAGTAAATAGGTGATAAATAATAAACCAGTATATAGAATGTCATATCTACCGCCTGGTGCATATCTTAGTGTAAGTCTAATTCACCTCCCATGAGATAGGTACTTCTTATGCAGATTTAATATCGTTAATAATTTAAGATTTAAGACAGTATTGTGAAAGATGTGACAGTGTAGAAATGGCTCTCATTTTACATCAATCTGCAAATAGCTTTTGTTTGGAAACTTCACTGCTCATCCCACTCGGTATCTATTCCAATGTCACAACTTATTCTCTACGGTCAAATTCTTGATTTGATCAAATCTTTCTCCAAAAAATATCAGTTAAGGATATAGCATTGAACTTCCACTCTTCTTGATCTCTTAACTTTAATATATTTGTCCTCAATGGCTCTGTGCTTGAACTGACTTGGTTTCTTATCTTTATCAAAGACCTCCCCGATGCCATCAGTTTCCAACTCAGTATTTATGATAATAAAATTATTTCATCATGTTTAGTAGTATGCCCGATGGTTTTGATGAATTTAAATTAGCAATTTGTTTTGAAAATGAACTTGAAGCTACTGTTAACTGTAGCGGGAAATGGCTTGTAAATCTTATCACACCAACAGGAAACTGTTGTCTTTTAATCATCATTATATTTCCATGTTTGCATTTCATCATCATGGCTGATACCAAGCCCCAGGAGAGCACTTCATTGCACCTTCTAGATCCCACGTAATCCACTGATATCAGGGGGGTGATTACATTAAGTCAAGTGCTACCTCTGCTGATATGAATTTTAGTTCAATGTAGTGCCAGAGAAAACTTCTTCACAGAATCCATTTTGCAAGTTTATCAATCTAACATTTGTCCCTGCATTTATTATTACTCTCACATGTGTTCTGTTCTTTCTGCTATATATTTAGAGATTCTTCATAAAATTCAAAGAAACATCTGTAACGTTATCGTTTCTGACTGGGTAGCTCGGCTTAAGTCACTTTCATTTAGCAGTTCCGTAGCATCCCTGTGTCTTTTCTAAAAAAGATAAACGCAATATCAATCAACATCGTCTGTATTTCCGAATGTATTTTTCATTTTCGTTCACTCATTGTAAATCTTGGCTTCCTAGTGTCATTATGAACTTGCGTCAGGTGAAACGTTTACAACGATAGAGATGAACAGAAACACGTTTAGAATTACGTTGAGGAATATTCGCTTTGGAAGAACATTGATCACTTATTCTTTTAAAAGTCTATTAAATCGGCATCTAGCAAAGTGGCTTTTAAGATGCACAAATGCAAAGAAATTCAAACATGACTGATGCATACATCACGTGCGTCTAGATATTAAACTATTAGGTCGGTGCAAAAATAATGACGTAATAATGTCGTATTTCGCCGTATTTTTTAACGTCAAAAACGACATTATTGCGTCATTATTTTTGCACCAACCTAATAGATGTTAAACCCGTAAAGAAAGGACAGCTATTTTCAAAATTCATGTAATTCATGTAAATATACACAACCTGATATATTAATTTCTAGATCGAGGTATAAATCCTGGGGAGCATTCAGATTTCATTTCTAAATGTGATGGACAGATGTTCTGTAATGATCTTGCCAATCCTCTGTATCTAAATTACATTCGTTGTCAATGAAACCATACAACTATACATTTTCTGCGCGTTGTTTTAAGACAATTCACATGACGTCAGATGAAGCCTTTCTAGAATGGGGCAGAGTTATTAAACGTAGGAATGCCGATGGACTGATTAAAAACGACATTCACAAATTTAAAATGAGGTTTCTTTTATATGATCAGCTGTTTAATAGTTTCATATATTGTTTAATGGAACTCAACCCACGATATAAATCATTATCTCTAAAAGTTGTTAAACCGAATAGGTGAGATACTTTCTATTTCCAGCCTAATTTAATGCTTCTTCATTAAAGACATAATCAACATTACCATGTATAGGTAGTTTAGTGTAGCGAAGCCTGAAATCCTATGTAGATTTGTCTTGAGCCGTCTATTTGTCGTTTATTTTGACAAAATTATTAATTATCGTTTAATAATTTTAATTCACACAAAATCTAATTTAATTGACATAAAACATACATTATTTGTTTCGAGATCTGTTTGAAAATCAATCAATCACTTTAATTGAGAATGTATTTTTTTTTCTTTTACTACAAGAGCTTGGTATTACACTAAATATATTTCTTTATACCCAAAGGAGAATTATAGTTAACCCGTACGTGAAAGATGGGAATTTCAGTTTTTCTTAAAGTTTGAAACCAGATTTTTTGTCGTCACGTTTGAATCGAATATACCGTCAACAACATCAGTTTTGAATATTCTTATGCATTTCTCAGAATCTAATGCCCGTATGATGCCACGTTTTTTTAAATGTTAATAAGCACAGAAAAAGAAATATACACCTCGATTTTCAGGAAAAGTAGATTAAATGCCAGAAATTTGAAATGCGAATTACGCATGATAGGAAAAGACACAATTATTAGAATAGTATGAAAAAATTTAAAAAAATTTAAAAAAGTTTCACGATATTAATAGGCAATGGTATTGACTTTCATTGATATGACTTTCTGTAATTCTTTTCTAAAGATTTTGATGAGATTTGAACAAATTCTTCTGGAATTTTCTTTCATTATTTAATGGTTATACTTTCTAATTCCTGAAGTGGTTTTTGGTGACGGACGATTTATTCCAGCTTTTGATTATTGTCATATATTTTCAACAGGATTCAAGTCAGGATTGCTTGAAGGCCATCATAGAATTATATATTCTTTTTCTGAAGCCACGCAGTCACTGATTTAGATATATGTTTGCCGACCTAGATGAAGGTTTTGCTCTGGTACTTGTAGATTTTCATCCAGAATTTTGATATAGTCTGCAGATTATATTATTACACTTATTGCAATTAATTGCCCAATCCCCCCACCCTGAGCTAAAACAACACCAAAATATCATCGAGTCGCGTCCATGTTTAATGTTGCCACTATGTTCTTTGGAAGGAAAGCTCCACTTTTCTTGCGCCAAATCTGTACATCATTATGTTCAAAAGCTCAATTATATTTCATCACACTACAATACTTGTTTCCAAAAGCAATTATGTTAGTCCAATAAAGTTTTGATAAAACTGAACCAAGCAAGAATGTGACAAAGTTTGTGAAGAGAGGTTCATTGTGGTCGGTTTTCATACAGCCCATATCTACTTTAACAATATTGTATTGTGCTATAACTTACACTGATAGCCATCCTATCCAAACTTTTGGCGATATCTTTTAAAACATTTATTTTGTATATATTAACCTCACGACAAATTTATCGTGCAGTTCTTGGTGAAAATTTGGGTTTTCTTCCACTCCCAGTTAAATTATCTGTCGGGCCAAAATTATTAAACTTCTTTATAACGGACTGCACCCTAGATCTAGGGACAGCTAACCGGTTTGAAATAGCGCAGACACTTTTTTCCCACCTTGTGGAAGTTAATAATTCATGTCAACGCTAAACTCCTTTGTCTTCCTATCGTGTTGAATAATAATGGTGACACTCTACGCACCACATGACGTTCTTTACTGGAATTATAACAAATATTCTACTGATTAAATAGTCTACAAGGCTTCACCAATTAAATAATTATGTAAATTCCTTATACTTAAACGAACAAATCAGTTTAAAACGATATTTTCTACTGTACGAATAATTTTGTCTTTTCCTATTTTAAATAAATCGCCTGTCGAATTTGTTGTATTTAAACTATTGGTCTGAAATTTGAGGTTTAGATTCTTTTTTCGATGCCTATTAATGAATAAAAATTCTAGCATCATACGGTATTAAATTCTAGGAAATGGATAAAAAATATTCAAAATTATGAATAATAGTTATGAATAATTTTATCGTTGACTATACATCACAAAAATTACTTGTTGAAGAGACTGCCGTCCAATACGGATGCCAAACGCATCAAATAAACTTTGAAGATCGAATATCTGACAAATATAGTTTCAGACATCTTCAATTCGAAAAACCATAAATCTACTGTGGACAACCGCGTGTAATTTCCTGATTATTCCATTAATATTTTAGTAGTGATTACTTTGTCTGGTCTCGAAGAATTAATTTTTTTAATGAAGTTCATATAAGACAGCGATACTTTTTACATATTGAGACCAATATTAGCGAAAACTTTTGCCACTTACTCATACATTTTACCTCAATATGGATCATATAAATATATAGATATTCTCCTTAACTGCAAGAATGTAATTCATGAGATTTCTGATTCTATAGATTTTTGTCATTTTTTTTTAATTTAAAGATTTATGTGTCATCTTGTTAGGTCTTACCTTTCCAAGTTTGCTTCTATAGGCAGATCTACAGATGCTTCAAATTGTCACATCTTGAAATTTTCGGAATGCCAATACCAGTCTTGATAGAGAAATAGTTGCCAAACAACGGCTTGCGAACCACATTCGGCTCTTTGACCTTTAATATGTGGATTGTGGTAAATATGTTGGCTGGGCTCCTTTTTTCGTTATAGTTAATATAAATGGTGAATAAGGATAAAATCAAAATTTATAATTATTTACTGCTACCAATTGACACCCTACTGGATTAAAACGTAGTTTAATGTTTATGTGTATGACATAGAAAAGGATTTCTAAATTTTGTTGATGTTTTGCGGCTCTGAAACATCTGAACGTTGTAGCATGTGGCTCAGACATAAAACGAGCTTGACCACCTCTGTGATATAGCCTCTCTATAGTGAACAGTGATTACTTTAAACAGGCATAAGTCAACCGCTACTGCTGTGATACATACATAAATTATATATATATATATATATATATATATATATATATATATATATAGATAGATAGATAGATAGATAGATACACCTAGTGAGCCAGACAAACCTACCTAGGTTTCACCTAAACGGATCGTCAGGGAATTTACCGCTAACGAGGCAAAGAGAAACGCATATTTATTTGATCAACCTAACCAGTTATTAAACTCTAAAACTGAAATCCTTAACGTATGTAGACATAAAAAGATCTTGGTTACTAAATTAGACGGTTTCCACATTAAGGTTTTTTTTTCCTCCCTCCCCATTTTTATTCAATAAATAAATAAATACATTTTAACCCCACCCATCCACTTAGGTTACTGTTCTTCGGTCACGTGGTATGGTTTTAATTATCGCCTATAAATATGCGTTTCTCTTTGCCTCGTTAGCCGTACTTTCCCTGGCGATCCGTTTAGGTGAAACCTAGGTAGGTTCTGTCTGGCTCACTAGGTGTATCTAGGTCTGCTCTGCGATTGTATTGAGCTCTTTTGTTAGTTAGTTGTTTACACGTATCGTTTTTTTTTTTATTTGGGCTTCAGACCTGCATCTGTGCGATTTGTTCGACAGTAGTTCATGTTTATAGCTCTTTCTTTTTTTTAAAACCTTTTTTTTCCCTCGAGATTGATTTGATTATTTACAAATCAAAAATTCGAGGGTTTTTCGAAACGAGTCTATCTATCTATCTATCTATCTATCTATCTATCTATCTATATATATATATATATATATGTGTGTGTGTGTGTGTGTGTGTGTGTTTATGAAACAGTAGTTTTGTACTTATCGACTAACGGAAAAAAAAGATTTAATTTTTTTGCCGGTATGAAGGGATGCAAAAGTTTGAAATGTATTTCAGCTATATTTTCTTCGCTTTAAGTCACTCACGTATCTAACTACGGGATAAATTAAAAGATGTTGCCAATCTAGAATGATCGAATCGAGTAAATTGACTGCCAGTTAATCTCAGTATGTGAACAGCATTCGTATCGGTTTCAGAAACAAGCTTCCATAAAGAAGTTGAATCTCTAAAGTGGCAAAAGACATTTACTCACTGACCTCTACTTGTCAGAGGAACAATGTTTGCTTTGTCGGAAAGAAATTAACATCTAGATGTATCATTAGTTAATCATGACTAATACATACTCGACTCAAAGGAAGTTCAAGTGCTTACGGCTATATCATGTTGAAACACTACTTCTCGTACGATCCCTGAATTTAAGCAATGTTGAGCCTATTCAGTATCGAGATGGGTGACTACTTGTGAATACCAGATGCTGTAAAAAATTATATATGGATGGTTTAATAACGCCCCAGAATTGAAAATCGGAGAACTGAGTCGGCTTAGTTACATTCCCTTCGGCATAATGCAATTGGGAAAGGTATAAGTGCACATCTTCCCCTGCTATGGGTTAATTAATAGGATTTGTATTAGTAAATCTTTAGTATCTAAAAAAAATTCTTATACGAGAAAATATATTTTGGTTTCAATAAGCTGAAAAAAGGTCAATAATCCGTAAAACAAATTAATTAATCGCAGTATGATTGATGATATTTAATTTCTTTTTAAAGCAAAACATTTAAAAAAATATGATCAATAGCTTGGATTTCTTGTTTTAAACGTATTCTATTTTTTAATTGATGTTTGAGAATAAAAAGGAAACTTATTCATTCTCTTTTGTTGTTAGATATTACTTCACCGATAATATTTGCTGGCAAAAGATTTATCTGTTTAAATATATGCGATGCATACTCCGCGATGAGGTTTAATATTAAAATTAATATAAAATGTATAAATAATATCTAAAATCTTCTTTTATGGGTTCATGTCTATGCAGAACATGTTGGATCATAACCTTCCACAACATCTAACAATCAACCAACACTGAACAAAATTTATTACGAGTGTAGTAGTAATGTTTTAAAATACATTTGAGTTACTAACATTTAACGACATCTTGCATTTTATCATCTGTGGTTACTTCTCTTGCATTGTGGTCGCTTGTTTACAAATCATCGAAGCTAAAGAAACTATCGTAGTAAAACCTAAGTGTCGAATTGTAAAATGTCCTTGGCTGATCACTTGTATTTTCTATAATGTCTTACACTGTTTAAAAAAATATCATGTATTTTCATACCGTAAGTGTTTGTATCTCTCCAAATCTTCCATTTCTTTCTTTTTAATATCTGTGTATTTTTACAATTTCTTCACAAGATACTGGAAGATATTTGCAGTCTAACCTGTTTTAATTTTCGTCTAGACAAGTTGCCCCCAATTTACAAAGCCCAGTTACTTTTTTATATCGTCTATAGCAGGTTGAGAAGAAATATAAATATATATCTTACCGAACGACATTTGTCTGAGAGTGAATGAAACAGGCCGGAGAAGAAATCCAACTCCATTTGTTCCTCCAATAATCGTTATTATATTGTTCATCTTTTTCCAGCTGTTAAGCAACGTTGTTCCTTGTAAGTACCTAGATGGGCGACCGCTCCGGAATACCAGGTTCTGTAAGCTTGGATTTGCTGGTTGTTTAATGAATAATGATTCGAAATTAATTGTCAGAGAGTTCATTTCAAATTTCCCGCTGGGTTCTTTATATTCATTTGGTATGACACCGCCCATTCTCCCCGAGCTATGGGTTAATTAGGTAAACTTGTATTACTAAATCATTAACTCTCCACCCCCACAAAAAAAAATCTTAAGAAAATATTTTCTGGATTTAAATAACTGACAAAGAGTTGATAAGTTGTAAAAAACGAATCAATCAGTCAAAAAATGCATCTTTCTTATATGTGTTGTTTATATGTTTGACAGATTAGCAAGAATCCAATAGCAAGAATTCTAGCATATTGTCGTTTCCATATTTATATCTCCTTTGATATACATTGATTTATTTATTTAGAACGCGGTTTCCAAGTTCATCTTTTCCTCGAAAAATACAATACTAGATGATTTCATTATTTAACTGATTTAGTGTTTTGTTTATACACCACGAACAACGTTAATAGTTTGGTAGTGAAATTCTGAATTTCTCTGTTTTCTGTTAATTGATTTTCATAATTTTTCCCAGCTTGTTTTCAAAATACAGCAACACCATTGTTAGGTTTTCATTATTCTGTGTAATATACTTCATTTTTATTGAAGATTTGACAGTTTTGTGTGAACCAAGTTAATAGCTTTTGAATGAATATCGCCATTTAGACATGTTTTGGAGAAAATGAAGGATACTGATACGTATTAAGCATATCTTGATTAGATATTTAACAGAAAGCCATAATAATATTATAAGATTTATTAACATAAAGAATTATTTGGCCACATGAGTGTGCATTCGATGGATAACTTAAAAATGCCTATTAGTCATGGAATCTGCCAAATTTTATAGCACAATTTGGACTGCTTCAGCTTCAGATTTGATGACCTCTCATAAGATAGCATTCGAAGTAAATTGACATCCAGCGACGTGAACATCTTGTTTAATGTTGGATCAAAGATTTTCGATTGGGTTGATATCCAAAGATAGTAGAGTTCACCTCCTCAACCTTTCACCCTATATGTCCTAAGGCCCTAAGAATGCTTGGTAGAGTAGGAGGGGGTAATTATTATGCATGAATGCTGGAGTCCTTAGTAGTGACAGCGATATGTCTCCTAGCCAGGGATCCAAGACCTCCTTCGGGAGATTGCAGTAGACTGCTGCGGCTACTTTAACCACTTCAGGCACCCTGACTGGGACAACGTCTGTCCCCACTGATACCAGCCCACAACAAGGCCTCTCTAAACTGTTGATGACTTCGTAAGTTTTGGCGACGTCCGTCTCTGAAATCGACCCAACGATTTTCCCAACTGTGATGTCCGTCAAAAGTCGGCCTGGTCGCGTCAGTGAGAATGATACAATTCATGTCCGACGTTACTTACTTCCGACCCTTTGAAGCCTCAAGTTCCTGTGACAAGGCATTAAAGTCGTCAGTTTCAACGGAGCTTGCTAGGAAACCTTTGTCCGAAGATGCGATTTATGGTGGTTTTCGTTACATCAGGAATTCCAGAGGCAGTGAAATTGGTTTTGCTTGTTTGTACTAGTTTTCCACGTGACTTGCAACAATAGTACGTAAATCCGTAGCTGTCACATTCTTGTAGGTTCCACAATCGGAACCTTTCTTCCTTGGCGAAGGTTTCTTTAGGAAACGTCTAACCGTGTCCACATAACGAACTAACTTCTCAGCAAATATATAAAGAGGTGTGCCTTCCCTGACAGGATGTACTTCATCGTTTAGGTCTTTTTCATGTCCCATGTTTCTTAGAGAGGAGAAAATGTACCTAGAATAAAAAATAAAGGACGTTACGCAGAATAATAAAAAGCTGAAAATGGTACTCCCCTTTTTTATAAACAATCTGAGAGAATGTTTATAAAAATTAAGTGACAGAAAACTGAGAAATCCTAAATTTCATTTCCAAACTATTTTCGTGGTTCGGTGTGTATATCAGTTGGCTTGTTTTTGCGTTGATTCTGATATGTAAAGTATTGGTTCCGTTATTAGAGATTTTCTCCCCATTTATATGTCCCGTACATAATAACATATTTGGCCTTTCTCCTTTAACAATTTTTATTGTCATGGATGATCTGAATGCCAAAGTAGGCAACGATAGGGATGGTGAAATAGTAGACAAGTTCTTATCAGGAAACCGAAATGAACGAGTGTATAATTGTGTACAGCTAATGACTTGGTTTCAAGAAGACCCAAGGTAAGTATGGACATGGAGAAGCCCAAGAAGAGAAACTACATAAATATCAACAAGAGATTCAGGAATGCCATTTTACACAGGAATACATACTCAAGTGGAGAATGTGGAAGCGATCACCTTCCACTGATATATAAATATAGAGGTAAACTACGGCAAAGGAAGAAGACTGAGGAAGCATACAAATTACAATACTCCTTAATCTTTTAACGACTCGAATCTGAAGCAGAAATATATGGGCAATAGGAAAAGGAGAAACAAGGGAAAAATGAAAATGGACTCTCAAACTTTGACACTTTGAGTGAAGCTTTTGTAACAACAGCAATCGAGAAAATGAATGGATGACAGATGAAATTCTCGATGTGATGAAAAAGAGACAAAGGACGATGCCACGTCACGGAAGAGAATACAGAACAATACACGAAGTAATAATAAACAAATGCAAGTAGGCTAAAGAGAAACGGCTCAACGAAAAATGTGTAAAAATAGAAAGAATGAATATCAAACATTAAACAAATATGAGCAACATATAAGAGAAACAACAGGATAAAAGACATACAACAGGATACATAAAGTTCTAGCACGGAATATAATAGAAAAAATACTTCGCAAAAGAAAAAAGTTCCTCCACAACGAAACGGAACAACCAGCTCTACACAGAAACACCGTCAAACCGGAAATATTGAAAAATGAAGTGGAATCCCTATTGACCACAATGAACTGAAACAAAAAGGTAGCGCCAGAGGGATTTGAAATAGAGATATTGAGTGTGTTAATGTCGGCATAAGCAAGATTACAGAAATAATAAATGCAATTTACATAAGCGGTAATATACCGGAAGAATTAAATAGTTTCATAGCACTAAGAAATCAGGCACAAATGAATGTAAACTCCGCCAGGGAATCAGACAATGGGACATATAACAAAATATATCATTCGGATCCTGATGAATCAAGCTGTATATAGGACAGTAACTGCGGGGGTTTGTCAAAGACAATGGGACAAGGAACGCAGTATTCATGTTCAGAATGTTATCAGAAAGTGCACTACAAATGCAGAAGTACGTGTATCCGTGTTGTATACGATACCCAAAGGCTTTCGATAAAGTACACGACAAAGATCTGTTGGAACTGCACCGCAATCGTAGCATATTTGGGAAAGACATTAGAATAATTAAGAATCTATACTGACTGCAAACCACCTTCATACAGATAGAAAAATAGAAAGGGGTGCAAGACAAGGTGTGTTTTCTTACCGGAATTATTCAATTTATACAAGGAGGGGATTCTGAGAGCATTAGACGTCCAACTATGATTCATTATTGGCGGACACAATCTAACAGCGCAATATATGCAGATGACATTGTTGATAGAAGACACGGAAAGAAAGACCTACAGAAGCAAGTGAGAGAAAGCGAGATTAAAATATTAACCATGAAGTGCAAGAAGATATAATGCAGAACTGTTAGCAAGATGACGAAACCCAAAGTACGAATTGAAAATCGAAGATACCAAAATCAAACAAGTACAGAAATTTAAATATCTTTAAGACATTTAACAGAGGATGGAATTTGTGACACGGAAATCCGAAATCTAAGCCGAGTACTAAGAATGAGAAAAATATCATTAGCAATAAAGAAAAGAGTACTAAACTGTTACGTAATATCTGTCCTGCTGTAGGTGAAGAACAGACTTGAAGCAACAGCAATGAGGTTCTACAGAAGGATGCTGA
This sequence comes from Acanthosepion lycidas, assembly GCA_963932145.1. NCBI lineage: Eukaryota > Metazoa > Mollusca > Cephalopoda > Sepiida > Sepiidae > Acanthosepion > Acanthosepion lycidas. Next base: position 124,926,007 of record OZ010571.1, read on the forward strand.
GTATACCATGGAGCAACAACGAAGTTTTAGAGAAAAAAGGGAAAAAAACGAAGCTCATGCGTAAAATCAGGAAAAGTCAGTTGCGCTTACTCGGGCAAATAATGAAGAAAGAGGGCTTGGAAAATCTGATACTTACAGGACCTATTGAAGATAAGAGGGGCAGAGGAAAACAAGACATAACGTACTTAGTGATCTTGAGTGTATTGATGGCGGAACAGGGTTCAGGAGAAATAGTAAAAAGACAAAATTTATTAAGACCTACAAAGAAATAGGAAGTTGTGGAGAGTCCAGATCGCCTACGGCATGAGGGGACGGCACATAAAGAAGATATATTTTTCTCTCGCCCATGTTGATTTTTTTTATATATTCATCTCTTGTATTCCTCTCTTGAATTTTTAATCATGTACATGCCATACATGAATAGCTGCTTGCGTTAGTTGTCATTTTTGTTGGGTTCATTTCGCAAAACTCATTATAGGCGTGTGCGCTCAAATTTCCAATCACGGAAGAATTATTACTTATTTAGTCTTTACTATGCATATATCGGTAACATATCTGCGGTTTGCATAGAAGTCGTCGTTGTCTTCTTCTTTTATATTTATTATTATTATTATTATTAACTTTTCACTTGTTTCTCGTATAGTTCTAAGGCAGTATAGTAATATTATACATTCTGATTGAACTAATTGTTTTTAAGCAATCGTTAACCTGTGCAGTGTATATATTTCCTGGCATTGATAACTCATAGGGGTGCAATTCCACACAGAGCAGTTTTAAAAATCATCTGTAAACATAGACTAACGGGAATGTTGTTATTGTTCCTGACAACGCCATTGTTGATCGAACAATTATTTCAAGTATTTCAGTTTCAAATTGAAAATCTTTCTATTTGCTTGCATTGTATTTTCTTTAACATATATATTTTATCAGATTCTACTGACATTTCTTTGTTAATGATTATTTTGTTCTTTGTAGAGTTTAATCACACAGTTTCGTTGATTATTATTATTCTTATTACTATTATTATAATTTTGATACCTCATATTGGCGTATTCCATGTAAATTCTGCTCGCAAATAATGCCGTCAACAAGACGCTTCACAACTCAATACCTACTTGGTAAATCCTCTCAGAATTAACGATGGCAGTTTCGGGATGTCTACAATTCCAATTTTCTCTAAGCCTCCCAGAGGTCTCAATTTTAAATTTTCTTCCAGCTTTCTGGGTAATGGTCTAAGTTAATCCATGTCCAAAGGACCAGTTTCTTTCTTTCAAACTTAAACATGAAGAGATTCTTTCTAGACTGTACCTAGAGCCCCGATAAATGTGTCGATCACAGTTACATTCAGTTCTATTCAGTTTTCATTTTAGCTCTAGATATTTGACCACTTTCTTCTCCTTTTCCCGAACTCATTTTAAGTGGAGATGCTTCATCTATAATCTTACATAATCTCAGAATCACAAATGACTGGTGTTTCCATTGATCCTTTCTAGTAAGTTAGTTCATCACCTAACTTCTAGTATATTTAAATCATGATAACCCATCAAGGCAATAATGTCACTGAGACGCCAGTTTGTACTGAGAGTGAATGAAATGTATGGAACGTTAGTAAGGCGAAAGAGAAAAAATGACAGAGTGCAGAAAGAAAGAATATGGCGAATGACGCTGTGTTTAAATCAGTGAAGATCGTAGATGGTAGGTAAACTACAAACCGGAAGACAATTCAGCAGATGAAAAGTGAGCGGGAAAAATGATTAGAATGGGACATGGTTATATGTAGCAATTTCAACAGTAAAACGAAGAAACTGAGTCGCGAGTCAATTCCACTACTACCCTTTACTTAATGATGTCCAGTCACAAAATTATCTCATTAGAAAATTCCTATAATAATAATGTCAATAACAATAAGGAAATATTTTAATAAATAAGTATTACAAAATATCAAAATACAAGGATCTTGAAGTGGAAATCTCAAAAATGTGGCACATGAAGACATTGCCAATTTCATTTGTGATTGGAGCCTTCGGTATGATTCTGTTCTGATAGATTCATTGAAGTAATCCGTGGTAGCTAATGCATTATAGAAACTCAGAAAAGTGTTCTCTTGAGTATAGCTCAAATCTTATGAAGGGATTATCTATGTGAAATGTGTGTTCTTATTTTATTTCTCTTACAAAAATGTTCAGTGGAAAATCTTATGATGTCGTTTCTGATCTTAGGTCTCTGATTGGAATTGAAAAGAATTAATTTTACTGCAGAACTAGCAAAAGAATGAATATACCCACAGGACAGGACAGTGACATGAAGATATGCAGGAAGCATAAAATCGAAACCACTGTGAAATGGTATAAGCACCAACCAGACACAGTTACCCAAAATAACGAGGTAACTATCCTCTGGGACATGACAATTCAAACTGACAGAGAAATAAAAAACCAAGATACGTGATGTCATCATAAAATACACGAAATTCCAAAAAATGTATGCTTATTAACATAACAGCGATATCTGAGAGAATCACCTCCATGAAAATCATCAAGAAATTGTCCAAATGCATGTACCAGGAGATCGAGATTATTAGGAGATGGAGAATAAAGATTGAGACTGTACCAATAATAATCAGAGCACTGGGCCTCGTAAGAAAAGGAATGGACAGTTTTACGAACGGTGTCCCGAGTAACATCAACAGAAAAGTTGCCTAGAAAATCGCTCGACAAAGAACATTACATATAGTAAGAAAAAGTACTATCAATTAAAAGAGGATTCTCCTATAGGGCCTAAGGACCATAGGTTGGACAGGATACAAAGTCAGCCAGTTATGTGCCATGTGTGATACATGCTTAGGCGATCATGTATCTTTTGATAGATGACGGACGAGGCAGATTTTTTCCAGCGGTAGGTAGTAATGTATTTCTGTGGTAGACCAGTTGCCATCCGAGGCTATAGAACCGGGTCTGTCCTGTTATTTACCCATAGCTGGGGGGGGGGAGAAGAAGAGTATTCATATCTTCCCTAAGGTTATTTAGCACGTAAGTGAATGTAATGCATTCGACTGGAATTCGAACCCGGCTCTCCGATTCTTCAATATCGAATCGAGTAATACTTCTAAGAAACAATTCTTTTATAAAACGCTTAACGCAAATTTCGGTTTTCATCAGAATTGGAATTTATAAGGTTTAATTAAATTTTAATTGCAGTAAGAAGAAAGGTTTAAAGACGTTTATACAGAGGATATACGGTATTTCAAACGTAGATTTATAAAGATGATCATCTATTCGATATATTGCACTGCTAGAGTTCCCGAATATCCATTAAAATATGATTTTATATGAATAAGAACTGAAAAAAGCGTATTTTTTAAAGGTTCGTTCAGAAATGTAACCGTATTAAGCAGATGCTACACTATACGTAGAATACGTAGTTGCCTACAGGGTTTAAACTAAATATTTTATTAGCAAGTTAACACCGGATCAACTTAACACGTAAGAAGCTTAAAATCAACGAAGGGTCAATTTCTTTTAAGGACTCAGAGTATCCCTTAAGACCCGACTTTTGTGAAGCAACCCTTAAGAAGAATGTTAATCTGTTCCCCAGGGAATAGCCGATCTCTTAAATCAGTTTCTATTACTGCTACGGTTATGCATTTGGTGGATTTCATACTTAGGGGTACCTAGTATTCCATTAAACTAGGTTTTATATGAAGACTCTATTAAGAAGTGTGTTTTTAAGGTTAGCGCCTAAAATGTACAGAAACAACTTAGATCGTATAAGATATACGCCGTCATAAAGCTTTTATAAAATCAGAAAAATGCATTTAAATGACATAAAATAAATGTTTTCTTTCAACTTAAATTCCGCTTCTATTTGAAATATAAAAGCTAGTAGATAATCCGAATTAACAAAAAAAATAATTTCCGTATATAAATCAAATTTAAGTATGTTTAGAACGTCGGCGCGGTTTTTTGTCACTCACTGACACTTCGAGCCGCCATTGTAGACATTGTGAGTACTTTCATTTTTTTAATAGCAAAATCTCTGAAGAACTGACGAACCGTACTTATTCCTTTTTCAAAACTAAAAACAGCATTCTCCCGCTGGAACAGAAGGGATGCAGTAGAGGTTCATATGGCTGCAAAGATCAACTTCTGATAAATAAAATGATCCTGGAAAATTGCAGGAGACGACGCAGAAACCTCAGTGCAGCGTGGATTGATTATCGTAAAGCCTTTGATAGTGTTCAACATTCTTGGATCCTGAAGACTTTGGAAATGTACAAAGTCTCCCCTGTGGTATTAAACTTTCTTAAGCACAGCATGGGGATGTGGAACACAAAACTATACCTTAGGCACACCAGGGGCACTGCCATATCCAACCGTCTGAATATACGACGTGGAATTTTTCAAGGAGACTCTCTGTCAACCCTTCTGTTTTGTTTATCCTTAACCCCTCTTACACATGAACTGAACAACAGTAGCTATGGTTACAAAATAAATAAGAAAATTTTCAATCACCTACTATACATGGATGATCTCAAACTCTTTGCCAAAGACGACAATGAGTTGAAAGGCCTCCTCAATATTGTAAAATACTTTAGTGACGACATAGGTATGGACTTCGGAATTAGCGAAGGAGATGGCATACAACACCCCCAAATGAAAGAAAAAATAAGAAAAGAGTACTACAGGCGTGTACGTCTGATACTAAATACTGAACTAAACTCAAAAAATAGAATATCAGCTATAAACACATTGGCTGTCCCAGTGGTGCAGAAGGAGGCAGAGGATTAGTTCAACTAGAACTGTCCTACAAAACTACAACAATTGGCCTCCAAAGATACTTGGAAACTACAGAAGACTGGATGATGGTATGCGTCAAGGAACATGAAAATAGTAAGCGTCTTTACTCCGTAATGAAAGAAGCCAACAAATTCAAACTGGAGCTTCAAATGGGCGTAGAGATGCAACTACAGCACAATACACCGGCTGAAACTGCAAAATACTTGAAAAAGACAGCAAAGACGAATGCAACCGACCAGATACAGAAGCGATAGCAAGACAAACCGCTTCGTGGCCAATACTCTGCCCGTATCAAACAAGCTGATGTAGACAAAACCCGTACCCATCAGTGGCTACGCAGTGCAGGGTTGAAAGCGGAAACTGAAGGTTTTATCCTTGCTGCGCAGGACCAATGCTTGCTAACTAGGAATTATCAAGCACATATACTAAAATATTGTGTCAGCCCAAAATGCAGATTCTGTGATAAATATCCAGAAACGATTGATCATCTTGTATCAGGTTGCACGATGTTGGCACCCACTGAATATAAAACCCGACATGACAGAGTGGGCCAATATCTGCACTGGAAAATCTTCAACTTCTACGGGAAGGAAACTGAAAGAAACTGGTACCAACACCACCCAGACCCGGTTACGGAGATAGGACCTGTTACAATTCTATGGGACTACAAAATTCACACTGACAGAACAATCAAGGCCAACCGCCCAGATATTGTTATTAAAGACCACAAACAAAAACGGTGCCTCCTTATTGATATGGCAGTTCCTGCTGACTGCAATGTATCTTTGAAGATATTCAAAAAGCTGTCAAAATACAAGGACCTTGAAATAGAGGTCTCGAAAATGTGGCATATGGGAACATCAACAATCCCTTTTGTAGTTGGAGCCCTAGAACTGGTTGGAAAAGATTGCAGTAGACTAATTGCAGGGATTCCTGGAAGCCCATGCCTCAGGGAGATACAAAAAATTGTTCTGACAAATACAGCCCACACTTTACGAAGGGCTCTATCTATGTAATTTTTTTTTTTTTTTTTTTTTTGTCAGTGAAAAGTGCCATGATGCCATTTCTAACCTTAGGTCCCTCGGTGGGACCCGGAAAGAAATGTGTAAACGCCAGAAAGCAAAGAAAATAAAAATAATAATAATAATAACAACAACATAGTGTTAGTCATAAACTCTTTGGCTGTCTCTGTGGTGTAATATAGTTTCAACATCCTTAACTGGACCATAGCTCATATTAAGCGAATCATGTCAAAACGAGAATGCTTCACACTTGCCAACTCATGCATCATCCTAAGTATGGTGGTGATCGTCTGTATATGTCCACAATCTGCAGAAGCCTTGATGATGATGATGTGTCAAAGAATATGAATGAAATAAGAAATTTTAATCAGTTATAAAGGAAGCCTACCAATTCAAAATGGGGTTTCAAGTCGATGAAGCAGTGCAAATAAACCATAATATGCCTACCGCATCGGTAAATGACCTAAACAAAACGCAATTTCTAATGTACCAAATGCAGAAACGATGCCAATATATGGAGCTTCATGGTCAATACTCTCCCCGTACTGAAGAAGCTGATATAAAATCCTGTACCTATAAGTGATTAAGTAGTACAGAATTTAAAACTGCATCAGAAGGTTTTATTCTTACTGCACAGGCCAAATTCTTGCTAACTAGCAAATTCCCAGCAAGCATACAGAAAAATTGTGTTAACGCGAAATGCAAATTCCGTGATAAATATCCAGAAACAAGTGACCATCTTGTATAAAGTTGCACAGTGTTAGCACCCACTGAATATAAAACTCGGCATGTCAGATGGGCCAATACCTGCACTGGAAAATCTTCAAGTTTTACGGGAAGAAAACTGTAAGTAATTGGTATGAATACAGATTCCGTTATATAGATAGCATCTGTATCAATGTTATGGGACTTTACAATACACACAGACAAAACAATCAAAGCTAATCACCCAGACATCGTGATCAAGTAACACAAAAACAGAACGTGCTTTCTTATTGATATTGTGGTCCATGCAGATTGTAATGTATCTTTGAATATCTTCAAAAACTATCAAAATACTTGAAGTAGAAATGTCAAAAATGAGACACATGAGAACATCAATAATTCCAGTTGTATTTACAACTTTCAGATTGATTGGAAAAGTTTCAGATAGACACATTGAAAGGATTCCTAGTAGTACATAACTTAAAGGAATACATAAGATTTTACTCATAAGTACAACTCACATATTACTAAGTACTTTATCTATGTAAAATTTGTCTGATCTTTTTTTACATAAATGAATAGTGGAAAGTTTCATGAAGCCATTTCTGCTCTAAGGTCTCTTGTTGGGATCCGGAAAGAAATGCTTATACGACAGAAATCAAATGAAATAATAATAATAATAATAATAATAATAATAATAATAATAATAATAATGTAATGAAATCAAAATCTCAAAAATGTGACACATGAGAACATGAAGAATCCTTGTTGTAGTTGAAAACCTCGGACCGTTTGGAAAAGATTCCAGTAGACTAATTGAAGTGATTTCTGGAAGCCTTAAAGAAATACAGAAAATTGTTCTCACGAGTACAGCCCACATCTTACGAAGGGCTTTATCTATGTAAAACATGGTATTCTTTTGTTTTCTTTTTAATTGATCAGTGGAAAATATCATGATGTCATTTCTAACCTTAGGTCTCTGGGCGTGACCCGGAACGAAATGTGTACACACCAGAAATCAAAGAAAATAAAATAAAAATAATAATTGTCATTAATACTATTATTTGCACTGATAATAATCTGTTTTTACACCGGTGATATCTCGAGATTATAACTGTCTGGCAAATTGCTGTAAATCCGCCCATTATATTTGCCCTCATCTTAGTATTTTTGCTTATTTCAACGCCGTTGTTGTCTCTGTGGTTTTAATTATTTCTGGGATATTCAGTTCTTTTAAAATCTCATAAAGCAATTATGCGCCGTTCCAAATTTTCCATTAATGCTATTTATCAAGTTTCTTTAAGTTATCCCGTTTCACTCTCTAACTTATTGGAACGGCGACATCCATTATCTGTCACATCCTCTTGTCTTTTGTAAGATAATTAGATCTCGTCTCCCGGTGATCATTTGAATTTTAGAATCTGAACTAACTTGGACAGTTACTGAATTGTTCTTATACAATTGATCTCTATGTTTAAATTATAGGCTTTTGCATAATTTTAAGTAGATCACCATTCTTAAGGAATCGCCATTTTTCTCTTTCTGAACATATTAACTGAAAATATTCTTAGCATTTAAAACTAATTGATGGAATAAAATGCTGTCAAATCAATGTATGTTGGATAAGAAGTGAATCTTGGGAAATACGAAAATACGACTAAAGTTGATATATTGGTGTCCATGTTTAAAATTTATTGTTGATGTAATGGAATAACATGTGACCCCCATGAATGACTACACTATAGGTAGTAACTGCCTATAAGTATATGTAAGTCAATGGACTGTAGAGCGTAGCTGCGCCCTGTTCCAGCTATACAGGTGAACTCTCTGCGTTCGGGCAGAGAGGAACCCGGACGAGTCTCCGCCGAAGGGCAGAGTCTCGTTCGGGGAGGTAGACTGCCCCAGAACCTGTTTATGCGGGTTAACAAAGGGAATATTTTTGACCGAGCATACGGGCTCGGAGAACCCACATTAAACCGGCATTGTGACACATGCAACCCTCGTGGGTGGGAGCTAAACATACTAGCTGGGATTTGTTATCAGTTCTTAGCCGTTGTCGAACTATCTGCCTTCAGGCAGAGAGGAAACCGGACGGAGGATAAACCGAAAGGCAGAGTCACTTCCGGGAAGGTAGACATTAACGCGGGGATACGGGGAATTTTTGATCGAGATTAATGTTTTATTGCACCATATTAAATTCGGCCTTGTGCCACATCCTACCACATGGGGAGGCTGGTAATTATTTCTAGCTGGGATGTGTTGAGTACGACCTAGTCTTACGCGAGAACTACCAACCTTCCAAAAGTAGCACTCACTATTGCGTTAACTTGCGACGACATTGTGGATAACTTTTACCTTTATTCTTATTGTACTGTTTTTTGTTTTTGTTTTTTGTTTTTTTTACAATAATCCTTTACTTATTTTATCCACATTATTTTTCAAGTATATATTTCTTTTAGCACGGTATATAAAAATTGTAAAGAGGAATTTGATAGCATTTTATGCAGTATCGAATTCTATTAAATGTGTCAATTACATACAATTTTAACATACATAGCATACAATGTATTTTTACAAGTCATATGATAAATATTCCATATTAATTTTATATTTTTATGTATGTCTAATTTGAAGTATTTGTAATAATGTTTTTGGTGTATATTTTTCTAACGAAATTTGAGGATTGATATACTCTTTCTATGTATAAAACTATAGTTATCTATGCTTCACTATTTACATTATTCCGACTATTGTCTTCATCTTTGTCGCCATGTTTATCCCAACGTTTCGACCTGGCATATGTGCTGATTTTTTAAGGTAACGAATTTTCCAATGATGTTCTTTGTCTATGATCTCAAATGACAACTCACAAAAATCTCCTGAGCCGACCAAGCATAGAAATTAATACAAATATGGAACCATAATAACAAATGTCAGAGAAAAGCGATAATAACAACAAAATATACAATATGAGCTCAGATAAAAAAACATGCAATGATAACAGTAAAATTGCAATATGAGCACTGGTTAAAAAGTTGAAGACTTTAGGTTTATAATACATATATATTCATACACAGAGGTCCTCAAGGACCGCATATCACAGTTGATAAAGGCGTTCGTAAGATTCAGTGGCAGAACACAAAGTGTTCAATAACTGATTAAAGCAATGGAGAACTTTCAGAGGGGAATTAACAGGAGATAACTGATATCCATTAGACATGGCACACAGAACTAGAACAGTCTACCCCAGTGAGCGAAATAAAAGTTTCAGTTCGACATTTCAACTAGATTCGGAGTGTACAACGACCGAAATGTTGTGATAAAGATGTCGACAAAGATGATGACAATAGTCCGAATAATGTAAATAGAGTACATAATAGCTCATCTAAGAAATAGAGATTTATCAATGCTTTTTATAATATCAACTCTATAGAGATTAACATGTTTTGTCCGGACGATATAAACTCAAAGAGAAATAAGATACATTAATAAATGATAAAAAACACAACTTTTACAATTACATAAAATTTCATATGACATCTTGCAAAAATAACAAAAAAAAAAAAAATAAATTGAAATGTTTGACAAGATCAGAAGAAAGAAATGAAAAGAAAAGAGATTTGATAAATATTAAAAAAATAACCAGATTGATCAAAAAGAAAATATATAATAATGTAATGCTGGAAATATAAATACAGAAAAACTACTGAGGGAATCATACAGATAAGTTGGATAAATAGATGGAAATATATTTACATACACTAATTTTAATGATGGATTCAAAGCTGCGGGACCTGATGTCTGATTAGAAATTTAGGATTTTTAGAACAGAGTTTAGGTCAGTCATGGAAATAAGCAATTTAAAACTGACCAGATGTTTTAAATTTAAATCTTTAATGGGAATAGTCAAGTATCGAATTTTATGAAACTAAAATTGATAGACGGAATAATAATTTGTAATACATATAATCTGGCTTTTGTAAGCTTTTTCATCAAATTTACATAATGAAACCCCCGCCTCAAAATTTACTAAATAGATCCATTTTCTAAATATACACGAATGGAATGGATCTCTTTTCTAAATACAGATATTCCATTATTAATGCGCATTCGATTAATGCGCTAAATTTTTATATAGCAAAATTCGATTAGTGCATGCATAACGCTCGATTAGTGCGGTAAAACGTTATTTAGTTTAACCATATTTATTGAAAATTGATTTTTATAGTTACTGATGTAAACATTAGCCGCACTAATCGAGGAATTCTTGTATACAAGAATGGAAAACAATATTCCTGGAAAAAAATCTGTGAAAATGATTGAGGCTTAAAAGAATCACGTTTAATTTGAAAGAAAGTAAAACTCAGAAAAAACACATTGAATGATATACTATGATAATCTATCCCATATCAATATTGAATAATAAAATAAGTATCCATTCATGTTTATGTGGTATTGTATTAATCAGCATTATACTTCTATGTATTTTGGATTGATTCATAATAGAATCCGCTAGATTTTAAAAACTTTTTTAAATCTTATATACCCACATAATTTTCAAATATTGTTCTTAAGGAATGAATAGCAAAGATGGTTATGTAAAAATATAAAAAAATAATCAAAAAACAAACAGAATAATAAAAGCTCAGTTGTAAAGCAAACAAAAGTCAACTTTTAAGCAAAAAGACAAAATAATTAAAATTCCCATAGAAAATCAACAAAAAATACTTAAGAAAAATGCAGCATAATAAAAACTTCGGTAGGAAAGCAAAAATAAAAACAAAAACACAAAGCATTTAAGTAAAATTAGAGAATGATAAAAATATCTGTAAAAAAAACAACCAAAAAGTAACACTTAAGCAAAAGTCCAGAATAATAAAGTACTTCAGTAAGAATGCAACTAAAATGTCATATTTACGTAAATACTCAGAATAATAAAAACCTCGGTAGGAAAGCAACCAAAAAAAAATAAAAAATCAACCCCCCAAAAAATCAATTATGTAAAAATGCAGAATAATAAATACCTCGTCAGTAAGGTAACAACAAAAAACATATTTAAATAAAAATACAGAATAATAAAAAAAAACATAGGTAGGATAACAAAAAAAAACAACAAACAAACAAAAAACAAAAAAACACACACACGCACATTTAAGTTAAAATACAGAGTAATAAAACTCTCGGTAAGAAAGTAACCTAAAAGCCACATTTAATTAAAATATAGAATAATAAATACCTCTGTAAGAAAGCAACCGAAATGCCACATTTATGCAAAAATACAAATTAATAAATACCTCGCTAAGAAACAAATACAATGCCATATTTAAGCAAAAATACAGAATAATAAAACCTTCACTAGAAAAGCAAACACGAGGCTACGTTTAAGAATAAAATACAGAATGATAAAAAGATCTCTGTAAGAAAGCAAACAGAAACTATCACTTAAGTAAAGATACAGAATAATAAAATATTTCCATAGGAATGCAACCAAAAAGCAACATTTAAGTTAAAATACAGAATAATAAAAAAAAAACAAGAAACTCAGTAGAAATGCAATTAAAAAGCCACATTTAAATACAGAATGATAAAATACGTCGGTAGGAAAGCAAACAAAAAGCCATATTAAAAAAAAATGTAAAGAAATTCTATAAATAAATTTTCATTTATGATCCACCGAAAGAGGCAGAAGTAAAGGAATATATTTCTCAAAACTAAATGTAATGATTAATCTGGGGTTATATTAAATAGACTTAATGGTAAGTCTATGTTTCGTCTACTTTGTGAAAATAGGTAATTAATACGATTTATGTGAAAACAGGATGTTACGGTTACAAATGAGTGCTAAGTCGCTTTAACCTTGTGTGTCTGTACATGAAATTAACGCTGATTCATTTACCGCAAAAGTGACTATCGCCAATTAAAAAAAAAATTCGCAAAGATTCCAACATAATGGAATTTATCCAGCTTTTCAAGATAATAATCCAATACAAAACTTTCGGCCATACTCTGTTGAGTATTTATATAAGAATGGGAAACATATTAAAGAATAGAATATTTAAGATGTCATATATGCCGGCCATGTAATGACTAACAGGAAAGATAACCAAAAATCGATGATAGAATGATGATTGTTACAGAATACAAAGGTGACAATATCAACATAAAATAATATAACCACAATTTAACTTGAGGCAAGAGAATTGTGGTTTCTACAGAAAGATGTCGAGAATATCATGAACTGAGCATGTAATCAATGACAATGTTTTAGAGAAAATTAAATTAAAAGGGGCACATAGTTCGCATCAAAAAGAGACAGTTGAAATGTCGTAGACAACTAATGAGGAAAGAGTGCTTATAAAATATGACCCTCAGGGATATTTTGAATGTAAGAATGACATATGAATGCATCGCATGAACTACCTAACGAGCTTGTGTAAATGGCCAAGGCAGAGAAAAATATTAATTGAGTATAGGTTCAGCAAACGTATGTTTCAATAGTCAACACTTTCCTGATTTACCTTTAAATAAGATTTAGGTTGCACGTCCGTCAAAAACTTTATAGGTTATATAAGACGAAATAAAATAAGCTGAAACTTATCTGGTATATTGCTTATGTTCATTACAATTAAAAAGTTTCAGACCACATGTGGAATTTCTTTTAAAAATTGGCCTTAAATATAGTTGTTTTGTACTTAAAACAAGAGAAAATTAATGTACAAAGTTAAAAAAGTGAGACATGAGTCTTAATGAGAAATTTCATTATCACAAGAAAGAATTTTATGATTAAATTTTGCTCTCATCAAAATATCTTCCTTCCGCCTTGAAAATTTTGGCACTTGTTGCAAAAGTCTTACAATATATATGTTTGATTCCATTCTTCTTTTCATGACTCTAAGTGCTCTTTTTCATTTTTTTTTACTCTTCTTTTAAGAAGACACCATACTAATTCTGGGGATGTCTTTAAACTTTTGAACTGTAGTGCAGACGTAAGAATAGACTTAAAACATACCTACAACTCTTGTTTAATATCAGCGTACTTCGAAGAAAATTAATTTGTATAATATATTTTAGCAGAGAATGTTATTTACAAAGTTTGCTTTGTATTCGAATAGGAATTTTGGTTTTCTAAAAGATTTATTTCATAAGCAGTCTTAAGCGTCTTAGAACGCGTCGAGGGGAAAATTCATGTTGTATTCATGTTGTATTATGACATTTTGAGAAGATTTACAACGGGAATCGATCGAGTATTCCGTTCCATAATTGAATCAAAAGAAACTAATTTGATGCAGTCTTATCCACAGCAGGAAGAGTGATATCAAACCACTTAGGATTGCAATATTTCAGAAGGAAGAATAGACATGCATTTGCATTTCTCACACACCGATCCACATTTATATCATATTTGGTTGTATGCATAAATGTGATTCGTAAAGGGGAAAATGATTCGTTCATTTACAAAGCAGCATTAAAATATTTTTGAAAATGCAACTGATCATACCTTTACCACATAGAAAAATGAACCATGCACGTCATAAACATTATAAACAGAGATAATGTCGTTTTATTCAATGGTTGATATAAATTAACTTTTCTCGAGAAATATCACTTTCCGTGGCTGATAAATTTATCCGGCTATAAACATTTTATAGTGTATATCTATTCGTTTCCTTCTATGTGTCATTCCATTTCAGGATGTTGGCGATCATAGCTCACCACAACATCCTGTCCACTGTAGCTCTTAATGAATTTAGTCTTGTTCCCCTTTCATCCTAAACCTTTTGTCTATACATTTACAGAAGCTCATTAGATATGTCATTCCCCGTTTTCCACGGTACCCCTTGTATCGAATATGTCCTGTACATTTCACCTTTTCCAAACACTCTTTCCTCATTAAGAGGCCTAGGAATATTAAATGTCTCTTTCTGATTATTTATACTATTTACATTGATCGGATTGTTGTCCTTATCTTTAATGTCATATTCATGACGTTTCGGCCGTTGTAAGCTCCGGCCTTCTTCGGGTGATATACGTATAACGTCCGAAGTGTCGTGAATATGACAAGAAAGATCAGGACAACAGTAGGAACAATGTGAATAGTGTAAATAATGTTAAGTATAATTATCCTTTTTGTTTCTATTTTCAATTATTGATATTCTCAGCATCCTCCAGTAGGACTACAATTCGCTTGCCTCAAATCTCTTTTTTATCAGTCAAAAGATTGTCCAGAATTTACTGCCATATGGGTAAAGTGGTATCGCATAACTGTTCAGTACACTTTTCTTACGAAAACTTCCTGTTTCTTTTTTTTCTTACTTTTTTTTAAAGCTTTTCACCCCGAGCAAGGCGGGAAGCCACTAGGACGCAAGGGTTTACAGAAGATTTGGAGCAAGATCAGATATGAGTGATAGAGGAAAAGAAGAGGAGAAGAATAGTGGATAGATCAAGGCAACTGCAGATGTCGATTGACATTACATTTGAAATAGTTGGAGATTATAGCTCCCAGTGAAACAGGAATAGGGAAGGGAGTTCCACAGGTGAGAGGTTCGAGATATAAAACTATTGGAGTAGAAAATACGGCTACATTTAATAGTTTCAACAGTGAAACGGTGAGAGCGGGATGCCAGCCTCGTAGGGCGCTTGAATTCATGAAGTCTGGGAACCAGCGAATGCAGTTCCTGGGAGCAATTACCATGAAAGTATTTGAAAAAAAGACAGAGAGAGGCGACGGCGCGTCTGTGAGAGAGCGATTGTAGACGAGATGACACAACAGGGCCAATTATATTGCATATCCACCTCTGGAGCTTATCAAGAACCCCGAGGCAAACAGAAGGGGCTCCAGACCATATATGGAAGCAATACTTCATGTAAGTGCGAATTGTTGATTTGTAGATTTGAAGAATCGATTCCGGTGAGAAAAATTTTCTGGCGCGGCCCAAGGAGCCAACTTTCCTTCCGGTGGACGAAGTAATTGACTCAATGTATTTGTTCCATCTCAGGTCAGCAGTCAATATGAGACCAAGCAGCTGTAGAGAGTTGCTCTCGAGAAGTTGAGCGTCAGACATTCTAATGGAGGGTAGGGAAGGATCTCTGTGGTGATTAATACTTTCCTTACTGTTGTGTTATTCCGGAATTTCTGATTTCCAGTATGCAATTAATTCTGTTCTAAAAGACTGGGTGCGATGAATAAATCGTCATCTGAATTACGCAGAAATGAAAATAACTCTGGCATCTCATTTTAGCAGATATATTTAGCAAATTTACACAAAACATCTAAAGAGCAAATTTATTCAATAAAATCGCCATTGACTTAAACTATGGCCTCCAGACGACTAGGGAATCTCCTGCATTTCATCTGGACGGTCTCCTTGTTTAAATTGGTTAATGTTGCCATATTCCTTGCCTTCAGTTCATCATTGGTGTTACAAGGAGTTTTGATGGTCTCTCATTCAACTACTCCCCACACATGATAATCAAGGAGGTTGAATTCTGGAGAGTTAAGTGGCCAGATGTAAGGGGTGATATGGTCGCAGAAACTGTCAGCCGTGACTGGGATCTCCTGCTTGTCTTGAATGGTGCAAAGTCTTTTTGCCAGACATAGGTTTTTCCAGTATCCTCCCTAATGAACCAGGACTGTACTACCTGTTCAAGGCACTTGTAGGCCTCATTGTTGACGCTCAGGCGCTCACCAACAAATTTTTACCATAACGATTAGAGAGATGTTCAGAGCTGCCGTACCTTCGTAATCACCTTTAGACTCATCCAACTCTTTCCGAATCTTCTGCACTGTCCTCTGTTTGACACTGAAACACTCTGAAATGTTGGTATTGGAGATTCCGCTGCAAATGCCAAGCAGTACAGAATGCCGTTTCAAAATTTCGGGCGAAGTCAATTGCGTCATGGTGCTCTTTTTTACAGTGTCTATCTGACTCTACTGTAATATGCATTTGACAAAACATATGAAAAAGAAAAATGCGCATGTGCGAAATTATAAATTTAAAACGGCGATAATTTAGTCATCGCATCATGAATCGTAAAAAAAAACGCAAAAAAAAACTCCGATATTTTGTGTTTTTCTTTATTGTGTTTCATTACATGTGCTCTTAGCAAACCTATCTTCTCTGCACTGATGGGAAATAAAATTGCAAACCACTAAATGTTGCAATATATTCCACTTTAGCTATGAAAGTAATATAGTTGAATTAGAATAAATGATAATATACCCAGATCACGGTTTCCAAATATAACGTGTATCAATAGTTATGAGATTAATTTAACAATATACTGACTGACATTGATATCACTTTATTAATTATTATCCTATCACGTATCATACATATGCAATTGGTATTGGACTGACGAAATTGTTTACCAAGAATATTTTGATCATCATGCTAACCATTTTAAGTCATTGATCATTGTGTGACTTGGCATAATTATGATGAAAGAGAAGCTCGATTTCCTGTTGTATGAAGTCTATTTAAATGTAGCGAATAAAGTTTACTATATTCCGTTGCTTAGCCATTCCTCGATAAATAAAGTGAGGACAAAGCGTCATAATTTTCGCCATGACGCAATATGTTGCCAGCGGTTGTGTCGAGGTGTCTTGCGCAAAGACACTCAGAAAAATATCACTACACTGACACGTTCGAACACTAAGGAAGACGTGCATGATGGCATTTTAAATGGGATATTTTATTTGCTTTAATTAAAAGCGCATATTCTGAAGTCTCAATAACCACTCAATACACTGGGTAAAAGAAAGCGATTATTGTATGGACAAAAGAATGCGAAGTAGGTACACATTATGAGGATATATAGAAATAAATGACCGTTAGCTCTTGTATCTCCTACGCATATTGTTTTAGAGTGCTCCTCGAGAAGGAGATGTTTGTACTTATGAAAGGAATATGGATTGTTCAATTCAGTGTATGTGGTCTGACGTAGGGGTCTGAACTGGATGAAATAAATAAAGTAGCTGATCTGAATATTTGCAATGAAAATAATGATTAGCCTTCAGCGTTCCGCCTGTGGGAACGGGTTGTTTGGTCGAAAAGAAGCAATCATCCACAAGGCCACGTAAACTCATCTGACATCTATCGAAGCGGGAAACGATGAATTTCACAGTTCCCTCCCAGATATAGCAAAAATACACCATGTCAAGAAAACTGATACTGGGCGTTTGAAGTAACTGAATTTTAACCGACATCTTTAGTGATGGATCGGATATATGCGTTCCAGTGAGTTCTCGTATGTTATTGAGATCCTATAGATGTTTACAAACGGTGCTTCATTCAGAATTGTGAAAGGAGAAAATTCAGTATCTGCTCGATGATCATGTTACACTACTCACTTGGTCTTCGAAATATAGAAATTTATCAGCCAATTTCTACCTTTAAGTTGTTACTGTTAGTTTAGCAGCAATTCTCTGACATTTTACAATGTTTCACATCTGTGTTGTGTCCACTGTGGAGTCTGCCATTTCTACGCTTACAATTCGTTGATCTAATGTTTGCATAAACCCGTCTTTTCAGTCTGTATTAAGTTACTACACAGAACATAGTTTAAGTAGGAAAGAGATATTCAATAAACTAATTTTGGCCCAATAGATCGATAGATATAAACTGGTCAATGATTGAAATATTCATTAAAGTAACTACTATGCCGGACAAAAAGCATAATAGTGTCAGTTCAAAATAATCATAGCAGATTGAGAGTCATTGAATTGTGCGTATTAATATTTCCAACAATGTCCGCCAGATTGAGAACATAATTTTGCATCTTTGACACAGAGACCTTTTATATTTTAGATGTTAAGTTTTGGTTACAGTTTACTGCCACATATTTCGCTCGGGTTTAAATTATTTTATCTGAATCTATTTTAAAAACCAATATTGAATTTGTGGAAACTATACAGTGATGTCCTTCACTTCTCACATTTTTAAATTTAGAAATATTTTTCCATGTCTGTATATCGTATTTGACATTTTTCTACTTTTATATGAAATAATCCTGTGTGATCTTTCTTTCAGTTGGTCTATTACTGACGTACCATCAAATCCTAACATGTTTCATTATGTCGTTCGCTGATGGGCCATGGAAAAGTACTGTTTTTGGAACATCACCATAATTTCTTCATTTACTGTTTCTAATTATGCGCACGCGCATCAAGATTTTGCGACTTATTTTCTTCGCTCTTTTTTTTTTTTAATTTACTTGTATGACATTTCTATCGGCACTTCCATTTATTAACGAAAGATATAGATTTTCTTTCATAGCAACATTGATTAGTAATTCCGCTCTGTCAATGATAATTCATTATATTTTTTCCATGCCAAAGATGTTATTGTATTTGTCTTTTATTATATAATTTGTTATTTTGTTTTGAATAGAGTTGACGTCGTTCGGTTTATGTGTTGCTTACACTTATTATTAAAATTGTTTGTGTTATGTTTCCTGCTTTGTATCCTGTAGAGCCGCGTCCAAACTATGGTCATTAGGCCCTATAGGAGAATTCTCATTGATAGCAGTATATGGGATGTTACTTAGTAGGGCGATTTACTGGACAACTTTTATGCTGTTACCTTCGACACTGTTAGTAATATTGTATATAACATTTATCACGAGGCCAAGAGCTCCGCTTACTATTGGTAGAGTCTCATTCTTCACTGCCCACATCCAGTTCATCTCAATCTCCAGGTCCTTGTATATAGAAAATCTCTCGATAATTTTATAGGGGTATTTCTCTCAGATGGTACTGCTATGTCAAGCATACACTTCCTGAATTTCTTGTCTTTCATGATATTTATTATTATTATTATTATTATTATTATTATTATTATTATTATTATTATTATAAAGTATTGAAAGCGTGTAGAATTTACGGATATACAACAATTAATCGAAATAGCTTGATTTCGGTGTATATATGATACTAGGCATTGAAATTACATGTGTATTTTGTACCATTCAATTTGTTCTGGTTCAAACTTTTAGAAATATTTATCTCTTATCATCTCTCGCCTCACTCTTTCCCATCTCCCACATACTCTCACTATACATATGCATATACACGCCCAATTCATATATAATTATATTATTCATATGCCATTATAGTTGATATTTCTTTTTCAATTAGACGCTGCCTTTAATACTAAACATATTGCATGACGTCAGCGTCTAACGCCATGCACATTCAGGAAATCTCAATACAGATTATTATAACTAATTAAATAATAAAAAGTATTGTCAGATTTAGAAATATAATTATAGATATATACATAATAAGAGATATATAGCTGATTAATGTTATGCACTGTTTTTTTTTTTCGGACATCTTTCTGAATTAAATTAATAACCAGAACTGAATGTGAAATATGAAACAAATTCTCAGGTACCGAAGAGACGTGTAACATTTTGTGGAAATTTCCAGATCCACGAGATTATTATGACCATTATGTTTCTTAATTTTCTATTCGTGGCGCTTTAAATGATTTAACTATCCCCACATTTGTTAAGGGCTCGTGTTTATTATGTACGGATAACACTTTTCTTCTACAATTATAATGAGCCCTTGTACAAGTATATTATAATTAGCACATAAGATTTTTATATATGCGATATTTTCTAGCCAAACGTTTTTAGATGGTTAAGACTGCAATGTGCTGTATTCAAGGAAAACGTAATTTGATTTGATCACATTTGTAACAAAATTCTGTTTACAAAAAAAAAAAAAAAAAAAATATATAAAACAAAATAAAACTGTCATCCAACAAGTAATACTTACCACAACTTTGAAATAATCTTCCAAATCAGACCTGAGAATATTCAAGCTCGGAATACATGTTAACATTTGTTTTCAGCCAAAAGTTATTGGATTTTGTGCCAGTAGCAATGTGTTTATTCTTCCTTTAAGTATCAGTTTTATAATTGTGGAAGTTTGGAACTTAATCTAAAGTACCAGAAACTAAGCCCAACCTTCTTTTGCTTCAATAATTTTCTCTGTTCCATAGAATTGTTCTGGATCCTAGGAAGAATCTTTCGCTCTGATTTAAAAATTAATCACAGGTGCAAAACCCCTATTGGATCATGTGTCCACTTCATGCATTTTCTTCGTTATTTTCTTGTGTTTTCATTAAAAACATCCGCTTTAAGTGAAAAAGATTTCTCTAATTAGAATTCAATTAAGTTAATCCGCTTCCCACGTGTTTCATCATGGGCATTGAAAAATCGCCAAGTAAAAAATAAAGAGGAAATTAATTTACTGCATTCATTAAAACTTTAACAAATGAAAGGATACTTTTATTTCATTTTTTTTTTAAACAAATAGAACAGTTAAAAGTCCCTTTTTTAATTTTTTTTTTTTGTAAAGTTACATGTTAATCTCTTTAATCAATTACTGGTTAGAGTGTAGCTTCATTATTTGTTGGGGTTTTGTTGTTTACATGAAACCATTCCGTGAAAAAATTGTTAAGGATGATATTAGTGGAATAGAATAAATTATGATGTAGAAAAACAAATTAGCGTAGGAAATAACATTTGTCGCCAGGGATATGTATGTTAATAAATGATTTCTTGGCTACAATATATTTAAAAGGTAAAGTGTTGTACCATCTATCTGCCTAGATAATCGAAAGACCTGTGTTAGAATCGGTAAGAGTAAGATTATCAAAGGGAAATAATACGCACAAATATTGATTATTTTAATAAATAAAACGGCCAAATTGAGAGACAGGGAGATGTTGTTTTCCTCGGGGAAAAATCATTTTAATCCAAATCGTCTACTTGTAAAAAAACTTTATAGTTACATTATACATACACACACACACACACACACACACACACACACACACATAATATATATATATATATATATATATATATATATATATATAAAGATATATGAATATATATATAAGTGTGTGTTTGTGTAGGTAAATGGTTATAGTTTTGCTAACGGGAGAAAAAAATATTTTAAAAAGAGGGAACCCACAAAAGTTTTTGGTTATAATGCTTATTTGTTTTAGTATAGAAATTATATTTTATTATTCATATTTCTGCTACACGGGTTTCCGGTCTCGGGACATTCAGGCAAATAAAAAGAATAAATATTTTAAAGGAATAAATGTTTCTTATGTCCGTTTCATGTCTCATTGTTTGGTTTCTGTATTTGTTAGTGAGCTTTGACCTCCTCTCTGGACTGTTGGTAAAAGCGAATTTCTGTCTAAGTGTTAATAAAACATATCGGTTTGGTTTGAGAGGTAGAGATGACATATGTGTTGGTGAGAGATATCTTCTTATCGCTGAACGCATGCGTATTCCTGTTAGGCTGCAAATGTACCTCCCTCCCTGTATATATATATATATATATATATATATATATATATATATATATATATATATATATATATATATGTATATATATATATACTGGGCTATAAGTAATCATATATATATATATATATATATATATATGTGTGTGTGTGTGTGTGTGTGTATTTGTTTGGATTGATGTGAGTTTGTGAGCCTGGGGTTCACGCTTTTGCGATCGTCAGACTATTTAGCTCTATCACTGATATTGAGCGCTTTCTAAAAAGTACCGGGCATATAATATATAAATAATTATATATATATATTTATTCATATTTATATACGCACACTTTTCACACACATACATACACACACAAACACACACACAAACACACACACACACACACACACACACATATATATATATATATATATATATATATGTATATATATATATATATATAGTAATCAGCATACACATATACAATATGCATATACACATAAGCATATACGTATATATCACACACAGGCACACACACACTTTCTGTGTTCGTGTATATATATATTTGGTTGGATTGATGTGAGTTTCTGACCCTGGTTTTCACGCTTTTCCGATCGTCAGACAAATTAGCTCTATCTCTGATATTGAGCGATTTCTAATAAGTACCGCGCATATAATATATATATATATATATATATATATATATATATATATATATATATATATATATATATATATACATATATATATATATATATATATATATATATATATATATATATATATATATATATTATACACACACACTTTTCACACACACACACATATATAAATATCTCTCTCTCTATATATATATATATATAGTTTTATTTTGAAAAGTGTAAACATTTTTCATTTAAAACGACATAAATTATTTGACCAAAAGCTTAATATATACAAAAGATCATAAAGAATAGACTGTTTTTCTCTTTGAAAAGTTCAACTTTTTTATACGACTATATTATGTACATTCATAAAACACTTCATATTCATAAATTAATGTTGCATCAGTAAATATTCTTAATTTATTTACGAGTGTTATATAATTTCAAGAAAAAAGAATAAATAATCAATATCACATGGTATTTATTCACGCATAGTTCATCTTAGTACAAGACCAATTTTCTTTGCGCCGTACATTTTAAGCCTTCAGTCATACTGATCTTACAAGCTCATTTCCGTGCAGGTGTTTACTGATTCTTACCCTTAAACACCTTGATTTTCAAAATGATTATCCTCATTTTCTGGGGTCCATGTATAATTAAGTTGTCAGTTCTGTTTAGTGCGTGCCGAGATTGCAGCTCGTTTGGGAATGAGGTTTCCATTCTTTTTCTCTTGAACATTTCTTTCTGTAATAATGTGCTGGATTTCTGTCTTTGCAAAAAATATTACTGTCATTGTGGAAGCCATATCTAACTATCTCCGCCAGCAGTTCCTCCGGTTGATAAATATCTAAATTTATCAAGCAAGGAAAAAACGGTAATTTACTTGAAAAAAGAAATAAAGATGCCTCTCAACATGCGCTCAAATTTCCAAACTGCACCTGCAAAAAAAATAATATTATCAATAAAGTATCATGAAAAGAAAAAAAAATTGAAAAACTCTTCGTATAATTGGAGCAATAATCTGAATTTTCAAACGTCTGCGTAATTTATAGGGAGAGCAACGATGCTGATGTTATTAAGTTCGGCAGTGGCAAACGATCGATATTCGATTAAATTAAATTCATTAATATGTCGACAATATGTCGAAAATCTTGATTATTGGAAATAAAAGTGAATTAATATTTTACAATCAAATATATTAGACGATATATAAAACTATATAAAACAAGTAATATAGATATGTATTTCTTATTATATTTTTGCATATCCCTCCCTTAGTTAGTTCGACTGTTACGGCCTGCTAATGCCTCATAAATAATGGTTTATTCGATGTTGATCGCGTGGAAAGATAAAATACATATAAAAATGCTACTTAGTTTCAGTGAGAAAAAGAAAGAAAGAAAGAATAAAAGATAAAAATCTGTTTCACTGAAAGAGAAAAATCAATTTCAAAACTTTTAATTTGTACACTCTTCTTATAATAAAGATCAGCATTCATATTTATTATTGTTATTGTAATAGTTTGTCTAATCTGTTAGGCTTAAATAATTGATAGAGATATTTCTACTGAAAATTTATTGTCGTAGAACCCCATGTACTTAGTCAATCCATAACTTAATAATTAAAATTCATCAGAAAAATCAAATGAAAAAAATAGGTGAAATTTTCACGGGTATAACTAGCGTATATTTTATATAGTATTGAGCTTCTTTCATTGCTGTAAATTTGTAGCATACTTTTTTAGGAATTGATTACCTTATATTTTATGTATATTAAATACTTTAATATGAGCAATGTTGAGGGTCAGGTATTGTTAAGTACTATTTTGCTTTAGGGTCATGATTCTACGGTTTCAAATGCTATCGACCATTTTCTATACATACGTTTGTTTTGCTTTTGGTAATGATTTTCTTTTCCAAAGACATGGTCATATTTTGGCAACTCCATATAGGCATTTCCCCACATTGATGCGTTTGGTTGGTGTGTGCATAGTAATGTACATATTAAGTAGCTTCGATATAACATTAAGTATTAATGCCAATTTTCACAGATAATTGTTGACAAAAACCCAGTCATCACCTGAAAATGCCTGATCGTCTTAGTTGTGGTCGATCACTTTTTCCAGGAAATTAATATATATATATATATATATATATATATATATATATATATATATGCATGTATGTATATATATAAAATGAAAATACATTTCGGAGCGACAACTACCTCATCCGACCGGAGTTAGAAAATTATTTAAATCATCCAGACAATTTATTAAAAAACAGTAATTTTTAATAAATTGTTAAATAATTTCTAATAAAGCTTTGAGATTTTATTTTTATGCATATGATATTGCTCTGTATTTAGATTCATTCAGGTTTCTTCATTTTATATTTTAAGGATTTGATATATATATATATATATATATATATATATATATATATATATATATATATATATATATATATATATATATATATATATATATATATATCACACACACATTTACATATATATATATATATATATATATATATATATATATATATATATATATATATATATATACATTTGCACACAAACACACACATATGTATGGATGGATATGAAGTATATTTAAAGAACAAAGACAATTCATTGTTAAGAAATTTTAAAGTATTTATACTATATTTTCTTGGTTTCTGGTTAAAATTTAAATAGGAAATAAATATAGAAAAATAGAGAAAGCATTCTTATCAAATTTCCGTTGAGATTTAACTAAATTTGTGAAAGTCAAATAATAATAACGAATAAACCGTGTATATATTTGTCTATTTTACGCGTCGGACGAAACCTTTTTTAAACTTTGTCATACTTGCTTCCCTTAAAATTTTTTTTGAAAAAGAAAAAAAAGGTATATCTAATTCTTGTTTTTTCTTGTGGCTTCACTGCCTTCCTTGTGGTAAATTCAATTATACACACACAAATATATATATATACATATATATATATATATATATATATATATATATATATATATATATATATATATATATATATATATATATATATACATGTGTATAATATATATATATATATATATATATATATATACGTGTGTTCGTGTGTATATGTATGCTCGTGTGTTTGTGTGTGTTTAATTGCACATGCGAACATTCAATGTCACAAAATTGACAGCCATTTTATTTCGAAATAACATGTCTATGTATTAAGATAGAGTTAAGTAATCTCGTCCTTCGCTAACAATTAATATACAGAACAGTAGCTAATATATTTCTTGCAGGACTGCAGCAAACATTCTGTACTGCTGAAAGGCTTAAATAATGTAACATTTTTTTAAAACATTTAAAAGCGTCATTCAAACATAAAGTATGCCCATTTGTATTCCCAAATTTCTACCGACACTTTATTAACGAATTTGAATGCAAATAACCAGCCTAAAAACAGATCTGCATGAAAACTAATGTTTTGTAGCGGAGATTGGTCTTTCAATTCTATCTAGAAAATCAACATTGATTTCGATGTAAATTCATAGCTCTTCACAATTTTTGAGCATTTCATTTTCAACAAAGTCTGGAAAAATGTACAGAAATACTTAATTTCTGCAAGTTTGTACCTACAAACTGACATCAAAACCATAATATTTCAGGAATAAATACAAAGTTGATATATTTTGTATTAGACTAAAGTTCAAAAGTTAACCCTTTTATCTTCGCCCCCAAAATAGTTGACTTGTACTTTAAATAAGCCAAAATGATTATACATGGTTAAACATGTAATTTATGAAGTTTTAGAAAAGTTATAATCCTTTTATGATTAAATTTTGTTCTCCTTCAATCTTGATTACTGCCGCAGAATTTTTTACATTCGTTGCAAAGATTTCTCAAAGTTTACGTTTGATAATGGATTCCACCCTTTTTCGAATGATTCTAAGAGATCTGTTTCCTTTTTTTCTCTCTTCTGTCAAATTCATCCCATGCTAATTTTGAGGTGCATTCAAAATGTTGTACATTGAATGGAAATATATTCAAAATAGAGTTCTAATTATGAATCATCGCAAGCCAAATATTCTATTTTTTACTGTATTTGATAAGTGGAAATAATGTGTAAATGTATACATGTAATAATGTTTACATATCTGATGAACAATATATTTTATAGACTTTTCTTCAAATACAATCCATCTGATTACAACATTAATAAAAGAAGATTTCTGGGAGTAAGTGGAAAGCATTGGGCTGTAAATTTTAATGCAACATTCTGTATTTTAGTCGACTGTTTCTTTATTCTTTGGATTATGTTGAAGATATACAGTTGTTGGTTATGGAATTCATTATCCCTTTTAATTTCAAATCAACTGACTGCATATATTTCAATTATAAATTTTATAGTCGTTGACTGATCAACGGAATGAAATCCCAACACTAGGATATTGAACTTAAACTTAATCTTTAAACTCATTTCCTCAAACAACGGTAATTCCTTGGAAAAATAGCTTCTGTCATTAATTATCCATTTAAACCCCAAATTACAAATTTTGTGCACAGTTGGAAAATTGACATGTCATACTGAACAATGATTCTACCTGCCCATTTCGATATATACAATTATTTGAATATCTCTTTCTGTCTTTCTCTCTCTCTTTTTCTCTCTTTCTCTCTCACTTTCAGTCTCTCTCACTCTCTATTTCTCTCTCTCTTTTTTTTCTCTCTCTCTTTTTTTCTCTCTCTCTCTGTGTATTTCTCTGTATGGAACTCGTAGTATTATTTTCCTATATAAAGCATTTTATATCATAATTTTAGTATACTAAACAGTAAGTCTATCAAAATTTTCAATGTGATATTATAATACATGAATATTTAGAGATATTTAGCCGTAAATTCTATCGGATAAGAATTGAAAATTACTTGAAATGAGTCTGACAGGCACAGAAAGTATGAGGAAAATAATGCTTTTAAATTAAACCATGAATTCCACTGAATCACCTCTCAAAAAATGAATCGTACATGTGCTGAAAGCAAATAAAAGTTTTCAAAATGTAAGCAATGGAATTGACCATGTCTTTTTTAAAAATATTTACAATGCCGATTCGAGTATCCCGTGAAATGCGCACAATTTAACTTCTGACAATTTCGCACTTTTTTCTTACCATGATTTTTTAAAAGCCGTATGTTTGGAATTTCACGAGGCTTGGTGGCCTGATGTACCTGATTAGGGAAATGACCTATGTTTGTCCATCTATTTCCTATTTAGAAAAATCTATTTGACTTTATCTGAAAAAGAAAAATTAAAAACAATTGTAACGAAAAACCTTGTATTAGGGAGTTAATTTTTCAGAAGAGTTGGGGTATCATCTAATAAACTATCTTCGTTCAGCGTCCTCAAAACAAATAATTTTCGGAAATTCCTTCTATATTTGTTTAGCATATTTTTCTACGAGGATAATAAGCGATATCTGCAGAAGGCAAATAGTCACATATATTTCTGTTCTGAAAGAGAAATATGGCAAGTTTCATGAATTTCAAAGCCGCCATTAGCAGTTAGATTTGAAAAATGACAAACTGATAGATTTGACAAATTGACATGTCCTCTGTATATCTGTACGGCGTTGTCCAGCTCGAAAGAACTGTACTCACCATTAGGAATAACTCTAGAATAGAAAACAACTCTCACGATCCGACTTCTTTTTCCCTATAGAAGAGCGTCCTGGGTATGACGGTAAACTACATCCGCGTCCTGGGTACGGCGATAAACTGCATCCAACAGCAAGGTCTCACATAATGTTTTCAGAAAAATAATGTTGCCAGCTCTAAGTTTTTGAAACAATAATGTTGCCAGCTCTGTTTTTGAAACAATGTTGCCAGCTCTAAGTTTTTTTGTAAAAAAGTAATGTTGCCAGCTATACGTTTTTTTGTAAAAGAATAATGTTGCCAGCTATACGTTTTTGTGTAAAGAAATAATGTTGCCAGCTATACATTTTTATTCCATACAAAATAGGCATTTAAAATGATTTATAAACTGGATTTGGCATTAAATAACCCGCAGTGGTTGATATGCCATAAAACCCAACCAACCAACCTATAGGAGAAGCCAGGTCGCTACAGTTTGGAACACGACCGATAAGAATTTAATTATTTATATGTTTTCTGAGAGAAAGAACAAAGTCAGAATCGGCCTTCTTTCGTTCAGAAAAGTATAAAATGAGATCTGATATGAAGTATTATAGATTTATCAAAAATATTGCCTTGGTGATCATTTCCGTTCAAAAGTCTTCACTCGTCTAACTGAATAAATCATTAGAACTTTCTTAAGTATATTTAAAATTTTAAACAAGTATTTTAAGCTTCAGTTACATTTTTAGGTAGTTTCACCGTGTTTTATCAAAGTTCCAAGATTTATTATCAAAATTGTAGTCTAGTTATGTAAATTTAATTAATAGTTGTCTAAGGACTTAGTAATCTAATAAATAACTATTTTTTTCTTTTTTATATATTATATGTTGAAAGAATGATGATGGAAAAGATCTAACTAATGCCCAATAAACAGAAAATAGCAAAGTTATTGAGTGTAGGAATGTCCACATTGGAAATATCAAAGGAGATTCGCAGAGATTATCGAACGATAAAGAGGTCTATTGAAAATATAACTAAGTTGAGATCAAGATGCAAAGGAAATGGCTTCAATAAATTGTCTCATCGAGGCAAGTTAAACTAAAGCAATTTAAAGCGAAACAATCACCTTTGACAAGTGCTGAGAATTTTGACCAGGCTAGAGTTGAGTATGTCAAGGAAGAAAGAAAAAAGGTTTAAGATATATTCCAAGCTGGAATTTATCAAGAAAACTCAGCAAATATATTTAATAATAATCTCACGTTATATTTAATAATAAATCTCACGTGAGACACTATGGACTTGATGGATGGGTCAAATGGTGCATTTTCCCGATAGAGATGTGACTTTCACTAGAAGACAGCAGCAAGATGGTGGCATTTTGATGTTATGGGCTGAAATTGTCAACGAAACCATTATTGAACAATTCAAAATTGATGTAGCAGCTAAATTGAACAAACATAACTATTGCAATTTCATGGATAATACTTTCTTTTAATGGTACAGTTCATAATCAAGCGGTTTCAAAATGATGTCTGTATTTAGGTACGTCGATGTTCCTTTTCGTGTTGTCCCGCGAATCGTTTGAAAGCAAAACTCTATCTACAATAGGCAGGATGTATGTGTGTGCGTAACGAATGCACGGCTGCAATTTTCGACGGATTTGCACCAAAATGTACATGCACATGCTCCAAAGTTAGCGGGAAGGCCAAGACCGACGTTACATTTCCCAACTCCCATAGATAGTGGAAATAATCGATTTTTCATGCATATACGGCAGTTTTCATGTGGTTTGCGGCCATTTTCTACTGGCCAGAGTGAGAGCCTATAGCTGGCTGCCACGAATAGGTAGGACGATTCTACTGGCCAGCGTGAGAGCCAACAGCTGACTGACACGAACATTAACTAGCATGCAAAAACATTCCATAGCTGCATTCGTCACAAGTGGGAAAAATTTAAATCTGCATGGCACTTTACTAAAATTGGCTCATTCGCTTCCTTAAACTCAACGTTGATTCTGATTCCGCAGAATTGGGTTGGGTGTGAAAAAGTATTTCTTGTTAACATTCATTTTTCATTCGGTTTTTCCAG
>OZ010571.1:124958680-125023680 GCA_963932145.1 Acanthosepion lycidas
GTGTCATTAAGACGGATCAAAGTCAGCAGTAAATAACTCAGTGTTATTGGTGAAAATGTATTTATTTCCCTATTGGATCATATTATTTAAGTCATACCAATTATGTGTGAAAAATAATACTGACCAAATATCCGCCAAATCTGAAAGGAAAAGAAAAAATCATTAGATATTTAAATATAATTCACGGTTCAAGTTGTTGGTATTGTCTTTATATCTACCGTATTTCCTGTAATGATTTCCCCCAAAGAAAATTCAACAGTTACTTTTTAAAATGATGAATGATGAATGATGTTTGGGCTATGAATGAAAAATCAATTAAACTAATATATCTTTCAAATAATTGCCAGGCAATAAATATTTTGCATTGCGTTTACCACAGATAAAACACCGCTTTATTGTACTAATTTTTATATCTAATTATCATATATTTTAACAAGTTTTCCGAATGAGAATAAAAGGTGTAAGTCAACCTCCAAAATGGCTGTGCCGCAGTTTTCGAGCAACTGACATTTCAAGGTTTCTCTTTTCATTATCTGCATCAGCGATATGTTCCTATGGATCGAGAAAAAATTAAATGGAATTCGTGCATGTTTTCTTTATCTGAAATTATACTGAAAATTCAAAAAGATCTCAGGATGAAACTCTTGAAAATGGCCTATAATATGAACCAGAGAGACATAGCTAAGAAATTAAAAATTTGAAGGAGCATTTCAGAAATCGTTTCAATGTTTCAAGGCAGCATCAGTGTTTTTGTTTTACCGTGATGGTGTCGCTCCAGCTAGGATGCTACGGAAACTGATCTGGGCAGCAAAATCAAAGAATACTAAAAGACAAGAGATAGATGAGTATGATTTGTCCAATTTTATGTCGGTAGATATCAATAAACACGTACATAGACAATATAAGAAAACACGTTTAAAAAGAAAAAAATTGATACAAGATTACGTTGGTCAATAACGTATGAAATATGCAATGCAGACGTTTGTTAAAAAATAATATTCCGCACTGAATTCGGAATGGACTGCCATTGTAATTAGTGAGATTATTCAAACTATTTAGAGGACGTCGAAAAAAAAAACTGATGTTACATGGCGAAAAATATTTACCATATACACATTTCATGTGTATTTGGTAAAAGATTTTGGGGAAACGTAAAATATGAATGATACAAGTAAGTTGTTTAAAATTGATGATATTTTGAATAGGAGAAAACATAAGTTTCTGAAAAACTCTTTGATATCAAACCTGGATGAGGAAGTGATTTTTCAGTAAGACTGTGCTCCAGGTAAGTAACTGCGTACTTGGCAACTGAGTCTGAATGCTGAAAGTGTCACCATATTGAAGGACAGACCAAAACATAACACCGAATTATCCGAATAAAACTCAAAAGATGATTTCCTCTGAAAAATCGATGCTTGTGGCAGCTAAAACAAAGAGAATCACATTTCATGTGTATATGGTAAAATATTTATACAAAACCTTTTTCAATCGTATTGATGCAATTATTGAAGTTAAGGACCACCACGAAAATATGCATAATGTTCAGTAAATATTTTAAATGAACGCTGAGTTATAAATTATTATAGATATTAATGCACTACAGTGAATGTGCTGGTGATGTAATGGATAGTGACTGGAAATGACACATCTGGGAAATGTGTTCGGATTTTATACGTGTTTGTTACATTTCCACACGCACAATACTAGAGGAAAGGTATGGGACCATCAACAGGGTTTGTAACAGGAATAATCATTGTTATTCTTAAGAAATCTTTAGTGCAATATTCACACACAAAAGTAAAATTCCTACAAACCAAAATATATTGCGGCTTTAAATAATTCGTAAAGGGTTAATAAACCTTAACAAAAAAACAAATCAATAATGAATTTGTGTTTTCTTTGTCTCGCAGTTCAACCTCTCATTCAGAACATCTACTAAAAATATAATAACTAGGCCTGTAAATGCCACCAACTGGGCTAATATTCTCACTGAAAAAAACTTATTAAAATACTTGCAGTCGTTCTCTGGAAATTAAAAAAAAATCTATTAAAATGTTCAAAGTACCGTCTTCTATTTTTTTAATTTCGAATATACATAGATAGCCATGAGTGCGGGGAAGAAAGATATAATTAAAAAAAGTATTTTAAGTCATGATAATACAGAGTTCGAAATTGTAAAAAAAAGTAGATTACAGAATAGACTGTAAAAAAAATGAAACATTGGCCAACTAAGAGCAAAAATAGGTTTAAAATTGCATCAAAATGGAAAGTAAAAAAATAAAATGTTTCAAACTAGAGAGATTAATCAGCAAGTAAATATTTAAAGAAGCTAGTATAGCGAATGTAAAACACGTCAAAGAGAAAAGTTGGTGAATGTAGCTTGTCCAAAGACTTAAATGCAAGAAAAACAACTATTTTAAGTAAATAGGATAAATTTTAATTTAGAGGTAGAAGTAGATAAAATCTTATTTCCAAATAGTAACTTTTAGATATGAATATAGAGAAAAAACTGAATGGATCAAATAAGGAATTAGGATTAAAAATTGTGAAGCTGATTGTAACAGAGAAAGAGGTAAAGTATTTTAGGTAGATAAATAGTGAAGATAACGAATCTATTAAACAATCAGTGGCTTAGGAGTACCCAATATATGACAACCTTGGCAGGAGGAGTTTGTTTCGGCAAGATAGCCTGATGGAGATCAACTCAATTTTACCTCAGGCATGTTTGATTTCACAGTTACCCTTCTTCTAGTTTGGTTGCTGGATGGTGAAGAGAAGGATTCATAAATATCTCAAGAATATTTACACGTAAGTGAGTGTAACGACGTCGATTGAGATTCGAACTCGGCTCTATGTTTTCTTATTTTGTGTTGATATCCATTACATCACCACACATTAAATAGCTAAAAAAAGAGGGCTCTTCACATCTGATGTCATGAAAAAAGGCAATTCTTGCAAGTTGTTGGATTACACTTTTTACGAGTTCTATATTTTAGAGACAAGAAACTTTAATCTAAATTGAACATTCCTGCAAATTAATGTTCGTTCGCATGCCAGAAATATGACTAATTTTCAAGTTTGTTTCAAAACGCCAACATAAAAATAGCATCCAATTTTCCCAATATTAATTCAATAATTCATGGTTTAAGCATAATCTGTCAAAAATAATCTGCTCTTAATTTCTACTCTTACGTCCATGCAACAACCCCATTTAAAAATTTCTTTGCCTCGGATGTGTCTTTGGCCTTGTAGTAAACATTTAGTAAGATAAAAGACAACTTTCGGTCTATTTATTAAAATATTTGTATATGAGTATCATGCTAAAATATTTCTGCGAACCAATAAAAGAGTTGGAATTAAAGTTTTCGTCGAGATTTAAGAGAAATCAATGCATGACAATCACAGAATGTCAATTTTCCATATTAACATTTGAAATAATATAATATGATGTAACCCGGATATAAGAGACCCGATATAAGAGAAACCCGGATATAAGATAGCTTTTTTCTGGTCCCAAATTAGAGCCATACTTACCTAAACAAAATAGACCAAACCCGGATATAAGAGACTTCTGATCCGGTCCCGATAACTCTCTTATATCCGGGTTACACTGTATTACGTTATTCAGATATTGAGGACGAAGTTAAATATGTTTCACTGACCTACATTTGTAGATTTAATTATAAATAAAATTTATGCTTCCCGTAATTTCTGTTCATATAACAACTTTGATGAATATAGAAAAATAGTTTTATGTATAGATATTATAAACAGATGTTCAGACAATATATTATTGGTATTAATATATGCATATGCTGAAAGCATTACCAGCACTTGTACATTAAAAAGATTATATGAAAATCTAGACGATTTTTATCATTTAATCCCAAGCAGGGCGATAAACCCAAGGGTTTGATGATAGTGAAAGAGATTGAGAAAAACATTAAGGACAGAAAACAGGATTCAAGGAGACAGAAGATGATGATTGACATTTTATTAGAAATTTTCGAAGATAAAAGTTAACTGAAAAGCAATAGGATTTCGATAAGTGATAAGTGTGACCAAGAAAACGTTAGCATAGTATGTATAGTCACATACAGCCATCTCAACTGTAAAATAATGAGGGTAAACGGACAATCTACTAGTGCGCTTAGATTCGTAAAATAGTTGTACCAAAGAGGAAATTTTTTATTTGAAAAATTACTATTTTTCGAAAGGCTACACGGTATCTACCTTACGGCGGAGAGAAAGTGACTGAAACTAAGATGCAATACGACATAAAAATTTATTTGACGAACTAAGTTACATCATTTTGGATAATATTATATAATTTAGACATCCTTATGCTTAAAATCATTTACCAGTTTTTCTTAATATCTAAATACCTACATATAAAACCCCGAGCTTAATATTGTTATTTTTTGAATTTTTGAAATATAAAATTTAATTGGGATAATCATTTATCGGACTAATTTATTCGGCTTTTAGAGGCAATTTTGTTTTAACGATCAATTGTTTTTATAGGTTTTATTTATCCTCATTATCAGCGTGATGGCCGAGTGTTGTCGTAGAAGTGGTGTGCTGTTGGGGCACGTGTCAAGATACACACGATGGAACAAACATTAAACAAAACTAAAAGATTGGCATTAACATTACAATTCTTTTGGAGGGGTATAGTATATATATATATATATATATATATATATATATATATATATATATATATATATATATATATATGAATATTTGGAAAAAACAAACAAAAATCCTTAAATGCAATTATGTTGTTTTAATATGAATGAAATGTCAACGTCTGACGTTTCGGTTTAATAAACCTTCTTCAGGACAATATTCATTAAAATACAATTAACATAATCAATTCAACATGACAAAGACGATGGACATAAAAACAAGACTTATCCAAAACAGATAACTGAAAATTTTAAATGATCAGCTTTCCGTTTAAGCATGGTCACGTTGTCGTCAAATGGGCGACGCTTTCAAAACGTATTCCTAAAATTTAAGTATTTTGAATGAAAACGAAAAAATGAAAAGAATTCTATTATGATGGAAAATTGTATGTACGCTTGTCGAGCATTAATCACGCTAAAAAAGGGGAAATACTAAAGAAACCAGGTCTAGTATTCACCGTGTGTGAGATGGATATTATACCTGCTTCATAAATCCTCCTAAGATTTTTATTATGAAAATATTTTAAAATCTTCACGGAATCAAAATCGAAATTATGATCTGCTTTAGTTATGTGTACAACTAAAGCATTGTTCAAATTTCCGAGGGGAATATCTCGTTTATGTTCGAAAACACGAGATTTTACGGACCTACATGTTTCACCCACATATTTTAGGTGACAGTTTTTGCATGAGATTTGGTAGATGCAAGCATCGGATGT
Source organism: Acanthosepion lycidas (assembly GCA_963932145.1). NCBI lineage: Eukaryota > Metazoa > Mollusca > Cephalopoda > Sepiida > Sepiidae > Acanthosepion > Acanthosepion lycidas. The sequence goes on from OZ010571.1 coordinate 124,964,091, forward strand.
AATATGTTGTTTGCTGGTGCTATTTAATAAATTACGGATAGTTCTAGTAGGTAATATTGTAGTTTTAATTTTTAACGCATTTAAATTATTGGAAATACGTTCGGTCAAATGGTTATTTGGAAGAAAGATGCGATCAAAAGAATTTTTATCAGAGGCAGCTGAAAGTGTACCTTTCATTGCTGTAGTTGTAGTGGCCTTCGGGGGGTCATTTTGCGCTGATGAGTAAATTTTCAACGCTTTATTTTTAGCTTTCTGTAATAATTGTCTCGGATACGAAAGATTTGAAAAGGTATCCTCAATATATGTGAATTCATCATCTAAATATTTTGCTGAACAGATGCGAAGAGCCCTTAAATAGAATCCAATAATAATACCCCTCTTAGTGTTAGTATCATGGTGAGAGTAAAAATGTAAATAGTCATTTTTACATGTGGGTTTACGATATACTTTAAATTCTAATTTATTTTTATTTTTAATGAGTAGTATGTCTAAAAAAGGTAAAGAATTATTAGACTCAAGTTCATAGGTAAATTCTATAGTAGGTTCTATTTTATTTAATCTATCAGTAATCTTGTTTAAATCATGTTTATGTGGGTAGATAAATAAAATGTCATCGATGTATCGGAAGTAATGTGTATCAGGTGGAATGACATTTTTAAAAGGTCCAGATTCAAGAAATTCTAGAAATATGCATGCTAGGAATCCAGAGAGAGGACTCCCCATCGGTAAACCAAATTTTTGTTTATAATAAATATTATTATACTGGAAGAAACAATGTGAAGTGCAAAGGATGCATAATTTGATGCATTTCGAGATAGAGATAGGTAGCTTAAAGTCAATTTTCTTAAGGTGGTTCTCTAATTGTTTAATACATTTATTAACAGGTATATTAGTAAATAACGATTTGATGTCTAAGCTAGCTAGGGATTTGTTACCTATATCAATATTTCTCAACCTATTTAAAAGAGAGTCTGAATTCTTTATATGTGCGTTACTTACGGTGCCCAGAATTGGAGTTAGAAATTTAGTTAAATACCTAGCGATATTATGAGGAGCTGAGCCTATACCCGAGATGATGGGCCTTAATCGAATGTTAGGCTTATGGGTTTTGGGGAGGCCATAAATTTTAGGGACGGTGGGGTGGTAGTTAATAAGGGAAAGCCAAATTTTATCTTCATTACATATGAGTTTCTTATAGGACCTATTGAATTCTTTTAGATTCTTAGAAACTTGTATAGGGGAGATCTGTTCATACGTTCCTCTATCATTTAGCAAGTCCAACATTTTCCGGTTGTAAACAGTGGTATCCATGACAACAACACCGCCTCCTTTATCAGAATGAGATATAATGATATTATTATTCATAGACAAGGATTTTAAGGCATTCATATACCTCTTAGGTAAAGTGAATTCCATATTTTGTCCATCAACAGAGGCAGCTAAAATGCCTTGGGTAAAACCATTATGGAAGTCAGAATCACTGTGTTTGTAGTTTATATTTATCAGTTTGCTAATATTGTAGTCTTTTGAACCAGTTGCAAACTTTAGACCAAAGCTAAGGGCTTCAGTCTCTAAAGTGCTAAGTGTGGTATTGGAGACATTGGTGACCAGATCCGTTCTACCCATATTCTTCCAACAGCTGCGATCACATAAAGTATGGAATTTTAGTTTTAAACTCCTGATGTGTTTATGATTAATTCTGGTCACTTCGGATCGAAGTCTCTCAGCTGTGATGTGAGACATGCTGTTTTTCAACTTTAGTTCACGTCCTAGAAGTGTGGCTTTTAAAAAGATTTGTTCCTCGGAAAACTTCAAATCTTTTACTGATGATTCCAAGTAGAGTTTGATATAGTCAGGGAAAATATGTGAAGATGAATTCTGTCGGATTTATATCCATTTATATTTGCTTACATACATACATACATATATATATATATATATATATATATATATATATATATATATATATATATATATATATATGCAAGGTTCGATGCATAAATTGTCGTCTAAATTACGCAAAAGTCAAAGTACCATATTATCTTAACAGATATATTAACCAAAATTACACAATGATATATTGAAATACTCAAGAGTAAATTTATTCAATAAAATCGCCATTAACTTCAACCACGGTTTCCAGACGAATTCTGACTCTGCTACAATTCTTCTGGACAGTCTCTTTGCTTAAGTTATTGAATACTGCCATGATCCTTGCCTTCAGTTCATTGTTGGTGTTAAAAGGATTTTTAATTTTGTTCTCTTGCTCAACTGCACCCCACGCATAATAATATAGGGTGTTGCATTCTGATGAGTTAAGTAACTATATGTAAGATATGATGTAGACGCAGAAATTGTCTGATAGCCATGAATGGGCTCTCCTGCTTGTGTGGCATGGTGCAGAATCTTGTTTCAAGACGTAGGGTATTCAAGTAGCCAGTCTCTTGATCCAGAGCAGCACTACTTCCTCAGGGCACTTGATGTAAGTATCCGTGATAAGTATGAGGTCTTTATCAACGAATTCTAGAGTTCTTTTCTTATCAGAGCAATCAGTGTCAGTTTTCCAAGTTGCCAGTACTTTCGTAAGCACCATTAGATTATTCCAACTCTTTTCATACCTTCTGCACTGTCCTCAGATTGACACTCAATCTTAAATGTTCATACTGGTGCTTCCGGTGGGAATCCCTCGAAGTACATAATGCCGTTTGCAAATTTCTGACTTCGTGATCTTCATTGAGAATCAGAATTACGTGCTATATCAGAAATATTTTGAGAAAGTTTTTGGGGCACTACAAGGTACACTATACATATGAACATATGTCCAAAAGCCCATTGTTGTATGTTAACACAGTAACTCATAAGATATGCTCAAAATGTCCGCCGCTTAGTTCTACACACGCATACACCATTCATTGCCTGGTAATTATTTCAAATACTTCAACACGGTGTCGAATGGTTTCGCAGATCCTCATGATACGTTTAGGAAGCGTCTTTGCATTATTACTATACGTTGCGTAAATGAATTCATTTATGTTTCCCCCCCCCCAAAAAAAAATAAAGATAAAAATCCAAAATATTGAGGTCGGGGAACGCTTTCTCCCCTAATATCCATCTTTCTTGGTAGATGTCAGCCAGTGCACCGTGAACAATATGTATATAATGTTGTGGAGCCCCAACATCCATGAACCACATATACCTTCGTATTAGCAGGGTCATATCCTCCATCAGATCTGGATATATGTTCAAATAAAACACTGCAGACAGCTCCTGTCATACATGCTAGGAGAACATATCGTCCTACCAGACAGTCACCTACATTTCCAGCCCCAAAATTAATCCTAAGCTAGTGTCTAATCTGTATTGTATCACGCAGATTCCAATCCGCAAACAAATATTGGTGGTGTAAATTTTTTATTCTATCTCTTCAAAATGTTGCCTCATCCATCAACAAGACTTAAGTGACAAAAACAGATCGGCAGTTTGTTCAATAAACCACCAGCAACAGTTCTCCCAAGATGAGTGATCAGAGACCGAAGACCTCGTATACTTAACAAATAATGCAAATACAGGAGCTACTCTTGAAGAACCCTCCATCCTGTGTACGACATGCAATGTCAACTTGATGTGTTCTGATACCTGGATCATCTCCGACAGACGGTGTCTTCTCCGTGGTCAGGCGTACGTGCGGGTCTCGGTCTTCTTAAGTCCATAGACTGTGGTTACACGTATTCTGTATCAGCTACGCGATGATGATCAGCTTTAGTTAAGAAACGCAATCTGATAAAGCTCTGCAGACTAGCAACTATTACCATTAACGTGGCGGTATGTAAAAATCATATCTGCCTGCTCAAGATATAAATATCAGACACTGTTAACCGGAACCTTTCCCAGTTAACTCACTACTAGAAAATTTACACCTTGAAAACAGAGTAACCAGAAATGTAGTCTTAATGGCAACACAAAGCCATCTACCGTAAACTCCCCTTAAACTTAATAACTCAAGAACGAAGGATTTGCGGAGATATGTTTATATAGACTTTTGTTGGCAAGAACCCGCCGCAAGGTTTGTAGAATTATTTTGTTATACCATATATATATATATATATATATATATATATATATATTAAGGCATTAAAAACAAGAAATTTTATATTTAATGTTTTTAATGCCTTAATACGCTTCTGTACCGTTTCAAATATATCCATATATATATATATATATATATATATATATATATATATATATATATATATGTGCGTGTGTATGTACAAATATTAATAAATTTATTTTTAATCCAATATTTTATAAAGTTAATATTAAATTGCGCATATCCAATATTATAACTTTTGATGTAATAAAAACACACGCATTACGAATTTGACCTACAGCTCCTTGATAATATTCAAAGAAGAATCAGCCATATTATTGGCCCTGATCTGGCGGCTCAGCTTCATACACTTGTCCACCGACGTATGGTTGCCTCTCTATGCCTTGTTTTAATAAATACTTTCATGCTAATAGGTTGGATAAGCTCTTCACTATGGTACCTAGACTGTATGCATTTAAGAGAAATACTAAACTGGCGGCGAGATCAATTTACCGTTGAGCTAGCTAGATGGAGCCGTAACTCCTAACAGTGTCTTTCCTCTCACTTTCCGAAACCCCCTTCCGGTTCACAACATTCTAGACAACTTTCATCTGAAAGAATTTAAATGCAATGCAAATCGCTATCTTCTGTCCTCATGAATTCTCTTTTCTCTTTCTAATTACTTTATGTTCCTAATTCTTATACATCCCTGTAATTCTTGTGTCTGCACTGTTTTTTTGGGGCGACACTGTTTATAAAAAAATACCCTGTGGTTTTTAGGAGTGACTTCTCCTTCAGCATACTCTTCACACACATACACACGCCGCCTGTTATATGTTTGTGTTTGTGTTTCTGCTTCTGTGCGTGTCTGTATACTAACGCAACTTATCTAGAAGTCACTATGCTATTTTGATTGACTAGATATTTGGTTTTACGGTCTTGCTATAAATCTTTAAGCCAGAAATGGGGGCGTCCTCTTTATGCGTGAGCTGCATCCAAATGCGCGTGTTTACTCTCTGTTCCTCGCATTCAGAATGACGCAGAAAAGTATGTTATTCACATCACATTAGTACTCTTTGACTCATTTTTATTTTTAACGCGCTCCGTTTTTGCTCAATGTTTGACTAGAAAATGTTATATTTGTATGCGGTTATATCTCACTTTCCACAATAAAATCATTGGAAACAATATAATTTTTTAATGTGGATTAAATGACACTTGGTTAGGTATAGGTAGAACCTTGATAATTCTATAAGACTTTTAAAAGAGACGTCAGAAAATGTCGTTTTTTGACGTAAAAAATACGTTAAAAAACGACATTATTACGTCATTATTTTTGCACTCACCTAAAATAGAATGGTCTCATATAAAAGACGATCACAAGAAATCAAATTTCAATATTTATTAATAGACATTTCCATTGGTAGCAAACGGATAACATTCGGCATGCTTTGGACGTTTTTACCTACTTTCGCAGAATGCGACAAATCTGGAGCCCTCTGTGAACATTAAATTCAAAATAATAGTTTCAGGTTGGCTTTTCTACCATTTATTCATTATAGAAGTTCTAGTTAATATCGGTTTATTAATATGTAATCATGGATTCTATTAGGTTGGTGCAAAAATAATGTCGTTTTCTCACATATGTGAGAAAACGACATTATTTTTGCACCAACCTAATAACAGAATAGCATATATTTTCCAAAGATTTCGAAATTCTGAGATGTCTTTTAATATTTAATGTTGTTCCCACAAAGAAAGATTTCCTTCGACCATATTTACGTGTAACCATATTGTGTACATCACAACAATACCCCCGCCAGGAAAGAATTGAAATATATTAAGCCCGAATCAAAGTTTCGTCGTCCTGCATATTATGATGTCATGAGAAGGAAAAGTATGAATTGAAAATGCACTTGTTTACCCGCAAAAAGCCCCACCACGAAATAATCATGTTTCTATATTGCTGTTGTTGTTGTTGTTGATTTTTAAGCTTCATTGCTTCCTTGTTGATTTCTTACAAATACACCCATAATGATAACAATGCGGGTGGACTTTTATCCAGGAATAACAACTGTTTCTTTCTTGTTCCTGTTCGCGGCTCAGTTTATAATTCTGGTGAATTTTTCACTTTATCGATTGCTACTCGAAGTAGCGTGGTGTGGGTGTGAATTAAAACCGTTCAAGTTCTCAGAGCGGTCTACAGTAAAAAGGTTTACTTGATAAGGCACGAAAGTAAATATTTTCATTTTCTTTAAAATATACTTTTGCATAAGTAAGTATGATTCGTGGAGTTTAGCGCTGATTTGCTGATAAGCCAGGTATGTGTCCATGGGAGAAGACCATTTACTAGTCCCTTATGATTTTCAGGATCATTTCAAATGCCTTGCTTTGAAAACGTTGCGTTCAGCAATATAATCTTCAGGTTGCATCACTTCGACATTGCGTTATTTCTTTAAAATTCTCTTTGCAATTCCTCTTGAAAAATACAGACAAGAACAAACATATTATTATGACATTTTAATTGTGATATATTTTTTCTTTTTATTGGTGCCGTGTCATTTCCGGTTGTTAGCAATGATTTGCCGTAACAATTCCCTCTCCATTGTATCGCTTAGTAGATGTTGTCATTTTTTATCTCTTGTTCTACCTCCTATTTAGACAAGACCATTAGGTAAGTTATACGCTGTTTTCCTCTTTCCTTTTTGCATTCAATATATTTTGTGTGTGTCAAATTTGCCAAGCCCACTTTCCTCATTATATTTCCTAGAAATTGTAATTTTCTCTTACAGATGATAACAATAAGTATCCTTTGTACTTAAGCTTTCTCAAAACATTCTCAATGCACCATTTATATCACGAATATACAGTGCTATCTACAAATTGCCCATCACATATATATATATAAAAAAAATCAGACAATCTAGTTTAAAAACTAAGGGAAACAAATAAGATAGACAAACTTATGACCATTTTATATATAAAATCCATATACAACATCAACTCGGTTGCAAAAAGTACGGAACACAATCAATGATAAACTTATGCCTATTAATAGATAAAATAATAAAAAAAAATATGTGCTGTGATATAAATAAATGTTATTTCACATTTAATAATAATTTTTATAAAAAGAAAATTTGGATTACTGATGAGATAACTTCTTATTAAAATGAAGGCATACATTTTCTTAGAATTTCTCCAATCTAGTGCTTTAAAAAATACCTTAAAAATAAAAATATTCTGATATATTAATGATGTTCCATAAAAATATCTCTGTGATACCGATTTACCTGATCTTGTAGACAACGAAAAATATTGAACATGCAATAGAATGTATATACGAAATGAAGAAATCTATAGTGTAACTTTCCTACACCGAATGAGAGAAACTTAAAGCTTAGTGTTCCCCCTACCCAGAAAATCATCCACTACAAATGATCTAATAAAATTACTATTCCCATCATAACACCAAAATAAAATCCGTCATAATTATCGGATTCTACTTAAGAACACTCATAATTTGCATCGCTTATTATTTAATTGACGAGAAGAAATTAATTAAGAACACATTCAATACATTTAATACTCTTATTGTTTAATATACAATGCGAAACAAAAAAGCTCCTAAAATATTCCAAAACAGAAAACCGGCCTCGCAAGACAAACCCAACGAATTAGAGCATATTATGCTAGCCACTTACTGTATCACATCTACAATTGAAAACTCATGATCAAAACGCAGCATAAAATTTATCACAACCACATCTAAAACAATAAGATACTCATTTAATACAAAAACGAGTTAGCTAAAATTGTAGGAAGGATTTACTCTATTAATTGTAATGACTGCTACAAAGAATACATAGATATTTAAATTATAAGATTATATGAACACAAAAGTGATATTTTACAAAGCAACACATTAAACGTATTATTTACTCGCCGTAACCAGACTGACCACAATTTTGATATAAGAAAATGCTACTCTAATTTAAAGACAAAACAACTCATTAACAGGAAAATATTAAGAAAATGATTTGTAGATAGTCCGCCCACAGTAAATTTTCGCCTACGTTCTTCAGCAGATTATCTATTAAGACAATGTGGGATATCTAATAACGAAGGCGAAAGAAACACCAGAAATTTAGAGAATCTAAATGAAATCGTCTATATTATACACCCAAAGAGCATAAAATATAAATTTAAATGTCGCAGCGTATATTGTTCATGGGCATGCGCAGATGCATCAAAGCAAACAAACTTAGTCCGATAAAATCCTAAAGGACGAAACACATCAAATGAAAACTTTTTCCACTTTTTCCATATATATTTCTTCCAAAATTGTTCTTGATATATAAATTTGATATATCATTATACCCCTGACATATATATATATATATATATATATATATATATATATATATATATATATATATATATATATATATATATATATATATATATATATACATTGCATATTGCTCCTCTTCAAATGGGTTTAATCTATTAACTACATAACATAAGTTTATTTACCACTGTGCCTTTTCTTTGTACTTACGCACGCAAGAAATATTAAATACATCTACATATATTATGGATTAGTTTCTCAGAATTAATATATCGCCATATTATTCTCATTCATTCACGAGAAAATTTATATATTTCCTATATTTTGAACATTTATTAATATCTTTATGAAATCGTATTCATCTTTATTTGCCTGCAATGTTTAAACTGTATATATTTTAATAATATTGAAAACACGATTATTATTATTATTATTATTTAGATTCCATTAGCAACAAATAAAATGAAGATCTTCAGAAATACATATAATACTGTTTTCCGTGTTGCTTATCTATATATATGCAATGCAAGTCATACAATCTTATGATATTAGTTACGTAGGCTTCGTAAGGTATTTAATAAAATCTCTTTTATTTGCTTCTGGTAATATAAAATAACAGAATGTCTGACTACATAGAATTACAAAGAATAAACGAATGTATATATATATATATAGTGATTTTCTAAGCTCGGCTTAGATGTGGCACAAGGCCGAAAGTATGGGGCACCCAGCGAGGATCGAACTCACTACTCAGTTGTAATTGATCTAGTAAGACAAGCTTTCTAACCATTACACCACGTCGAGGTGCCTAAAATGTATATATATATGTGTGTGTGTGTGTGTGGTGTAACAAAATCCAACACTTGACAAAAAGAAAACGAAATAGACAATAAAAACAAAAGTATATGCATAGACCCGACAGTTTATTTAGCAACAGTTAGAGTTAGATGCTACATTATTTTTCAATGTAACCACCGGCGGCGGCGACGACCATCTCAAGGTGGGTGCGAAATGAGTCACACGCTTTGGTGACCATGTTCTTGTCCATAGCGCCGAACGCCTGCACGATGGCAGCCTTCAGAGAGTCGACCGATTTGTAGGCGAGCTTGTTGGCCTTGGCCACGATCACGCCCCAGAAGAAATAGTCAAGAGGGTTGCAGTTGGCTAGGGAGCTCCGGCACAAGTCTCGCGATCAGTGGTGAGGAACATTGTTGAGTTGCCACACCTGGGTCGTCTTGGCCTTGTGTGCAAGAGCGGAGTCCTGCTGGGAGATGTAGAGGCGTCCGGCGGCGATCTTATCCATCCAGGGCTTCATCACGCTCCTCAGCACCTCCTGGTAGATCACAGTGGTGGATCTCAGGCCCTTTTGAAAGAAGAAGGGAGGCATGATAATCCCGTCGCTGGAGATGACGCCAACGACCATGACGGAGGAGGAAAAGTTCGTATCCTTAACAAAGGAAACCTCCTCGATGTCTTTGCAGATCCACCTGTTGTTCTGCCTGTTGCTCGTCTGGTCCTGGACGAAATTCTTTTCATCAGAGAAGAACCTCAGCATCCCGGCAGACCTTTACTTGAGCTAGTTCAGCAAAGTCTTCCTTGACTCCTTGGAGACATTCGTAATGAGCATGCGGTGAGACATTCGGTAGGAGGAGTAACCAATGTTCTTCTTGATCGTTCGGAAGATCGTCGGCTTATGACAGCCCATGTCAGCAGCGATCTTAGAGTAGCTCTCGCTTCTATCATTGTCGATTGTCTCCTTGACGGCGGCGACGAACTCGTCGGTCCTAACGGCCGAAGAACGAACGTTGTGGGCCTTTCGTTTGGCAGTAAACACGTCCTTATTCTCACACGCCTTCCACTTCCTCTAAATGTCCATGACCATGGTCCTCTTAAACCCAAACCAGGCTATCACTTCCGCAGTCTTCCTCCCGACGCGAAAAGAAACAACTATCGCTGCTCTGCGCTATTATTCCATCCTGGAAAATGGTATAGAGAAAAACGTTAGTTGTCATATTGGGGGTTATCTGCATATAAACCTTTTGTTTTTATTGCCTATTTCGTTTATATATATATATATATATATATATATATATATATATATATATATATATATATATATTGTGCGTATTTAGGCAGCATATTTTCATTCATACACGTTTCATTAAATAATATAGACAAGTGTTGTCTTTTTATTTTATGTAAATTTTTTTTCGTAATTTTCTGATAAGTTTTTTAATACAATCTAAGCTTTCGGCTTACTTAAGCCATTATCAAAGATGTCAATTACAACATATTAAACAATATACGGACAAGACAGTGATGATAGTCTGTCAATGTTTACATAGAAGATTTCTAAGCAACGATAAACACGCGCATATAACACGCTAGAAGCGAAAATCGCACGGCATCTCATGACGTCACACATGACCACACGAGAGTGAATTGTAGAAGTATGAATGGAAAGCCGTTGGTATAAACCAATGGCTTCTGTTACCAATTATAGACATTTAAGAATATTTGTAGAGATGCCATAATTGATTTTGTTTAGGTTGGGTTTCAACTGTTTGATGTATAATGCTTCAAGGATTTTTAGTTTTTGTCTATTGTTTTCATGTCGAAGTATAATTGTGTTTTCGACAAGTATTTTACGGAATTGTGTATGCGGGCAGGCATGTTGTTTTAAATGCCTAAAAATGTCAGAGTTTTCATTCAAATGTGGTGTCAAGCATCGTGAAAGCGAGTTTGTGGTGTGACCAACATAAATATTATTTAATTCGTTGGAGATACACTCTCCCAAAGGGCACTTGAATTTATAAACTATGTTGGTCTTTTGCAAATCGCTAACTGGGGGAGAAGAATTATTGCGAAGAATTAAGTTGGATATACTAGATTTAGTGTAGTATATGATTAATTTAATTTTTTTGCTAGGATCTGTAGTTGATATATTAGAATATACTAAATTTTTTAGTATATTTTCATCTTGTTTATAATTAGTATGCATTCGATTACGATATAGGACATTAATATGTTTGAGATCAGTAGAAGCAGTATTATGTACAATTTTCTTAGTATTGAGTTTTCTAAGAAAGCATCTTCATCAACTATATAGTTTGGAAAGCTATTGTTAATAAATGTCTGTTTTATATTCTTTAGTTCGCTGTAAATATCTGTTTTGTGGATGAATTAGTTTCTGCACGATGTATTAGATTCTTTATAATTGCTATTTTGTAGTAATATGGGCATTCGCTCTTGTAGTTAAGTGTACATGAATTTATGCTTGTAGGTTTTTTGTATGGAAAAATAGTAAATTTGTTATTATTTGTGTTTATCAATATGTCAAGGAAGGTAGTTTTATTATTAGTATTGAGTTCATATGTGAATTTAAGGACATAATTATTTTGGAAAGGTTTTTGAAGTTGAATTATTTCATCTGTATTTTTAACTAACATAAGAATACCATCAACGTATCTTAGGTAGATTGAGGTTTTTTAAAATCTATAAATATCTTATTTTCCAGGTTCGACATGTAGAAATTGCTAAATGTCGGACCCACTACTGAACCCATGGAGACACCATCACGTTGTATATATATATTGTTATTATGATCAAAGAAAGGGACTTCAGTAATACAAGCCAATAGTAGTTTTCTTGATATATTAGGATTAATTTTAAGTGGAGGTAAAGATAAGTTACTGTATATATTTCGTATAATTATGTCAATAGTTTCATTAACAGGAACATTGGTAAATAAGTTTTCAACGTCAAGGGAAGCCATCATTTCATTGTCAGGTTTTTCACTTTTTAGGATTTGGATAACTTCTAATGTTGACTTAACACTATATTTACTAGGAAGGTCGCGAGTAATAAGTTGGTTAATGTATTTTGTTAGATGATATACAGGAGTTGGAATTTGCGATATGATAGGACGGAGAGGATAGTTAGGTTTATGTGTTTTTATAGTGCCGTATATGTAACCAGGTCTATAATCACCAACAATTTTAGGGAGTTTTAAAGAGTTCTGTTCAGCATTATTAAAGATGAAGAAGAGATTCTAGGCAACTGTGATAGGGTTCTACAGAAAGATGCTAAGCGTATCATGGACTAAGCGTGTGATCAACGGTGAGGTTTTAGAGTGGATGCAAACAATGTGGTAGCTTATGCTTAACATCAGGAAGAGGCAGATGGAATTTCTGGGACGTGAAATGAGAAAGAAGCTCTTGAAGAATGTGATATTCACAGGTCGAATAGAGAGAAAGAGAGATAAAGGAAAGCTACGCATGACATACCTGGCAGGTCTAAGAAAGTGGATCACAGAAAGTGGTCTGGGAGAGGTAGCAGAGGGACGAAATTTATTGAGAAGAGATACGTGGAGAGCCATGATTTCCTACGTCCTGAAGGAACACGGTACATAAAAAGAAAAGGTACAATGTTGATATCTAGGTCTCATCATTTTATAGTTGAAATTGATAGATGTAACCGTAAGTTCTAAGCTAAGTTACTTCTCTCCCACTTCTCGCTTCGGGATGTTTATCAGAGAAAATTATTTCGTTTATAAAGATGATAATTAATAGTCTGATAAAATTATTAACTTCCTTTATGTATGCTGTCATTTTATTTTATCTTTATACAACTATTCTTGATCAAAATATTGATGAGTTCTAGGAACAAGTAAAATATATTCTTGAGAAAATATAACACAAGACGAAAAAAATATGCGTAACATAATATGTCTTCGTTGTGCTCAAATGAGCGAAAACCAGAAACATTACCCTATGGAATTTTTTGAAAGCTTCCCTATTATGTTGTAAGCAAGGAAATTGATATGAACGGTAATAAGATGAATAAAGTACGAATCATTATTTATCCAATGTTTACTTCCAACAAAATCAAATGAGATAAATGATGGTGCATATAGGATATGTACAAGAACGTACTTCAAAACTTGCATCGGTTAAGTATATAAGGAACAGTTAACATATATATATATATGTTTATACTTTAATAATTTCAATGTTAGCAAACAGGAGAGTAAATTTATTGAAACAAAATAAGTTCAGTTGACCACTGACGACAATTCCAGAACAACGTATCTATAAGCAATTTATTTTTATCCTCTGCCAGCCGCAATGATGGAGAAAGGATTACCTCGAACTATGGCCAGTGAGACACGCTGCAAGAGCCACTCCGTTTCACGAGACTCGTCCCTTAATCGAGATGCAATCGCGCCAATCATACGAAGGAACGCCATCGAACGAGGGCCAATAACCTCTGAAGTCTCAACTGCCACAGGAGTAAAAAAAAATCTATCAGCAAGAGAAGAATATTTAACTATTTTTTTCATCTCTGCATCCCAGGCGACGGATCCCGACTCAACCGCGGATCTGATCAAATTACCGGCCGAAAATGTATCCGCACAGGACGCATCCCAAATCCACGACTTCTCCATTTTACAAGGGGAAATGGTAATGCCATCTGGCCGCTTTCCATCACCGTGGGCGAGGCCTACCGGTTCGATTTGAGAAGTGAACCCAACTGCATCCAAACCTCTTTTGATGTTGTCTTTAATGGCTGCATGCCGTGGGAAGCGGCTGGTACTACTTTTATACTTATATTGCAGCAGAATAAGAGAATATATCTATTTTTCAATAGGTGTAGACATGTTCGCTTATCTTCCGATTTTCATACTCACCCGGTCTTTTGAACTAAATCAGGGATTTTTCCCTTGTTTTCTGTTTATCATTTGATTTCTTTTTCTTTTTTAAAGTCTACATCACTCTATACTGCTACCGTCCCCAAGAAAACTCTGAAGATTTAGTCACTAATTAATTCCTTTATTTGTTTCTTTTCTCTCCGACATGGAGTAGACAGGTTCGCCCATCATCTGCTTCACACTTTTCCCCGGTCATTTCAACAGGAATAGACCTTCCTCTTATATTTTCTGTATAAGACTATGTTTCCGATTCCTACTAAAGTCTCCTTCTCCGCTTTTGTTTTCCCAATCACAACACTCTTCAAGTCTAAAGTAACTGTTATATTTTCTACATAGTCTCAAGAACTCCATTTCGTTTCCTTTCTTATATTTATACACCACACAGTAACACTCTAAATTGAGTGGCTCTTGCGCCTTTTATTGTGTGAACATTAATACAAATATTATACATATATCTATACTTTTATGGGATGTATCCGCACAGGACGCGGGTCATCATGACGCTCTACAATATCCTGTTTATTTTAGCACTAAGGAAAGTTTGAAACTTTATCAGCCCTCTTAGTTTTTCTCATATCAACCTTTGGACAGGGTACTATTAGGTTGGTGCAAAAATAATGACGTTTTCTCACATAGTAACATATGTGAGAAAACGACAATATTTTTGCACCAACCTAATGTCAGTTCCCCTTTGCGCTTTAGCTGTTCCATAAATCCAGTGTTAAATTCACGAATACAACTTTCCTTATTATGTGCCTAAGGAATTTCATCTGTTTCAGATTAGTTTTAATTTTCACTTTCTTCCTCGTTTCTCGAAATACGTGTATAGAATAGCACTCCTTTCGATAAAAGTCTCTTCTTCATATGTAAACTTTTTCCAGTATTAATAACAGTTAAACTATTTTTTTGTTTCTAAAGAAATTATCTCAATCCTTTGTATATTTCCTGAGAGGCTTCTTACTCTATTCCAATATGCCTACCGATTTTTATAATACATTTTTGCGAGAATAGATTTTATTACTTACACGTTATAACCTCCACAGTTAAAATGAAACATTATTATGCACAGCGAAATATATAATATATTTTTCTGCCATCATGTTGAAAGTGACGCTTTCTGTCTGTTGTACAAAAATATCATTTGTAGCAAAAATTTACGTTGTTAAGATGTGGCGAACGCCTGTCGGTCCAGACGCAAAAAGGGCCCCGTTTAGAGTGCCGACATGTTTGTCAATACCACTTATATCCGGGTTTTTCTCGTTAACCACAGGGCAGCTTGGTATGTTTAGATCCGTGCCTCACTGCAACACGCCAAGATCCAGGTACCAATATAATCCCCCAAGAAAAATAAAGTCAATCCCTTGGGCATTTTGTTCCTAAAGTTGCTGTGTTTTCGTGGCAGTGTTACTCTTGTTACCCCACGCTTCTTCCCCACCTATTTGCGTATTAACTCCGGTTAGATGTTTCCCTCAATCTCAATACACTCTTTGCTTACATTAAAACATACAACAAACGATAAGATTATGATTTTTAACTTATTATTAAGGAAAATTGTTTCTGTGCTATCAAATATTAAAATGGCATGACGATATTTATTTTACAGAAGATACTTTATATTTTGTTGAAAGAAAAAATGGCGAAAAGCGGCATTGTAGAATCGGAGTGAGGGGAAGTTTGAAGCAAAAGGTATTTTCATCTCCGTTGTTAAACACACGACCTTTCGCCCGCTCTATTCACCGACCTTGTCCAAGTATCTGTTTTCAATCTCTAATATTTGTAAATTTCGAACCGAAAAACACATCAACAAATTCTTTCGAATAATGCAAAAAATAATATATACTATTTCAAAAATAATTATACGTAACAAACGAACTGCCTCACGAACACAAAATTCTTTAAATAACGACATAACTTTGAATGATGATATTTAGGAAAACGAATAAAATGAGAAAAAAAAATATTTGATAATGACCTATGAAAGACGGAATTTATGACCTAATTGATTTTTTTAATCATATCCCTCCATGTAAAGCCACTAAGGCACAAGAAATACTGAGTGTGAAGTATAAGGAAAAAGAGAAAAATAATCAGGAGTGTGAACTATTGAAGTGTAATCAAGAAGGTAGTAGATGACGATTGACATTGTATTTAAATTTGTGACGATCAGTTGTCTGGAAAGCATGAAGCCGGAACAAGGTTCCACGAACGAGAGGTGCCGTAAGAAAATTGTTAGTATATAATTTACGCTTGCATCTAGCCAGTTCATTTGCGAATCGATGAGATCTTGCCGTCAATCTAGTACTGCGCTTAATTTAATAAAATCTTTGTACCATAACGATGAATATATCCGAACAATTACCGTAGAAGTATTTACAAAAAAGATACAGGGACGCGACATTACAGCGATTGGACTGATGCAGGAGCGTAGATGCTAGATCAGTACCAATAATATTGCAGATTCTCCTTTGAATTTTATAAGAATCTTTAAATATAGAGCAGGGGCACCTGATTATATGGGGAAGCAATTTGCAACTTTTTTTTACGGCTAATAAGCTCTTTGCAGGTTATTTAAAGCTAGAAAATATATTTTGATTGTAAGAATTTTTATTTGGGATATAATAATCTTACTATTTAATCCATAGGTGGTGAAGAAATGGATCCATACTTTTATTAAGTGCATCTGCGCGTAAATGAATATAGAAAAAACAAACAATGGTAACTGAACCTAGATATGTGATTAACAATTCAGAGTATTTATCCACTACAACGCCCGGACATCGAAGCTTACATCAGCTGGTAAACTTGACGTGGCTTTACTTCAGTGATCCTACGGGAACTACTGTTTTAATTTGATATGGCCGTAAGCGAAATTTATATAGACTGGGCAATTCATATTCAAACTTTCAAGGGAAACCAGGAAAATTGTCCGAAGCACAGAAAACATCAACAGAAAAAAAATCATTTACAAGGAAATTGCATTAGTATTTATAATAGCAATTAATAGTATTTACATCAAATTAGGTCTTAGACAGAATTATGGTCATCAGCTGACGAAATAATTTCAAAAGAGGTACAGCTAATTGTAACCATCAAAATTAATTTAAGTTAATATTTCTACACGGTTAGAAACGTTATTAATTGACAAAAATCTCATGCATTCTGCCTTTAGTCAAATTATTTTGATAAAATTCATGAAAATACACCAATTTTGTTTTGGAAAAAATGGTTACTATAAATTATTCATGTGAAACAATGCAGCTATAGAAAACATGGATTTAATGGATATTTGCAGCAGTTTCTTGACCATTTTCTATTTATGTTTAACACACATATAGAATAATAAAGACAAATCTAATGTCCGTACATATGTCAGAAACCAGAGGTCGCTGAATATCTTCTCAATTATAATTGCTATCTCATATATGCTGCTCTCTATAGGAGCATTTTCTATCAACCGATTCCCTGAAAATATAGGTGATTATTATTTGAATATGGTTTACATTGTTTTTGCTATTTATATGCAAATGTTTGCAAAGCACTTTTCTGGGAAAACTGAGAGCGAGATGCACAATAAAAAGCATTTTTTTTTCAAGAAAATATAAACAAATAATTTGCTTTCACTAAAATCATAGGAGGAAATATCAAAGTCAGGACTGCCAGAAATAAGATTAGATAAAACAAATAATATATATCTATTAAACAAATATAATTAATTTCTGACTTGAACAAAATTATAAGCGTCTGGTAGTAATTTTTGAATGAAGTCAATTTGATATTTTTTAATTGTAGGTCAAACCTACAGAAACTTATATTTGGGGAATTAAAGAAGGAAGGTTTCCTAATGTTCTTTTCGAAATGGGATGTTTGAATTTCATGGAAGTCAGTGTTCAAAATCCTAGTTCTTACCATATCAAAAAGGCCAGTAACGTCAAAGTTAATTATAGAATGTATCAGCTGTTAAGCAAACTGAATGGAGGTATTATTTCTTTCATGAGAAGAAACATTCAGTTATAACATTGAAGAAATATGCCCTAGTCAATATAGTTTGCAATTGTCGCGACGATTTTTTTTTCTTTTTGCTTACAGTCACTGGATTTTTGAAATCGTGAATTGCTAAATTCTGAATCAATAGAAAGCTATAATCGAAACATTTTGTAATGGTACTCACAGAAATATCGCCTATGAAATTTTCATTGGAGTTGAATTGACCAAGAAGATATTG
Source organism: Acanthosepion lycidas (assembly GCA_963932145.1). Lineage (NCBI taxonomy): Eukaryota > Metazoa > Mollusca > Cephalopoda > Sepiida > Sepiidae > Acanthosepion > Acanthosepion lycidas. The sequence goes on from OZ010571.1 coordinate 124,982,461, forward strand.
TCCATTCTTTCGGCGCCAATTGTGTAATTCTTTGTCGAAAATGTGTAACGTCTAATTTATAATTCGCACTTGTAAGCTTTATTTACCGAACGGTTGAGTCACATTTTTTAAAACTCTGTTTTTTTTTTTTTTATCACTAATCGATTCAAAATGCTTTCATGTCAAACAGGCGCTGACAGGAATTGATTTTTAACTCTTTTAGAAAGCGGCGAATTTTATTAAACTTTTCAAAGAACAGTAGCGTATATTGGGATGTGACTTCAAGGACAGAAAGTTATAAATATAAAATTAAGTCGATATATTTGATAGAAACAACTATGAATAATTTTAAAATATGCTTTTCTCTAATGAAAGAACATTTGCTGCTGTTATTACAATTCTAAATAATTTTCACAAAAATTCATATTTTTATAAATTTCATATTTTTATGAATTTCATTTTTTTATAAATTTCATATTTTTATAAATTTCATATTTTTATAAATTTCATATTTTTATCTATGTCGATTTTTTTTGATTCTGCATAATCTTTAGTCATATACCAAATATATTTTGTGGTGCAACATTAAGGGAATTATTGGCATCTTTATTCTAAACTTTATTCTGTCTTGTACATTTTTGTCAAGTTTTTATTTGTTATATAAAGAGAAACAGGCGTAGTCTTAAGTTACAGATCCAGTGAATAAATCAGTGAAGAACTTTCCATTCCAACTGCTTTTGGAGCTGAATCGCATTCAAATAAATGTTGGGGCGTTGTAAAACAGTAAAATAATCAATCGATTTTCTACCTCAGGAAAAATAATTTTTCATTCAAATTTTCATTAAAAATCATTCATTTATGTTTAAGTTTTCTGTGGGTTAATATAATTTTTCTTGTTGCAGTATTCTTGAAAACTTACTTTCTACAAAATTTCTTACTTTGTAAATCATTTCTCACAATTATTTGAATCTACTGCATCTATCTTCCGATAAATAATTCACATATTAATATGCTCAAAACTCTTTTAATATTCAGCGGTGTCTTTGCACTTTAATGATGTCGAATTACCTCTGCTGTCTTTATCTTTATTGTCATAATCACGACGTTTCGGCTGAATTTTACTCCGGCCATATTCAGGTGATATTGGAATTTCGGACCAAACTGAATCACATGGCCTCGTTAATAAAAGGGTTAGTTAAATAATCCAAAAGTGACTTGGCCAGAGAGTTTTGAGTTCAGTACCTGGCCGCAACAGTTGGAACAAATATTTGATGAGTTACAAAGGGGATTAACTGAAACTAATATATCCAAAGTTATGGCATGTGGAATAAGAACAATCTACACTTAGATTAAATAAAGGGTTCGGTTCAAATTTAAAAAAAAATATCACTTGAAAAAGGCCGAATCTTACGTCGTGAATATAACAATAAAGATGAGGAGAACAGTTCGAACAATGTAAATAGTGTAAATAGTTTGCAATATCTCATCTCAAATTTATAGGTAGATATAGAATTATCTTTTCCTATAGTAGAATTATCATTTTGTATTTAGTATGAAGGCATGAATAAACATAAAATACATTCCCAAGATTTCACTGAGATTTGAAAAGGATGATGATGGATAGGTTTGTTGCAATTTAGAATATGATCACCCTATTCGGTAAGAGGTCATCATCGGATTCAGTATCAGTGTTTTGACTGGTTGTGGTCGTAAGGTCACTGCGATGTTAAGAAACTGAACAGTTGCATTCTTACATCTCGGTTTTATGATAATATTTGAGACTTTCTGTTTTTTCCTCTATTTGACACTAAAGTGGAACCTCATATGATGGCAGCGGAAACAGCGGTTCGCTAACGCTCTGCCCAGTTGAAGAAAGTAAGTTGCGCTCAAGATTAATTCTCAACATGTAATTATATTGTTGTATTGGCTACGAAGAACACGGCACTAAATAGATCATCCGTAACATTAGATTACATTACTGTCCGCGATTGGCTTTGAGCTTTTTTCTTTGAACATGAATTCTACAGTTTCGACCCATTTTATATCCCCCTGCCATTCGGTTTCTCACACGTGTACATATTCTAGGTTCAGCCCGGTCGACCATGTGTTTACTTGTCATTAAGAGAGTGAAATATTGTGAAAGTGCGAATATCTATTAGGCAGCAGGGAGACTAACTCACAATTGAATCTTCAGAAATCTTCTCTCATTGCAACTGGTTGCGATTTTTTCGGTATTATCTGAGATATGTCACATAGTATATGATTTTCAACCGGCTAAATTTCCATAGTCAAATTGGAAGTGCACATCGGATCAATTTGCCCATACATTTTCAGACCGTGAATGACCGGCGACACACTCAACGGGGAAGAATACAAAGAAAGTATAATTCTTTCTATGCATATCTGATTTAAGTGCAGTTGTTTTCATTTTCTTTGTTCCACAGATTCTGGTGTCGCCATGCAATTATTCGTGTGAATGAAAGTGTTCGTTCATTGCTTTCATAAATTCTATCCTTGTTATGAAGCCTCGCGCCAGCACGAAGTTCCTTATAATTGTTGAAAGGAAATTTAATATGTTTTGTAAACGAATCAGAAGAAACATTTGCAAGAAAATATTTGATGAAAACTGAGAAAGGAAAAAGCAAAAACGAATAAAACGGAACGGTGGGAAGTCAAGGAAAACGAAATGACTTTTAATGGCATTCGAGGTGCAAGAGAACTAAAAAAAAAGTTTCCTAAATGCACTTAAATGAGAGAATAACATAAAATGAAATGTACGATCGGCAAGAACTAACCAATCTATTCAGATTTGTTTTAGTTCCAAATGAAAAACGGAAAACAAACAATCCAATGGAAATGATTAACTTTGAAAAAAAAAAATTATTAATTTATTTTTTCCTTTTACTACCGAAGGAGTTCTTGATGGGGAAAGCTGAAAACATCTCAAAGTGACTGAAAATAGATTCCTTAAGCGAAATATCAGTGGGACGCTATCTTTATCTAACATTGTTTATCACTTGTTTTCTGTAGAATATAAACTCGTTATATTCATGACAGAGGAGCCCATGCGCAAAATAAATGCATCAAAGTCAGACGGTTAACTTAAAGTGTATATTGTATGTGAATTCTCAGTAGTTAAATGCACCCAGAGACTGACAGCCAAAGAAAACATCTTGAAGAAGAATTTCACAATATCGTTTTATTTTAACTCTACGGCAATGAGAAAACTTTAGTAAATCCCCAAAGAAAATAGTTTCGAGTAAAACCATTTCTATTTTATAAATACATATTTTAATCATTTTCAAATACTTTAAACCCATAACGATCATTCAGTTAAAAATTATTTGAGATCAAGTCTCCTTGATGTGGAGGAATTGTTTCAGAATCTATTGGGGCTGCAATGTCTTTTATACTCGTTGGGTATTTCCCATATTATCACACGAATGTAAACATTTGTAACCTTGTAAAACGAAAGAAGCATCATAATAGCACCAAGAAACAAAGCATTTGCCATAAATACATATCATCGATTTATACTTTAATTTCTTCATTTGCTTAACCCCTGTCTCATTTGTACTAATTTAATGAGAGATCAATTTATTACTTTGTTAAAACCCGAAAGAGAACTTCATGTAGCAATTGTATATCCTTTTGCATGGAAAGTAAAAAAAATAAGCGACAATGAATATGTTGGAAGGCGTGACAATGACGTAACACTTTCGTCAAATATAAATGGTTGGCAAACTCTTCTCGCTAGATCAATTACGATTGAGTAGGGAAATCGATCCTCTTTGGGTTTCCCATACTCATGACCTTGTGCCACATATAAGCTAGGCTTAGAAAACCGACATAAATTCGTTTTTCTCTTGCGGATAGCAGCAGCAGCATTCAACGTATCAAAATGATGTACTCGAGGTCGGCGTGCCTGCTTATAGATCTCTCAACTTGACATGCTCAGATGCTATGAAGCAGTAGCTGTCATTTCTCTACTGTTATGTCATAATGTTTTGTTTCCTCAGTGTATGTACATCATTGATTTTGCAGATTTTGAAAATGGATATATTGATTTCTTTGGGCGTTATATATGGTGGTTAAGTGCGGAATTATTGCCAACAGTTTTACAAAGAAAAAGTTGGAAACAACTTTGATAATACAAATATTTATCAAAAAATTAAAAGAAATAAGAAAAGAAATAGCAGTAATATTTTCTTTATTTGGAATACTCATTCATTATATTGTTGCTCATTTTTCTTGAGTAATTCCTCTTTAGCTTGCCTGCATTTGTTTCTTGTTTCTTTGTGTAGTGTTCTATATTTTGTTCCGTGTCTTGGCATTCTTTATTTTGCCTCATTTTCATGATACAGAAAATTTTATCTATCATCCATTACTTTTTTCCTTCTTCGTGGCTTTTCCATTGAAATGATCTGGATTGTTCTAATTAATGATGCTTCGGAATCATAACACGAATATAGTGTGTTTTTTCTCTCGATCATCGCTATATACCGTTTGTATATTATTTTGATTTTATTTTATTAGTTTAATTGTCATCGGTTTTAAGTGATACATATATATAAATATAATATGAAGCTTCGCTAATACTTGATATATTCCAAGAGCATTTAGTAGTCTATTGTATTTAACGACTTCAAATTTGTAAATAATTTAAATCAATGTTAAGGAACATTATAGTGCTTAATGTACTTTTATTTTATTTTATTTTAATTTCATTTTTTTGTGTACAGAAAAAATATACGCCATGCTTATGGACAAGTATTATTTTAAATTTGCGAATACATCCATTTAAAGTTAACCTGTAATAATGTTAAGGAAAAGGCTAAATGATAAAATGATATAATAGGGTTGAATTTAAGTTTCCCCGTCAAAAGAAAAAAAAAGACAAATAGAATAAAAACGGCAAGTAATTAAATTATACAATACTTAAGGAAAAGGGTTAAACTGAGGGACATTAAGATTACCTCCTCGGTTATCCATCGAAATAAGAAAAGAAGCCAGTCCCCACCGCGGGCCATTTAAAGATAGTTAACGCAGCAGGTTTGGTTGTTACAAACATCCAATCGGATGTGAGGAATATGTGGTCTTTCTTCGTCTAAAAAAAGGCCAGAATAGCTGTTAGCATTTATGAGGGGGGGGTCAGGGGTTATCTCCCTGATTGGGTCGATATGGTGACTGGAGTATGATGTTGAAAGATCCGAAACTGCCTGATGAACCAAGTCAAAACATCACTGATGACCTCCTCGGGGGCCTACTTAAAAGTGTATTTTTGAATTATGAATTATTCTTCTCTTAATGCATCCAACTTTGAGTTTCCATTTTCATGTTTTCTTTCTGTCATAAGCATTAAGTTTCCTCGATTTTGACTCTTCCAAAATCACCCAATTTCTTACTGTATTATTAGGTTGGTGCAAAAATAATGTCGTTTTTTGACGTATTTTTTAACGGCAAAAACAACATTATTTTTGCACCAACCTAATATATATGAATATCCTCTTTTATTTGTATTCTGTTTTCCTATTTGCTCTTAGTCAAAACGTAGATTATTAAAGCCTTCTTCAAGGTAATTTAGTTCTGTTTCTAATTACAATTGTCATATCTGCTTTTTCCACTGTCCATATATTTCTCTTTCAAATTCGGGCCGTTTAAAGTCTGTCGTGTTGCAATTTGGGTACTACTTTAATCTACTTCAATTTCCGTATTTTCACTCTGTTTATATGTCACTGGAATGTGATGACTTCCACAGAAGTCACTTAGATATATTTCGTAGTGTAAAACTGTATTGCTGAGTCTCTTGTTGATAGTTATATAGTCGATCTTGTTTTAGGATTCTCCTCCTGGGCTTTTACATGCCCATATTCGTTTTAGGGATTCTTCAAATCAGATCTTGAATACTACCCGTACACTAGTCGACCCATTTTCTTCACTCCATTCCTAAAAAACTGGATGCCGATTCGATTCCTCTCAGAGGCTAAATGTGAAATAAAATTTAAACGGAAAACAGAGAGTAACCTACGTAGTGAACATGTGTTAATCGGTGGAAGAACAGGATTTAAGGTGGATTATGAAAAGAAAAAATTACAAAGAGCTACAAAGCATAGTGATATATAAAGAGTCATGATCACCTAATCTGGAAAGGACAGGTTACATAGATAAAGAATACTAATCTTGGATTCCCTCCCTATTATCGCATCGAAAAAGAATTTTTTTTTATATTTGTAAATATTTTACCACACGAAAGAGAAAATAAATAAATAAAATACAATGAGAATAACATTGTATTAGCAGAATGATCCCCCCTACATATTAACAATATGTAAATTTCTGGTTGGCATTATATCGGAATATTTTATTACTAATAAACAGATAACCGTAGAAAATGACAATGTCTTTTATATTAGAATAGATTTTATAAAACAATAATCTAATAAATAATAAGCAGGAATCAAATAAAGTCATAAATGATTAAATATATCATTAATCAAACAAATATAAGTATATAGAATTATGCCAATCTACCTCTCAAAATGTATATAGTCAGAGATAAAATCTTATATGCCTGTGCCAAAATTATATTTACATAAAATATACATCCAAAAGTGATAAATATAATTGCATATATACTTATATACATTTATAATAAGGTAGATTAAACGTAGCAAAATCATTTCTTATCCAAAATTAATATCTATTTTTAACTGAAACTACTTAAAAGCCAATTCATTTAAGCCAAAGTCCGTCGTAAGTATAAGCTTTACGAAGAGGATATAGAATAAATATAACTAATAAAAAACATAAAAGCAAAAATAAATAATTTAATTAAACAAAATAAATTTAAAAAATACAAATAAATTAAAACATCATTAAGGAAATTGACTGAGAAGATTTAAGTTTTCCATTACCCAACGCGTAAATAAGACCAATACAGTCTCAAATTCCATAGTTGATATCTGTGTATCCACATTCATATTAACAAACAGAGGAAATTAGAAAAAAACTAAAGGAAACATTTGAGGACAAATCAGTCCTACAATTTACTTGTGAACTCACATTAACGATAAAATCCCCTTGATTGACGTATTAGTCGATTCCAATTGCCATAACCTTATCTCTTCCCTTTACAAAAATAGCTACCAGCATAATCTAGTGTTTACTCAAGTGATTTATCGAGCCAAATTACTCTATTCTTCTGACATATTGTGGAATTTATAAGGAGCTATAACGAACATAGTAACATTATACAAGCGCAAAAACTATGAGGATTATAGCAACTTTATACAAAATCAAACCCTATAAGGAACAAAGCAACATTGTACAAACCCTATAAGGAACATAGCAACATTATACAAACCCAAAACAACAAAAGTTTTCCCAACCACGTCCTCGACAAACAGATAAAATTAGCCTAAACAAAATTCAGAAAAAAATTGACCAGACAAAAAATAAACACGCCGTCAACTTATTCTATCGACACCAAATTCAGACTAATTATAAGGTGGATGAAAAAACAATTAATAACATAATTGATGGGTATATGTCACTCAGAGATCCTAACAACCACCTAAGATTTATTATCTGATACAATAAGTTCAAAATATCTAATTTATTATCAACAGCAGCGGGCATTATAAATCACCTCTTATATGAAATTAATGCTGTCTATGCCACTTAGCAGGTTGCATCTCCAACACTAATAAAAAAACAATATTAAATAATTACATTCGGCATACATGCACTACACTATCTCGCAGATTGACCTGTCACTTGCCAACATATCATGAACGACCAAAGTACAACTATCAACATAATACAAATACTAGTAGATAACACAAAATACTCTACAGTACACAATGCAAGGTAAGACTATAAAAAAATTAGAAGCTATTATGATAAAAAATAAACAACTCCCATTAAATAAAGTATCATTTCCTGCAGGAGAAGGTATATTATAGTGCATATGATATAATGAAATATACCTATTAAATGATAAGAAATCAATAAAATAAAATAAAAACAGAAATTAAATAATATCAATTTAATTAAATCGCATTCTTTTTGCGCTGCTTTATTTCCAATACTCGTTGCACATGGCGTCACGCTAGGTCAGTCAAACCTCCAGCTAGCCAAAGAAAACCAGAATGCAGGAAAAAGAAGACTATATACGATACAGACCCCATATCGGTTCTTCATAATCTAATTATGTCATTAATCTAGCATTTCATTATATGAAAATAAAATGAATAATTTATTCCATTACATGTAAATATTAAGATACTGTATTATACTTGGATAATCTTGCTTTTATTTGCAAAACTTTTAATTCTCCTGCATAACTCTTCCGCTATTTGTACGAATTTCTTTATTTTCGATAATGTCCCACGTCCGACTATCAGAAGCCATCGAATGAGAGAAAGACCGACTTTTCCTTTCAGTTTATTCTCCGACGAGAACTAATGCAATAGTTCCAATTAAAACTTTTCTGCTGCGTAATTTTCAGTCAACATAACCATTATCCCCAGATGCCTACTCGGGGCTAATTTCGCTTATATCAATAATGCGCCATAAATATTTCCCGCTTAGTGTTAACAAGTCTCTCTTATCCACAATCAAACTGCATCTCCCCCACCCAACACATTCATTTCCATGCAGTTCCATTGCATGTCATCCTTCCGTATCCTGGTCTCGTTATCGGGAAGTTGATGGCAGATATTTACATTACGCCGTCGAAACCGATTGATTTCATGATTATAATGAGAGCATTTGGCCACTCGATGTTTATAGGCGGTAATTAAGAGATGAATAATTATGAGTTACATTTGAGTAGCCAGTGCGCTGAAGTTGTTTCTCTGCAAGGCTTACACTCCGCGTGCGTGCGTATATCAGAGATTAACAAACGTCCAGTTTAAAATGTCAATGATATTGGTAAATTATCCGTTTCCATACGGCAAATACTACGAATTCATTGATCAAGATGTTTGTGTTACTGACTGTTGAAATTTATTAAATTTTTTTATTAAAACATTTTTTATCCGAAAAATAAAGTCTTCATGTCGAATATATCGCTTATCTGTGTCTCTATTAGTATTGGTAGTTTTCTTTCAAAAGGTTTGTTTTTGTTAAGTTGGACAATTAATATCATCCCTATATATTTTATACTCTCGGTCTATTTGAGACACAATTTACTTATAGCATTTGCTGGAAATATTCTTTTGGTCATTTGGTGAAGGTAGATAGTGTCGCCGCAGAATATAGAGTCTGATTATGTTTTGTTTTGTTGATTTTTTTTTTTAATATGTATAGGGATTATACTTTTGAAACAATTCTTAGACACTGAAAAAGAAATCGACTTAAGCACAACTATACAGATGACAACGCGTCAATTCTTAGTGAATCGGGCGCTTTAAGAGATTTGGATCCAAATGAACACTTGTATTTAGAATCAGTAAAACGCAATTGAAGAATTTCGGATGAGTAATGCGGAAGGAGAAGTTAGAATTATTTGGTACTTAAAGAATATAAAGACGGCAAGAGGGTCATTGGGAAAGGTATGAATCCTCTTCTTCTCTCCCCTTCACAGCTATGGGTAAATAGCAGAACAGACCAGGTCCTATAGCCTTGGATGTCAACTGGTCTACCGTAGAAAGTAACTACTGAAGGAAAAAATCAAAGATACATGATCGCCTAAGAGTGTGTCACGCACGGTACATAACTGACTGATCTGTTGCTAGATTTGTAAAAACGTAAACAAAAAAAAAAAAAAAAACCAAAAAACAAAAAACAAAAAAAAAACACAGGCGTTATTCACACTAATATGAATAATCATATTTTTTTTAACATTTTAGCTGTGATTATATTATGATTATGTGAAAATATATAATTTAATCATCTTTTTTCATGTGCCTCGCTCCTTCAGAACTTTGATAATAATGGTTCTCCAAAACATATTTTTGTCACTCTTAGTATGATTTGTTTATTCACAAAACATGACATAAGCTATTTAGCAAAGTTACTTTCTGTTTATATCTTTCCATATCGTCTTCATTTCGTCTTGTTAGTGTAACATCTTTCAGACATTCTTTTCTCATTATTTCTTCCAGAAATTACAATTGTCTTTTTCTGACTATAACTATAAATATGTGTTTTCCGTTTATCTCGTTATTCAGATGTTCAATCTATTATTGTCTGAATCATTCTGGAGAACCATATTAAGTATATATGCTCAAAATGATAATGAAATTCATCACATTTCAAAAGGATTTCCACAACTAGATTATAGTGTATCCTCTCGTCCTTACCAACTTCTTTTCATAGAGATCAAAAGGTATTTCTTTATTCTATAACACATTTCAATAAATCTGTAATGCTTAAAAATTCGTCGATGAGAAATATAAGAGACATCATGTAATGCATAATTTTATATTATCCATCCTACTGAGAAATTGTAAATACCCATCACAATAAAGTATCTGTTTATGTATGTACATTAATAATATAAGCTTTATACTACCCCTTTAAGCTACCCTATGAAGTACAAAGCTACAGATACAACAAGCTGTTACCGTTACCGTTTCCGTCGCAAGTAAGTTTTTACAAGTTGACGCCCCATGCTAAACTCGTTTTCAATTAAGATTTGTTCTTTTCATAGACAAGCTTCCAACAGTGTTATACCTCCTTTTCCCTTGCTAATGACCTCTACGGGAAGAATATATATTCATAAGTTTCTAATCGTATTTTTGTGAAAATAAACGCAAAAGTATCTGCTGGAAATTTGAAGTCGACACGCCAGTCCAAACTTATGCGCCGATAACCAATGCGCTATGCACACATCTAAAACTTTTCTATGTAAAAATGCAACTCTCCACCAAATATAAATGAAGAAAATCATTAATATTCTCATAAACTTCTCTACGACTTTAAAAAGAGAAGAACATATATAGTCGATATTTTGATAGATATAATAGACAAAGAATGAGACAATGACTATCAATACAAATATTCACTTCGGGTCTCTTCATATAAATCATACGAATCGAATTTGAATGGTCTTATTATAACTTAGTGACCTCACTCATTACTATGATAGCATGCATTGTAACCTTCACACCTGATCCACTTGAAACAATTAAGTTTACCTTCTGTTTTGGGGAAGAGTTCTCTTTCGGTTTTAGTACGAATGGGAAAACACAAGTGTTATGCTCTACAGAGGCGTGCTGGTTGCTCACGAATAACCCTAAGCAATTTGTAACGGGCTTGTTTCCACAAAGGTTAAAGAATTTGGCTCGAGGTCACAAAAGAAAACATTGACATTTAGAGAACAAAACATTAGATTTAAGATACGAATCGCATAAATTTTCTAATTTAACCTTTTTTATATCTTGTTAGTATTCCCTTTGGGATTTTCCTTTTTTATGTTTCTCTATTAATGAAGACAATTCAAACAGACAATTATCTGGTGTAAGGTAAATGTTCTTGCGAGTAAGAGAGATCGTTTTACATACGTATATTTGGTTACGTCTACATAGTGATGCTAATTAAAGAAAAGAGTTTAAAAGTATTAATTACAAAATATCAAATGAATAAATTTGCAATGTCATGTATTTCGTCTGGTATTATAAGTGAATACTATGGTTTAAGCCAGTTTGCAAAGTAAAAATGAGGAAATATAATTTTAAAACATATTTTCAGACGCTTTTTTACATTGAGAAAAAAGATTGCAATGAATCTCTACAATCTTCTGTAGATGTAAATAATACGCGTATCCTTACTATACCCCATTCTCTGTATTCATCTACTCAAGCCTTTTATATAGGTTGCTCGCTATTTTTATCTGATCATCTTGCCGTCTTTATATGCTTCAAGTGCAAAATAATTCTAACTTCTCCTTTCGCATTATTTATCCGAAATTATTCCATTGCGATTTACAGATTCTAAGTACAAGTATTCATATGGATCCAACTCTCTTAAAGCACCCGACTCACTAAGAACTGACGCGCTGTCACTGAGGAGTAGGCAGAAGAAGAGGATTCATACCTTTCCCAAAGGTATTTGCACGTAAATGAATGTCATAGTTTCGACTAGAATTCGAACTCGGCTCTGTTCAATTCTCAAACTTAGCCGCTATTCATTATTCCGCATTTCCTCCTCCAGCATCAGATATTATATTGAGTTACAAAGCATAGCTTAGTCTAGGGACAAGGCGAAAATTAAAGAATATCCAGTAAGTTTCGATCTCAATACCAAGGCGTATTTGTTCAAGCCAGACGAGATTTGGTAATCATTACACAAGGGTGAAGTTTTTCTAGCAGCAGATATTATACACTGACAACCGCAAATATGATTTTGTAACAAATATTAGTAAAATCTTTATTTCTGTAATTTGTTACACATCTTTAACGAACATACACAAAAATTAAATGCTTTACACTTGAATTTACTTCCTGATCTTTATATCTTTATCACTACCAAGGTTTATATCTTTACCATTTTTACAGACCATTTCATCAAATTATTTCTGAATAATATGTGCTTAAAATATTGTCAGTTCATCCTAATTGTCTTCCTCTGCTTGTACTTTCAAAATGATCCCAACCAGATTTATAAAACTGCTATTTTGTCTAAGACGAAACTACCAAGCTCACACTGAAAAAACACCAAATTCAGGTTCAACGCGTGCAGTATATTCGTTATGTCTTTTAAATAAAGCTCATCACGAAAAGAAAAATCTGTCTCTCTCTCTCTCTCTCACCCACACACGCCCACACAAACCCACACACACAGACACACACACAGACACAGACACACCCACACACACACACACATATATATATATATATATATATATATATATATATATATATATATATATTATAAGTTAATAGACTTAAAATATGGTTTTTCGCTTTTAGCTTCCATTTTTAAAACATGGTTAGAACTGTGTAGCGAAAAACCATATTTTAAGTCTATTAACTTATAATATTAATGCTCTGTAAATTTACATTGAGCACTATTTTGTAAAAATAAAAATATCTATAAGAACACCGGATTATATACCTTACTGTTCTTTCTTTTTATTAATATACATACATATATATATATATATATATATATATATATATATATATATATATATATATATATATATATATATTAGCAGTATAACCCGTCTCAGACCGGTTCTTACATTACTGGGAATTTTTGGCGTTCAATTGGAGCTGTTTAAGTTTAAAGTCTTCCCATCCGAAAATCAATATTAGTAACAACATTTGGGTGAAACTGGGGCATATCACCAAATGGGCAGCAGTTAACAATTTGAATGGGAGTAGGGGCCCTGAAAAAGGAACTGTATAATAATAAATTATATTATTGCAGTAATTTAAAATATTTATTTTCATTAAATTATTTTGAAAGATATATATCCAAGAATATATATTATATATAGTAAAAAGTGGCTTAGAGTTATAATGAACAGGAATTAGTGGAGAGCCATTGTTGCCAAGAATATGGACTCAAGACCTGCAGTGAAAAACTATCTATAAAAAAAATCATCAAAGTCGGATGAAAACCGCGGAAGTGCATGAACAACATCCGATCAAACATACACACATACATACATACATACATACATACATTTTGAGATTTTGAGAAATATATATATATATATATATATATATATATATATATATATATATATATAATTATTATTATTATTATTAGTAGTATTAGTAATAGTAGTAGTAGTAGTAGTAGTAGTAGTAGTAATCATATAGCTATAAGAAACTATACTCGTTCGGAAAAACTTCGGTGTCTTGATTTGAAAATAATCAAATCAATACCAAAGGGGGAAAAAGTATAAAAAAAGAAAGAACCAAGAAGATGTACGTTAGCCGAAAATAATCGTCCAGCATCCAAGTTCAAAGACCAAAGAAAAAAAAACGATACGAGTAGGCAAAACAACAAAATAAAGTGCTCAATACAGTAAATAGAGCAGACCTAGTTAAACCTAGAGAGCCAGACAAACCTACCATGGTTTCACATGCCAGCCTTCACTGACGATCCCCTTAGGTTAAACCTTGGTAGGTTTGTCTGGTTCTCTAGGTTCAACTATATATATATATATATATATATATATATATATATATATATATATATATATATATATATAAATTAGACAAAGAATTAAAAATTGATGACAGAGTTTATAAATTCCATGAGCAGCAAGCATTCATCACCATTAAAGACCATAAAACTAACTTCCAACGCAAACCCCAATACCCATTAATCAATCCAACTAAGATTAATATTGGTAAAATTAGTAAATGTATCGTTGAAAATACGAAAAAACTAGAAATTAATCAGACACATAAAACAGCAGAAACCATCGAATGGTTTACTAATATAAAAAAAAACGAATGTATAATGATCCAATTTGATATTTGTGATGTTTACCAGTCAGGGAAAATCTGCTAAAATCTGCCATCAGCTTAGCTAAAGAATACTTCCCTAGTAGCGATAACAAAATTAATATTATACAACAAGCGCGAATACCTATATTATATCATGATAATTTTCTGTGGACTAAAAGAAACCACACATAATTTAACATTGCTATGGGTTCCTTTGATTCTGCAAAGATATTCGAGCTGGTTGGAGGTGTGTTATTGTAGTGTTTAAGAGTTCCCTTTAACATTAATGACGTATGACTCTTCTGAGATGAGAATGTAATTCTCCTCCGTCAGACAAGTTCAAGAAACATAGATCGATCGAGGAAGTAACTGATTTAATTCTTCAAGGTTAAAAATCTAAAAACTGCCACAACCATCTGTTCTAAAGTGATCAACTTTCTCGATGTGACCTTGGACTTGTGTACTGGATATTACAAAACGTATACCAAAGATCTACATAACCATAGATATGTTTACAAATAATCCAATCATCCTCCGATTTTAATCTATTTGCACAAATTCCTACAATTTAGATTAACTACTGACTCCAACAATACGGAATTATCTAACAATAATAAATATATAAAAATATAAAAAGTAGAACTAAGCAACCATAAAGTATATATGTAATATATATGTAATATTCAGAAAAAAACAAAAAGTGTAAAAGTAAGCAGAAACATTGAAATGTTTTATGGTTAACCTCCATTATAATTGTAATGTTCAAGCGAATATCAGAAGAATTTTCCTAAATTTGCTTCATAAATTATTCAATCATTCTGCACTATTTAAAATATTTTAACATAATGTATAAATCAGATATAGCTGCGTTCATAACATCTAAAATCGATATTCCATCATAACAATAATATATTGAATAATTATATCTCCAACAAATACAACTTTGATCGATTTCCAGTAAATAAAATAATAATTTCCGAAAATATATGATCTGCCCCTCAAACTGTCATTGTATGACTGAAGATATTGTGTACCGAGCAAGCATATATTCCGGGAACGATGACAGTTTTATAATGCGTCCAATGAAAATCATAGAAAATTTCGTTTTTATCTTCATCGAATGATTTTACGCATGCATTGCTCTCTCCAATTATTTCTAAAAATTAAAGAATGCTAGTAATGAACCCATTATCACGTGGGATATTTTTGCTAAAATCAAAACTTACAATGGGAAGGACGGTAGATATAATTTATGCTTTGTAGAAAAAATAGCGTAAAACACTGAAATAATAGTTATTGAACAAGAGAAATAAATTGATGGTCACATATAGGCCTAGAAATAAGTAGCCATTGAAATATGTTGATCGAGATTAATTTCTACTGCAGATTATAACCTTTATTTTAAAATTTTCTTCTGTTTACTTATGACTAGCACACACACATACAACTCTCTCTCTCTCTCTCTCTCACACGCACGCACATATATATATATATATATATATATATATATATATATATATATATATATATATATATATATATATGGTCATTTACAGAGAGGTCAGACCTTTGATCCGCGCAGTGTCAAATGGCCTTCAGGGAAAATCTTCAAGAAATAGTTTTGCAGCCATTGAAATTCATTCTAACATTACTTATGCACTTAAGTCTGTGTACAACGAAATCTAATTCAAATTCATTGCAAGTTAATATCAAAATTGCTGTGCATCTTCTACCTTTCTGTTTCTTCGCACACCTTTTCCATTGATACATTGCATATTCGATTACATTCATTGATTTTCATTTCTTTTTACAATGATACTTTTCTTGCACAAGGCCCAAAAGCCACTCGCGGTAGAATGTAAAAGGCGCAATTTATGCGAATATGCTGAGAAGACAACGGTTAACTCATGAGTTGAACAAGTTAAGATTGTAGTAAAAAGCAGCGATTCCTGCCAAAATGCTGTTTGTGTGAAACTTACATGTCACCAATAGAATACGAAGGGGACGTGGGTGAAAAATCTAGAATGTTAATATCATTGGTGGTGGTGGTCGGGGTCTTAACCGTGAAGGTTAATAATAGTTTTCTCACTATTCTTGTAACGGCATTCACCCGAGGTGGGCTGAGCCGGCTCCAATATTGGAGTTTCATGGGAATTTGGAATTCACATGCATGTATAGCACATAGAGGTGAAGGTTTCGTGCCGGACCATCCGCACATTTTGAAGGGCCGATTACAGAGATCTGGTGCACTACGTGCCACAAGGTCCCCAAACGACCCTCCGCAGGTTTTGACTTCAGAGTTTTCCTTCTACTAGACCAGTTGCCATCCAAGGCCGATAGATTTACTCATAGCTGGTGGGAAGAGGATTCACACCTTTCCAAAGGGTATTAGCACGTAAGTGAATGTAATGGATTCGACTGGAATTCGAACTTGGCTCTCCGATTCCTTAATCCAAGCCGCTATCCATTACTCCACTGTTCCTCTTATAACTAGTGGCAGTAATGAATTCAGTTCATGTTATCCCTTTCCATGAAAATAGCGATAGAGCAGCCTGAGGCTTGCGATATTTTCACATTGGTTGTAAGACGAAAAATAATTTGTCACCTACAAAGACGATTTTGAGTAAAATGACGATTGCTCTCCTCTATGTGGTAGTAGTATTCAGTTTTCCACTTGATCTGGCTCTTGTATAAATAGAGGGTAATGGGTCAAGTGAGTTACTTACTAGAGCGCTACTAGGTACCGATCATTTATTAACATTAACAGATAATTTAATAGGGACTAGTAACGAGAAGATTCGAGTTCCTTGCTCCGACGTTTGCTCAAATAATTTCCGGAACGCCATTAATATTTCTCTTCTCCCTTCAGTAAGAATCATTGAACTCAAATTACCGACATAATTTATTTTCATCATTTAATATATTATAGTGAAAATAGATTTAGATGTTTTATATGAATGCTATATACTGTGTGCGGTCGGTAAATTGTTGCCATTTTATATTTTTAATTTCGCGCATGCACGTTGTTCATTTTTGATTGCGTCGCCTGCAAAATTAAGTAAGGTCATTTGTGCTCCATCTGTGATAAAAGAGCAACATCAAACAATTCACTCCGCCATAAATTTGGAAACGGTATGCTTTACTGTTCTGCATTCGCGCTGGAAACTCCAATAGGAACAATTAAGAGTATTTAGGTGTCAATCTGAGGGCAGTCCAGAGTATTTGGAAAGAGTTGGATGAGCCTAATGGTGGTTTCAAAGATGTTTGGAGTAGTCAGTGGCGATGGTAATGTTTTGCTTCCATTCGTCTTCCCTCATGGCCTCAGACTCAAGACGGAATCCTTACATTAAGTACTTTGAGTGGGAAGTGGTGCACTTAGCCAAGAGGGAGGCTTCTGGTAACACTATGTCTGGCAACACGACTCGGAACCGTACAATACAAGGAGGAGAACCCAATCATGATTGTCATACACTTTCTGCGACCATATAACCACTTACATCTGGTCACCTAAATCCCAACACTGCAACCCCTTTCATTATTATATGTGGCGCGCAGTTGAGACCAAAAACTCTATTTAACACCAAAGATGAACGGAAAGCAAGGATTATGTCAGCATTCACCAAATTAAACAAGGAAACCGAGTGCATCTGGAGACCTTGGTTAAAGACGATGGCGATTATACTGAATATTTTTTCTCTTTAGTATTTCAAGATATTTTTGTGTCATTTTTGGTAAATATATTGGTTAAAATCAGATGGCAGTGTTATTTACACATTTGCGTAATTTGGACGAAATTTATCCACCGCACATTCTATCAACTCTAAAACATATATTATTGTTTCTACAAAACTCTTAAATTATCACGAGACATTATATTAAATGCTGTCATTCGCCCGCCACTCACAGCGATTTTTTTCTATTCTTTATAAAATTTCTAAATTTCTAAAATGCCAAATAGCCACTAAATACAGAGGTTTACAGAGTATGATTTTCATTTGTTCGTACGAGGATGAGGTAAATGCCGATTAAATGTAGGACTAGCAGCATGGCCCGGCGTTGCCCGTGCTTGATTCAAAAATCGTACGACTCATACAGCAATAGCTATCACTTGACTTAAAATATTTTTGCCCTTCCTTGCCTTTAAAGGCGTGCCCTTTGCCGTGCTGATGTTGCTACATGCCTTACTTCTTGCCTATTTCACACTGCGAATTTTTTCGAAGCTCTATACTAAACATTAAACGATTACGTTACGAAAAAGAACTAAACAAAATTAACCCAAAACGATCAGCTTTAAAAAAGGACTCGTAACTGGAAAAAACGAATGTAAAAAGAATGTTAACAAAGAATACTTTTTCACACCCAAACCCAGTTCTGCAGAATCAGAATCAACGTCGAGTTTAAGCAAGTGAATGAGACAATTGGAGTAAACTGCCATGCAGATTTAAATTTTACCCACTTGTGACGAATGCAGCTATCGATTTTTTTGCATGCTAGCATGCTAGTTAACATTCGTGTCAGTCAGCTGTTGGCTCTCACACTGGCCAATAGAATCTTCCTGCCTATTCGGGGCAGCCAGCTATAGGCTCTCACTCTGGCCAGTAGAAAATGGCCGCAAACTACATGAAAACTGCCGTAGGAGTATGAAAAAATCGATTATTTCCACTATCGATGGGAATTGGGAAGTGCCTTCCCGCTAACTTGGAGCATGAGCATTTAAATTTTGGTGCAAATCCGTCGAAAATTGCGGCCGTGCATTCGTTACACACATACACACACACACACACTCACTCACTCACTCACACACACGCACACACGCACACATGCACACACATCCTACCTTTTATAGATAGAGATAGACATATTTTAACACTTGACTTGAAGAGTTAAGTATTGTAGTTATCGGGTAATATCCTGAAAGACTATTCCATAACTTGTGATAGTGAAATAATATAATTTACTAAGCGGTGTAACTTGAATTCTTTCAATGTGACATAAAACACCCCTAATCAGCATACGGTCAACCACCAGAAATAGAAAGAATGCCTACACGACGCTCAAACGCACAAGTATTATCAAACGAATACCGCATAGAAAAGAATACATTCACAGCTGATTGAAAAACTTGAACGGTGATTGACTAGTCAGATATAAATGAGGATTGTTTAAACACAAAAATGAAAAATCTAAATTTTCTTTTTCTCTTCCATATTTCATTTTCTGATGAAGCTTAAAAGCGAAATGTGTTAAATTTATAAATTGTTCCTAATTGTCCCCTTCCCTATCATCTATATAATGCGAATGTAAGTATATCAGTGTCACAATTTTTCAACTTTACTCCTAGAAGCCATAGTTCAATATAGTATACACTTTTAGAATTAGACAGAGCCCTTGAGCAAATTAAAAACATTCCTTGTCGGATGTTGACCAACAATCCTGAAATTTTGTTCGCGCAAGTTTTCATTACTGTGATTGTTTTCGGTGATTTTTTACGAGAATTTTTGCAAAAATTTTTTTTGTACGATAACAACTTTTATAACATGGAAATAAATTTGGGAATGATCGAAATTAATTGAGAAATCCAGCGAAATTGTACGAAAAGTAAGGACCTACGTACATCAAATTGTCATTAAATTAACTGGCAACAAAAGAATTATGGTTGAACTTTTAAAAGGTACGCTTAAATATTAATGCAATACTTAAATGCAGCGATCAATTTTGAATTCTCCTGTAGTTTACTGTTGTCTATCGCATTTACTCCTCTTTATCAACCAAAACCCAGGAGCTGGTTCAAATGTCACCCGATAGGGCGGATTTTACGCTAGTATATATATATAATAACATTCTATGTAATACTACTAGTCTTTCAATAGATATCTTTGTGCTTTCAGTAACTATAAAATGTATAAGACACATTTTTAGGGCCAATGACAACATTGCAATGAAAAATGCCCGTACATAAAATGAAAATACTATAAACTTTCTGCGTTGTTTCCCTTGGTATGGCGAAGGGGCCGACAACACCCTCCATAAAACTCTTCCATCTCTTAACTTTATTTTTGACGAATGCAGCTGGGAATTGGTAGCCTGAAAATATATCGATCCTTTCGCGCTTGTTAGCACCTCAAGAGACATCACAGCGTATTTTAGATAAGTAGGCCTCACGACAATGTCCATTTCTCTCCTGAACGTAAGTTGTTGACAATTCTTCGTCTTCGAAAATAGCCGTGATCTTTCATATATAGAAAATCACAGGATTCAGGATAAAAGCGAATCCCAATTTACATTTGCGAATTGTTGCTATCCTTCCTTCTGAAATTGGTTTTCTTTGTATCTTAAGTAATTTCCTTTCTGTTTCAATGCCGTTATTTTTACAGATATAAGATTATGGTCATACGAAATCAAAAATAAAGAAAAGTCCGTCTTGGCAAATAATTGAAATCCATACAGTATGGAGATTAATATTTATCCGATATAATTTGATGCACATATATATCGAAACGACAGAGATACCTTGCATTTTTTGACAAATATATCCTAAATTAAAATAAAAAAGAAAGGTATGTTAGTTTGCAACATGTTAAACGATATAAGTAAAAAAATATATATTAACACTTAATTTGTACCTGCTACAGAGACATAATCTGATGCATTTAATAATACAATTAATTTTCAGTAGAGTAACAGTTTTTAAAAAAGTTCAAAAAATGATTCTTATACTTAACATCAGGAAGTGACAGATCAAATTTTCAGGGTATACATTGAGGAAAGAGGGATTAGAAAATGTGGTACTCACAAGACGGATTGAAGGAAAGAGGGACAGCAGAAAAGAAGCCATAGCCTACCAAGCTATTTTGCAATGAATGACAGAAAATGTTTCGGAGAGATAAGAAAACGGCAAAATTCATTGTGCCATAAAGGACAAGGCATTTTGGAGAATCATGATCAGTAACTTTCTGAATAAAGACATCACATAAAAGAAGAAGAAGTATGGCGTACACAGGGTCGGTAATTTTCTCACGACGCCAGTATGAAAATGCTGATTGGAATTCCAACCATAAGTTTAAAAAAAAAAAAACATGAACAAATTTTGGGAAAACGTGTTGAAGCCCGCAACTGCAAGAGATTGTCCTTGTGTTTTTTTTATTTGTCTTGGAAAAGCGCAATCTCTTTTGGAATTGAAGCCCTTGGAATTCAAACTGTAAATCTCTTGGAAGTATGAAGATTCAGCAAGTGAAAAATAATCCTGTTGGCCTACTTCATTCTCCTTGCATCAATTACAGATGACAGAAGCTGCATTGTTGAAGAATGATATAACTTTAACATATAGTTGGAACCTGTGGAAATGAACACCATGCAGGATTTCCATTATGCATTGTAAATGATCGAAAACTGCCATTTTGCATTTACAACGGAAACTATGGAGTTCTGTTGTAACAGATTTGAAATTATTTCTTCAAATTTGTCATTGTTTAGAGTATATATTCAGCAATTAAAGAGTCAATGTTTTTCTGTGTTTTGAGCAATTCTTTTATTTATCACTGAAATGAAAAGAAAAACGTGTTCTGAAAAGTCTTAGCAATTTTCTTTAAAAAACTTTAGCAGGCTTTCAAAAAGTCAAAAAATAAATTAGAAACAAATTACCAAAATATTAGGTTTTTTGATTGGCGAAAAAAAGTAACTACTGCTGATTTCAGTTGTGAAAAAAAAAACAAAAAACAACTAAAAAAAAGAAACAAAAAACAACTAAAAAAAAGAAACAAAAAACAACTAAAAAAACAAAAAAAAAACAAAAAAAAAAAACAAAAAAAACAATAGCAATTTGCTATTGTTTTTTTTTTTCACAAATTCCTTTTATTGTACATTTTTCTGTGTTGATTTTAAATCTCCCGCTGAAGCCTGAAGAGCGGGAACGAAACCGGGAATGAAACCGGGAACGAAACCGGTTATTTTGCCCGTTTTTTAATATGTCTCGTAATATTAAGTTTTATACTTTTATTTCGATTATATATATATATATATATATATATATATATAAGTGGTGCCAGAAATGAACATAAATAATAAATACACTGTTTATTGAATTGCCAACAGTATTTAAAACTAAGAAGTTTTAATTTTTATAGAATATACAAATGTAAATATTAAATAAAATTAAACCCATGATTATGGAAGTTAAAAAAGTAATTAAATTTTTTTTAGGGACAAAATCCTTATACGTGTAATTTAAAGTGTCCTCATTAAAATTTTTGAACACTTTTCAGCATCCCCCCATGGGTGTGTGTGTCTGTATGTGAGTGTCTGTGCAAATTTAAACACGCTTTATCATAGGTAATCCTACCAGTGAGGCAGATAATTTTAGGCCATTATGACTATGTGAAAGTACAGTTTTGTTAGCTGAATTTATTTGGAGAATTTCAGATATATAGATTTTTTTGGAATTCACTTTCACATCATTAAAGGTTACTGGAAACAATTTTCGGCACTGCCATTAAGAGAAATGACAACGACGGTGTGACATTTCAAAAGAAATACCTTTCTTAACTTCAAATGTAAAGAATTTCGACCTTCACATTTTTCTGTCTTTACCATAAGGTTATAATAACAGTTTGACGTCATTCAGATCTTTTCCTGGATGGGTAAAAATTATAATTCCTCTATCCCGTATCATCTTGTAAACCAAATTCAGAAGCTATTAACGTTTCCGTATCTTCACAAGAACATTTTGCTATGTTTACTGGTGTCATATAGACATCAAGTTTTCGATATCAAAACTAGTAGACTTATCCGCCCTTGAACGAGTTATTATTCACGAGATATATGTTACTGACAAAAGAACGTTGGAAAAAGTTTTCGAATTTACTGTTACTGTGGAATAAGCGCAAATACTTGGACAATTTAACTAAAATAAGATTTCAAAGAATATTGCAATGAATTTTGGTCGTATTGACTTAAAGATAATAATTATCTTAATGTTTGACTGCATCATAACAGCTTCCGGATACGTGAAAAATTTTAGTATTTATGGTCTTACTTACATCTTTAAGTGAAAGGCATTTGAAACGAAGTATGAACACCAATACATCCTTGTATATATATATATATATATATATATATATATATATATATATATATATATATATATATATGTACGTATTATAAACTAATTGATTTGAAATATGTTTTTTCCGCTACACAGTTCTAACCATGTTTCAAAAATGGAAGCTAAAAGCTTCGAATTTAATTTTGACATTAGTTCCATTACATCCTCAAGCGAATTTTGGAACAGCAAAAATACTAATTCACGTTTCCAAGGATACAGAGAAACCCATTCATCTAGAAAAGGGGTGAGTTCATTAACGATGTATTTTGTTGTATCAGTTATTAGTTAAGTTTTGGTAGGGGTAGGGATGTATTTTCAATGAATTCTGACATCCGTTAAATTCATGTCGTCTGGATTTTGTTAAAAAATTATTGTTAACGGCAAAAATTCTTACAGCATTTTTTTATATTTGTATACTTAAAGATTTTGTGTGGGTGTTTAGGTTAGAATGCGTTTTATTTAACTACGATTTAAAAAAAATCACTTCAATTTTTAATATACTATATTTCTTTTTAAAACAATTAAATGTATTTAATCACTTACAGTGTGTAAAATTATTTTCACATCAAGTATAAGTATGTATATTGCTATGTCACAATTCACTTGAGAATGAAATGGAACTAATGTCTTTAATTTAATTACAAAATTAAAATCGAAGCTTTTAGCTTCCATTTTTGAAACATGATTAGAACTGTGTAGCAGAAAAAACATACTTTAAATCAATTAATTTATAATATTAATGCTCTGTAAATTTACATTGAGCACTATTTTGTAAAAATAAAAACATCTATAAGAACACCAGATTATATATCTTACTGTTCTTTCTTTTTATATATACATACATACGTACATATATATATATATATATATATATATATATATATATATATATATATATATATATATATATGTGTGTGTGTGTGTAATTTGTCTCTATATCATTTCCGACAATCGAAAAATTGTTTTTTTACCAAATTATAAATGTATTGGCCTATTCGCACAGTTTTCTGTGATCCGATGTAAAACAGTGAACAAGAATTGTATTGATTCTTCTCAGTTACGCTCCTAGCAAAAGTACTACGGGGAAATAATGCTTTTGGAATGCTTGTCTGTGGCCTACTTTGGAAATGGCCACAGCGTTTTTCGAAAATTTTACAAGGTACATGTTTTATCAAAAAAATGTCTTATACGACTAACAGTGCCTCAAGAAAAAAAAAGGATAATCTTATTGTTAAAACAGTTGATGGATGAGGTGTATTACATGAATGAAAGAGGAGGTCGTAGTAATTGAAGATTATAACGTTACAAAGGATATCCAAATGTAGACCATTCTCTTGAAGAGATTTAAATTGCGGGGTTCAATGAAAAATCCACACGGACCGCTGTTTCAGAATGTGAGAATTGGAGGTGGGGTCTGAGAGGAACTTACTCCTGACATTTGTCTGTGTGTCACTTAATCCTTCATTAAGGATTTATACATTTTGTATAATCCAGTTTTCCTATCATAGGTGTTTGGGATCCAAAAAACAAAGTAAATTACGTGAAACATTTTTTCTACAGGGTGTACGTATTCATCAAGTGACGACCTTTTGTCTCTAAAACATCTGTGGAATTCTAAACCAGGGTCGAGATAATTAACATCAGATCTCTAATGCAGAGTATCTTTGAGAAAGATGCAATGAGTGAAAAAATTTATTTCGACACATGCAAATCTAGGTTTCTCTGTTTTGGAGAATGACTGCTCTGATCTGAAATAATGAAGAAAAAACAATAAGAATTATTCATTGGTTACATTGTAGTCAATCTTTATTTCATTACATCTGAATTTCCCTTTTTTTAATACAAATTTAGTACATCAGAAAAATCTTTCCACTATATCCTTTTTTAGTTAAATAACTTTATTTTGCGCGGGCGGCGTAATTTCTATCTTGTCAGAAAGTGGGATTGAAGAACAATTTTAAACTTTCTAGCTTTTCTTTTGCTCTCACTTTCTCACAACTGCTTTTGCGCAAATCGTGAATGCAACTTATATTCCCTCCGCATAGTCTTCAGTACTATCTAGTCGCAGAAAATTAAACCGTTAGATTTACAACTATGAGCAATAAGACCAGAACAAGCTCTATTTTATTTCCAAGAAAATAAAGCAATTGACAGATATTAAAAAAAACAAAACAAAACAAAACAAAAAAAACAAAACACGGAAAGCTATGGAGTGTAATGATCCACTACCACTTTGAAAGAACCCGTTGAGCTTAGAAGATGACGGTTTACAATGCCGCGTATGCTATATATTTTTATAGTTCTTGCTAACTTGAATGCTGTTAAAATTAAATTGAAAATGTAAAAAAGAGATGTTTGTAAGAGAATTTGAAGAATTATACTATATTTCCGTTTATTCTTTCGGAACACACTGTCTTCTGTGCTTTAATCAATTGGCTTAAACTTTTTCTCAGTTATTCTATATTTCTTCCCTTCCGTTTCTCGCATTTCGTAAGTCTTTGTGTAACCTATAAACCTAGTATTCCCTATTGATGCTCCTTCCTAATTATATTACAAATTATATAGAGTATATTAAGGCAGGGTTATTTTACAGAATTCTTAAATAATATTATATTCACTAATTGTGTGTTCAAACCCACACTATCTGATCGCGGCTGCCAAATAAAATGAAAGGTTGTAATTAACGGGGTGTTGGTAGAGTCATAAACTGTAATATACAGATTTGTTTGAAAATTTAACAGTTATTTCCGCGAATTGGGTTCTTTGGAAATGACAGCCGTTTGCCAATTCTGAAGTTGTTTTATAAATATATATATATATATATATATATATATATATATATATATATATATATATATATATATATATATATATATATATATTCAGGTAAAATGAGAACAAATGGAGTATAATTGCACTGTGCGTACCATTTATTTAAAAGAGGGCTCAATACAGAGTAGAGATAAATATTTATTTTAGAATATTAAAACAAAAAACATGCTAAAAATCGCTACTGAATTTCGATCATGTTTCAACACCACAAATATGTCTCCTCGGGCGTTGTCAAACCACTATCGAGCGAAAGATTAATTTAATTTCTAAAGCAGAAAACTTTAAAAAAAATAGGCTTGTGGGGTTAGCGGTGATTAATACTTTTTCTCACAGTAATAATCAGTAGTTGAACTGTAGTGAACCTTATATGGCTTACTATTCTATTTGTAATATTCATTTTGATTTAATATTGATTTGTATTGATGTTTGGTTAGTAATGTTAATTGGTAATTCTTAAACGCAAGTACACCAGATAAAGATTTGAATTCACCAAATCCCCCATGATGAAATAATATGTCTTGTTTCATTGTTCTTCGCAAAACATTGATAATGCAATATTCACAGACAAATAGAAATAATTATTCCTACAATTATGTTTCTTCATAAATAGCACACACGGTACTGATAAGCTGTAAAAAAGAAATCAGTTAATCAATTTCTGTATCGCAAGATGCTACAAAACGAAAATATGAAAGAACTCGTGTCATGCTTTCTATTTACATTGTGAAATCGAGACTCACATATGAATGTCATTTATGGCGTCTAATGTCTAAATTATCTAAATATAGTGACAACAGATTTCTCATATTTTAAAACTACTTCAAGTGAATTAATGCCTTTGCTGTTGAATAAGAAAATCCGTCACATGACCATGGAGATTAACGTTAATGAATCATGAAAAATTCAACAAATAACTGAGACCACATCACAAAATGAATTCCAAATACAACAACAACTAAATGAAGAATTTATTTAACTCTAAAAGAACATAACGATATAACAAAAATATCGACTTTCCACACTATCTTCAATAAAAGACAAAAGAAATAAACTTCCATCAAAACAGAAAGCGATATCAGAGCACTTTATCATTTTTCATCGCAAGCAACGTTTGTTATTCAGTTAATGAATGCTGAGTATGTCCTGGATGGAAACGGTTGATCTGGCCATGACAATTATGTTTACCAATTCCCAAAACTAGCGACACATGGCCACATCATGTTGAAACACCCGTTCCAGTAAGATGACTGATATTATAAAAACCAGCACATTTATTGGTGACCACTTGGGAATACCAGATGATGCAAGCTTGGGTATGCGGGTGATATAATGGATAACAGCTCGAAATTATTAACCAGAGAGCCGAACTCCAGTTCCTCTTGTGTTCGTTATACAGACCTACGTGCAAATAACCTTCGGAAAGTTATGAATCCACTTCTTCTACGACCAGCCCTGGGTTAAATATTGAGACCTGTATCATTAAAACAATTATCTCCCAAAAATTAAAATAGATTTGCCTAAAAATATATAGAATAAGGTATTAAATAAGCCATAGTGATTGATAAGCGGCTAAGCAAAAACAACAGACAAACGAAAAACTGTCACGGGACTTAATATTATGTTCCACAATGCCGTCAACTCTCTGGAAAGGAAAATGTATTTAACTATCTACGCTTATACTTTTAGGTCTATTGTATGCTCGGTTCTACCATGTTGTCTTCTGGCTTACATTATTATTATTATTTTTTTATTTTCTTTGCTTTCTGGCGTTTACACATTTCTTTCCGGGTCCCACCGAGGGACCTAAGGTTAGAAATGGCCTCATGACACTTTTCACTGACAAAAAAAAAAAAAAAAAAAAAAAATTACATAGATAGAGCCCTTCGTAAAGTGTGGGCTGTACTTGTCAGAACAATTTTTTGTATCTCCTTGAGGCATGGGCTTCCAGGAATCCCTGCAATTAGTCTACTGCAATCTTTTCCAACCAGTCCTAGGGCTCCAACTACAACAGGGATTGTTGATGTTCCCATATGCCACATTTTCGAGACCTCTATTTCAAGGTCCTTGTATTTTGACAGCTTTTTGAATATCTTCAAAGATACATTGCAGTCAGCAGGGTCTGCCATATCAATAAGGAGGCACCGTTTTTGTTTGTGGTCTTTAATAACAATATCTGGGCGGTTGGCCTTGATTGTTCTGTCAGTGTGAATTTTGTAGTCCCATAGAATTGTAACAGGTCCTATCTCCGTAACCGGGTCTGGGTGGTGTTGGTACCAGTTTCTTTCAGTTTCCTTCCCGTAGAAGTTGAAGATTTTCCAGTGCAGATATTGGCCCACTCTGTCATGTCGGGTTTTATATTCAGTGGGTGTCAACATCGTGCAAACTGATACAAGATGATCAATCGTTTCTGGATATTTATCACAGAATCTGCATTTTGGGCTGACAATATTTTAGTATATGTACTTGATAATTCCTAGTTAGCAAGCATTGGTCCTGCGCAGCAAGGATAAAACCTTCAGTTTCCGCTTTCAACCCTGCATTGCGTAGGCACTGATGGGTACGGGTTTTGTCTACCTCAGCTTGTTTGATACGGGCAGAGTATTGGCCATGAAGCGGTTTATCTTGCCATCGCTTCTGTATCTGGTCGGTTACATTCGTCTTTGCTGTCTTTTTCCAGTATTTTGCAGTTTCAGCCGGTGTATTGTGCTGTAGTTGCATCTCTACGCCCATTTGAAGCTCCAGTTTGAATTTGTTGGCTTCTTTCATTACGGAGTAAAGACGCTTACTACTTTCATGTTCCTTGACGCATACTATCATCCACTCTTCTGTAGTTTCCAAGTATCTTTGGAGGCCAATTGTTGTAGTTTTGTAGGACAGTTCTAGTTGAACTAATCCTCTGCCTCCTTCGGATCTGGGCACATACAGACGATCAACATCAGCTTTGGGATGATGCATGCGATAGCAAGTGAGAAGCTTTCTCGTTTTGGCGTCCATTCGCTTAATTTCAGCTATGATCCAGTTAAGGACATTAAAGCTGTAATGCACCACTGGGACAGCCAATGTGTTTATAGCTGATATCCTATTTTTTGAGTTTAGTTCAGTATTTAGTATCAAACGTACACGCCTGTAGTACTCTTTTCTTATTTTTCTTTCATTTGGGTGTGTTGTATGCCATCTCCTTCGCTAATTCCTAGGTACTTAAAAGCTTCTTCATGCTCCAATTCCCTAATCTTTGTGACAAAATCTAAATCTGTTGAGGGTGTTTCTGTAATTCTACCTTTCTTGAATGTTACTTTTGCACATTTATCTAATCCGAAGTCCATACCTATGTCGTCACTAAAGTATTTTACAATATTGAGGAGGCCTTTCAACTCATTGTCGTCATTGGCAGAGAGTTTGAGATCATCCATGTATAGTAGGTGATTGAATATTTTCTTATTTATTTTGTAACCATAGCTACTGTTGTTCAGTTCATGTTTAAGGGGGGTTAAGGGTAAACAAAACAGAAGGGGTGACAGAGAGTCTCCTTGAAAAATTCCACGTCGGATATTCAGACGGTTGGATATAGCAGTGCCCCCGGTGTGCCTAAGGTATAGTTTTGTGTTCTACATCCCCATGCTGTGCTTAAGAAAGTTTAATACCACAGGGGAGACTTTGTATATTTCCAAAGTCTTAAGGATCCAAGAATGTGGAACACTATCAAAGGCTTTACAATAATCAATCCACGCTGCACTGAGTTTTCTGCGTCGTCTCCTGCAATTTTCCAGGATCATTTTATTTATCAGAAGTTGATCTTTGCAGCCATATGGACCTCTACTGCATCCCTTCTGTTCCAGCGGGAGAATGCTGTTTGTTTCGAAAAAGGAATAAGTACGGTTCGTCAGTACAGACGTGATCAATTTATACGTTGTGGAGAGACATGTTATCGGTCTATAATTTTTCGGGTCGTCTGTTTCAGTTGTTTTTAGTATGAGGTATCTAATACCTTCAGGAACCCATTCCGGGATTTTATTGGGATTATTTACAAGCGTTGATAATGTTTTTGCAAGTATGCCATGGGTAGATAAGATACAGCCAGAAATTGGGCAACTTGTCATTTCCTGGGGATTTCCATTTTTGGGATTTCGTTAGTGCTTGCCTAACATCATCTGTGGATATATTTTCCCATTCTTGCAGAGGTGTATCCAGCAGTCGTTCTTCTTCACGCCGTATCCATTCTGCATTTGGTTACATTCCTTTGGGTTGCTCCAAATATTTTCCCAAAATGTCTGTACATTATCAATCGATGGTGGCGTTTCGACATGTATAGGTGTTTTTCCAATTTCCCTGTAAAATTTCTTAAGATCTGTTCGGAATATTTTATTTTGGCGATAGAATCTACAACGTTTCTCGTGTCGTCTTGTTCTCTGTGCTTTTAGCTGAAGTTTCTGTTTCAGCATTTCCTTGATCGATGGAATATCAATTAGGGATTTAATGCTATATTTCCGTTTGATCTTTTTGGATTTACGTGTGGAAATATTAGAGTTTCTGGTGAGCTCATCTAATATAGACAGCTCACATCTGATTTGTTTTATTTCTCCTATCAGTTTGTCTGTTAATTTTATTTATTGTCTTGACACCAAGCTTCCGAGTCGCTGCTAGAGCTGTTGCGTATATGACGTTGTTAACTTCTGTTATGTTTCCCGGTGGTTTATCTGTTAACAGTGTTTCCAGGGCAGCATTGTATATTTTCACGATGTGCTTGTTGGGATTTGTCATATGGATTTTCGGGAGCTGGTCTCTGTCTGACAATTGTATGAAAGTTACTCTGCTGAGTAATTGGATGACGTCATTTTTCACTTCGGTGATTTCAGCTTCGTGGTTTTCAAGGAATTCTAAATTAATGTACCTGGAGTCATCTTCAGTGACAATTTCTGGAGAACTAGAGGTTGTGTCTAAGGTAGAATCTTCGGTTTCATTTCCTGGGAGATGATTTCGTATTTCATTCGCTTTAGCGTCCACCTCATCCTCTGTCGCATTCTTTATTTCAACATTCGTCTCAACAGAGTTTGAGTGATGGGTCATAGTATTTTGTCTTATATCTAATTTTATCTTATCTATTTCTGCCTTTGAGAGTCTGTTGTTTCGCATGATATCTCTGCGGACATTGGCAAGCATGTTTGGATTGAGGTTTGGTCTTATATCATTTCCCACCATATTTCTCCATATTTGGTATGTTTGATTGGTGGTGTTCTTTGCTGGGTTTTCGAGTGCAGTGAAGAAGGATGTCATAACTTGTCGATACTCTTCGCGGCTCCATTTCGTTCGTTTAATTTTTACTAGTCGATTTGGCATTGAGACACTTGGTCCAAGGTTGGCGATAATCCGGGTTTGGTGACCTAGTGTCTCTTTGTGTGTGGAAGAGTTTGTTCCAGTGACAGACTTTTCGACCTCAGACTGGTTCCTCTCTGAGGGACGCGCCCCTTGTTGTCTCGGTTGACGGCCGATCCGGTATGAGATATTATTCGTATTCATTGAAATTGGTAGAGATGCGTTTTAACCTTGACCGCCAAGGGGTAATTTTGTTCAGATTACCAGCTTTAGGACGAGACTCGAAGAAGGTCCAAGAGCAAGCCCAGATTTGAGATAGTGGGTTTATTAATATATCGAAGTTAAAAGTTCATAACAGTGTATGGTATTCAGTTGGGTAGATAATACTAAGTTTTAACTTAGTATAAGTCCGAGAGACACCTCCGAGTGGGATAATAAGATTTCAGTTTATTATTATCATTATTATTACAGTTGATTTTTTACTCTTATCCTGTCGGAAACCTAATGTCAGAAATTGCTACATGCCATTTTTAACTGAACATTTTTGATAAAAATAAAGGAATAAAATAAAATAAGAGAACACACAATTTACATCGATAAAGCCCTTCGAAGGTGTGAGTAGTACTAGTAACAACATTTTTTTGTATTTCTTTAAGGCATGGGCTACCATGTAGGTAGCTCAAGCCTTTAGCCCATCTAATGAGTCTAACAGATACTTTTCCAATCAATCCAAAGGACCCAAACACCAACTGGAATTATTGTTTTCATGTGCCACATATTCGATATTTCCACTTCAAGGTACTTGCCTTTTAATAGTTTCTTTTGAAGATCTTCAAAGCTAAATTGCAGTCTGCATGAACAACCCTTTTTATAAGAACGCACAATTTTTTGTGGATTTTGGTCACTATACTATGCGATTAGCTTTGATCAAAATTCTGCTCTTTTTCTTTTTTATGTGCGTATTGTAAAGTCCTATAAAATTGTTACAGTTCCTATGTCTACAATCTTCTTCTTCTTCTTCTTCTTCTTCTTCTTCTTCTTCTTCTTCTTCTCATTATTATTATTATTATTATTATTATTATTATTATACTTGACGCCAACAAAGTGATGCTGGGATAAAAATTTATGATTTCCAATAGACTCATTATGAAAGTCAGTTTGCTAAGGGTACATTGGGTACTGTAAACCTCTGCAAATGTATAGAATACGGTGTACATTTCCTGTAAAATGTAACGCATACCAATTCAAGCGACACGTTTATGTACAAAAATTTCCAAATAAAATAATTAAAGTCTGGAAGAAAACAGAATTCGTTCGTCATCCACCATTACTGGGTACAGGATTAATATGAATGCACATATATAAAGATTCAATACATTGGCCCTTCTTTTTTTTAAGTAATAGTTAATTTAGTCTTTCAAAGTTTTATACACAGTGTGTCAAACTAAAACTTGTATGCGTCGGCTCTTGGCTGACCTGACACTTCATAAAAATGGAAGCAGCTCATTTACTTATCAGTTTGTGGGTAGAAATCAGTGAGGTGATGCTCTCCGCCGTTAACTTGTGCAGAATATTCTAAATTCTCGCAAATGATCAACTAATAACATTTGATTTATTGTTAATTGCTTGTCATGTATCCGCATGTGGTGAACGCGATCAATATATATATATATATAAATATAAAGGTGAACAATGAAGTCAAGACTTAGAGGCAACAGTATGTCTGATGCTAGACGCAATCGTCAGGCCACAAGTTTCTTGACTCTGCTTTCTCATCCAGACCCCGTTCTGTCTTCTACTGGCATAAGTCCCTCAGGTATGTCACGGGTTGTTTCCCCTTGTCTCACTTTCTCTCTATTCGACCAGTGAGTCGGAGTCTCCAAACGCTCCTTCCTCATTATGTGTCCCAGAAACTTCAGCTGCCTCTTCCTGATATTAATTATACAGAATAAGTGACTGGATTATAATTATTATTTTCAAATATGATTCCATCGCCACACAGAAATTACTATGTTTCGAAACTGGTCAGAAGTATTCAAGATTAATTTCAATATTAAACCTCATGTTTGAATTAGTATACTACGGAATGGTTTACTCATTTATAGTTTTGAAATGGAGATGTGATCTAGGGTTTGATTTTCATTATCAAGGGGCCACAAATTTGATTATCTTATATATATATATATATATATATATATATATATATATATATATATATATATATATATATGAGAAATGTAGTTTACATGAAATGCATGGCACAACAATAGTTAATATATATATATATATATATATATATATATATATATATATATATATATATATATGTGTGTGTGTGTGTGAGAGAGAGAGAGCGAGAGAGAGAGAGAGATAAATATTATTTATTAAAATCGCTACAGGATTTCAGTCATGTTTCAACACCACAAATATGTCTCCTCGGACGTTGTCAAATTACTGGCATGAGAAAGATTAATTTAATTTCTAAAGCCGAATACTTTAAAAAAAAAGCTTGTGGGCTTTGCCTTGATTACTTTTTCTCACTTGTAATAATCAGTAGTGTGTGTGTATGTGTGTGTGTAAGTAGCGACAAAACTTTAACCACTTCAATCTCATAAATGCCACCGTAATTAGAATAAAACCTATTTCATTATGCAGAAAAGATTTCTGCTCGCTTGTTTTCATTGTTCTGATAAATATTTTATCATATATAAAAACAAGTCAAAAACACTTTAGTATATAAACAACATTTATAGAAACCATATTCAAAAAAATTAGAATATAGCTACATGCTACGAAAATCGGTGAAACTTAAATCCGCGCACAAAACATCCCCAAATCAATGTGCGGGCAACTTCCGGTTATGTATAAAAATGCTTAATATACGTGCGCGAAAAGACACAGACACAAATACGGACAGGCACATAAATAAACAAATATACACTGTCACCCGATTTCCGCAAAGACAAACTACACATACACACAGGAATTATACACGCCAATTTACAAAGGGTGGCTTTTCTTTGTATTTTGGAATAAGTAGACACTTTCCTGTCAGTTATAGCAGAATGTCGTCCAGACGCGCTATCTAACATGGAGAAATAAATGATTAATTCGCACTCCTATCTGGCTCATCAGCAGTGCACATCCACTGCCGAGAATCGAATCCGAACCGTTTTGATACCCGGCAAACGTGATACCAACTGTACCACGGGCCTCGTTGGCGGAGAAGACACAAACTAGACTCGAGATAATCACTGAGTTCCGCATATCTAAGTATTCAGATAACCTCGGAACAGTGTCCCAAGAGCCACAACTGCTTTTATTCGCTCCATCGCAGAGCATATATATATATATATATATATATATATATATATATATATATATATATATATATATACCTATCAGTGACTGACTATATTTAAATCTATACTGCACGTAGTTATCGATATTTTTTATAATAATAATAGATTTTAAAATTGTTGGATCTTTTTTATTATAAATTTGTTTATACGCCCAGGCCAATAAAATGCGACTAAAATGTACGGCATGTAGTTAGCTCCAACTTTATGTTTAACAATTGAAATTAGAAAAGAAATTGTTTTATTTAATGTGTAACCACCTGATACAAATACAATTGTTTTTTTTCCTTGGCTAGTATAGTTTTCACAACTCTAATCGATTCCTTGGGAAATTCCATGTGTTTGACTTGCAATCGAGTTTCCTATAATGTCCTTTTATGTCTTCTTAGGTGGATCTGGACGAAAGAAATCATTATTTACTTTCCAAAAGAACTCAGCAAAAGTCAACTGGGTTTCTTTCTGCGATAACTTCTTTTGCCTTACGATTTTATTTGACTTTGTTGATTTCTTTGACTTTCTGAGTCAAGAGAAAAGGTTTGTATTTTTTCACGAATATATGTGCCAGTCTCTCTTGCTTAATGTTTAATTTACTTAAGTATATTTACTGAATGTTCAAGATTCCTTCTGTAAGACACAATCCACACACATCTTTATTTCGATCGATCTCTCTATGTGTATTCATAAGCATTCATATAGGATTATTATTAATAAAACAATTGCGTTCCAGCTCTTGACTTCTTACCCAACATATATGAGCGTGGATGTGTAGTGCATGGTCGCACGCATACAGAGATATATATCATAAAGATATCTACATATTCGCTTCACTTTCACTCGGCACGCACACACACATGCACACTCCGCGTCAAGCCATATATATATATATATATATATATATATATATATATATGGTCTGACACTGGGTGTTGACATCGATGTCCACTTTTATATTTACATACACTCTGTCACAGATATGACTTATTTTAACTCATATAATATTTAAAATCAAATGTCTCTCATATATATACAGGGTGCGATGAATAATAGTCGTCTAATAAGTAACACTGACATATTATTTTAACAAATATATTTACCAAAATTGAACAAAAATATCTTGAAATAGGAAGGAATAAATTTGTTTGATAAAATAGCCATTCACTTTAACCATGACTCCCAGAAGCCTTCGGAATCGCCTGTCACACTTGTGGACAGCCTCCTTGTTGGTTTGATGAATTTGGTGAATGCTATCATAATCCTTGTCTTCCCTTTATCTTTGGAGTTACAAAGATGTTTGTTGGACACTCGCCCAGCTGCGTCCTAATACACATAATAATCAAGGTGGTTGCAGTCTGGGGAGTTAGGTAGCTAGATATAAAAGATGATATGGTCTCAGTAATTGTCTGATATCCATGGCTAGGTCCCTCTGCTTCTATCACATGGTGCAGTATCGTTCCAGCTTCAACGCTCTTGACACATGGCTGCGCTACCGCCTCAGAGTAGTTGATGTAGGCCTCTGTGCTGAATCGGCAGCCCTGAGCGAGGCTGGATGGAGGCATATCTTTGCCAACACGAATGATTACTTCAAACACCTTCGTAATCACCATTAGAACCATCCAACTCAAGTTGACACCTAAACACTCTGAAATGTTCGTATTGGAGTTTTGGCACGAGTGCCAACAATTAAAGCAGTCCGTTTTGCAAATTTATGGCGGAGTGAATTGCCCCATGGTGGTCTTTTTCTCACAGACCTTTTCCAACTAAACTTATAACATTGCGCAGTCGACAAAATAAAAACCACACGACGGGCCGCGAGGTATTAAAAATATAAAATGGCAACAATTTACCCATTACACACACACACACACACTCTCTCTCTCTCTCTCTCTCTCTCTCTCTCTATATATATATATATATATATATATATATATATATATATAAATAGAGAGATTATTAAGAATAGATGCACTCACTCGCTATGCTGATAGACACACATTTGTGACTTCACTTTGGAATTTACTAACGATGGATATATAAACATTTATTGTTCTGTGGTTCAAATAGTTTCGTTATTATAATCGCGTCTAAAAGACTGCTCAATTTCAAATAAAAGCCCGAATTCCGAAACCAGGCAACAAGTAAAAATTAATAAAATGTCATTGAATATCTTCAGTAAATGTAAGTGAAAAGAAGGGATGTGTGGTGTAGCGCAGTGACAGTCTTGGATTAATCTTAAAATCTCTTGGGAAAGATATGAATCCATCTCCCCGAACTCTATTAGTGGAATGGTTGAACAGCCGATGTCCTAAACGCTTAACTGGGAAACAGTCTACCCATGAAAGAAACAACAATCTACTGCAGCAAAATCTGCCTCGTCAATCAAGAATCGTAAGAGATATGATCGCAAATGCGTGTATCACGTATGGCGCTTCACTAAATTTAAGAGACAAGATTGAACTCAAAACAGTGTTTATAGTAAACTTATATTTGTATTTAAATTGTAAATATTTTTTATTTGTAGAAATTATTCTCTCAGTAGAATATTTACTTGAATTCGTTTTTAAACAAAACATCTGTTTACCACAAGAAATATTTCCTTTAAGATTGATACTATACATTGTATGATCTTTATGAGGGTTGTGTGATTATCGTCTATAATTTCTGTCTGAATTCCTAACATATAAATATTGACACTCTTTATATTTGGACTACATGACAACAGCCTAGTGGTTAGCAAATTTGGTGGCATAATGTTTGTGAGTTCAAACCCTGAGCTGAGTACTGTGTATTTGATTAAGTGGAAACGGGTGAGCAGTACCGAAAATAAGAATTAAACGATATCCATAGACATGAGCAGTTGAATGAAAACCGTCTACTGGGTAGAGTAAATAAAGGGCCCAGTTCGGTATACTCTTTAGGGTACCCAGATTGATATAGATCTAAGAAGAACAAGAGAGTTAAAGCGATGTAAATGCAAGGTTTTTGAGCGTTGATTTTCAAAACCGATGTAATTTCTATGTTTAGGGCAGTCAATTCATTTGTACTGTACAAGGCTAAACCCAGCTTAGTAAATAACACAGAACATCTATTCTGTAAACATTTTTAATTTGCTGATATTGTCTAATTGTGTAAAATATATCCAGGTCATAGGTTTGTACTTTAAAGTTAGTTCGTGAGAGAATAATTTTTGCAATTATTTTTCAGATGAATAAGATAATTTAACCAATTATGAAGGAATCATTTTCGTTTTTTTTCCTTTGAAAATATTTTCTTCGACTGGAACTCATTATTCGTTTCTGTCAGTAATTAGTACTTGGTATATAGATATATTCTTGTCAAAAGTGCGCTCATATATTTATATCAGTCATTAGCATTGTATTGTATTTTGATACATGTCCAAATTGTCTTTTTTATGATATTAGCGGCGAGTCGCTGGGAAGACCTTTTTAAACCAGTTTTTTTACATTGATTTTTAGATCTTTTCCCAATTAAGGCTCATTGGATTGATGCCAATGTATAATAATTTTGTCGACTTCAAATTATGTGATATCACATTAAGAATGATGACGACATTTGCTTACACTAAAAAGAACATATTTCTTTCTTAATAAACATTATTTTATGAGTTCTAAATTGATTGTTATTAATTAACTATTTATAGTACGAATTAATTATTTTCTAACATATACCAGTTATATGTTTCTGTTTTTGCTTTTCCAGAGACTGGAAAATACTGGGACAACAGTTAATATCATAGGTAATCATATATATATATATATATATATATATATATATATCATCAATTTCTTAGTGATTATAACCTACAATGGAATGTTCCACGTATGTAATAAATGGAAGGTTGATTGGTCAAATTTCTCTAAGTAAAAGACTGGTACATGGGAGCAGTAAAAACGTTAGGTAAATCGAGTCGAAGCCATTTCGATGTTATTCGAAATTCCCCGAAATTCTTTATCGCCGTTATAGCTGTGGCATTTTCATTCGAACATAAAACAACAACCGTTCCTTACTCAAAGATATTAAATTGACCGTGATCATGTCTTTGCTAATAGAATTGTATATAATACATTTGTTATTCATATTCACTTCGTTTAGAAGTATGCATTTATAACGACACAAGGACAATATATAAGGATTTTCCTCAGAGACCTTATACGTGGTTAATGGTTAGTAAGCGTATCTCGCAAAATTAATTTCGATTGAGTAGCGAGTTCAATCTCTCTGAATGCTCCATACTATTGACCTTGTTTCTCATCACAGCTACGCTTATTAAATCGGTATGAGGATTTTTTATACATACATATACAGGGTGTGAGAGAAATAAATTACAGTGTTTACTGGACGAATGGCAGCTTTTTATAAAATGACTCGGGATAAACTAAAATTATATATGTGGTAAAGAGTTTGGTAGAAAAAATAATGTATGTTTTAGTGTTGATACGGTGTGCGAAAAACAAAAAAAATTGTCGTCTAAATTACACAAAAATAGAAATAACTCTGACATCTCATTTTAACATATATATTTACCAAAATTGCACAAACTTGTCTTGAAATAGGAAAGATTAATTTTATTCAATAAAATCGCCATTGACTTCAACGATGGCCTAAATATGAATTCGGCATCTTCTGCACATCTTCTGGATATTCTCCTTGTTTAAGTTGGTGAATGCTGGCGTAATTCTTGCTTCCAGTTCATCTTTGGTGTTACAAGGAATTTTATTCCTTTCTCGCTCATCTGTGCCCCACGCATAATAATCTAGGGGGTTGCAGTCAGGGGCGTTAGGTGTCCAGATGTAAGTGGTGATAGAAATTGTCTGACAGCAATAACTGGGTTCCCTGCTTGCGTCCTATTGCCAAAAATTAGCCTTTTAAAAGCCTCCCCGCTCTTGACTCGGGGCAGTACTACCTCCTCAAGGCACTTGATGTATAGCTCCGTGTGGAGTCTGATGCCATCACCAACAAATTTGGGAGTTCATTTCTTGAAAGAACGATCAGAATGAGTTTTCCGAGCTGCCATACCTTCGTAATCGCCATTAGAATCATCAGACTCTTTTCGAATACTTTGCATTTTTCTCAGATTGACACCCGAAAACTATTTTTATTAAAGTTTACGACGTGGATGCCAAGCACTACAGAATGAAGTTTTTAAATTTCTGGCGGAGACATATAGCTGCTTTTCACACATATGATGCCCAACTAAATCTGCTATATGCAGTCAACAAAATCAAAAACAAACAATGCGCATGCGCGAAATCAAAAATACAAATTATATATAAAAATATATCGTACCCTGGATATACGTTTTTTTTACTTGTAGAAGCATGCTTGTATACCTGTATGTTAATTTATATTAAACCAAATAGGTATAGACATTTATGGCCTTGATAGGAAACTATTTTACCAGGGTTTATATAGTTGTTCTTCAAGCCCCGGCAAAGTAATACGCTTTCAATTCTGACTACCAAATTCATGAATATAAAAAAGCAACAAACTTAGTCACGTTTCTGACCTCTTCGACTTCGTTTAATACACAGATAAATTAGGAATTTGTCTTGATAAATTAATGTCGAAAAATAAATATAAAATATAAAACGAAGAATTAGTCATATACGTGTGAGTATAAATTTTGTAGATATGCACACATTTTTAATGTTGAAAATATCTTTGAGCAGTAACATATTATGATTAGTAAGAAAA
This sequence comes from Acanthosepion lycidas, assembly GCA_963932145.1. Taxonomy (NCBI): domain Eukaryota; kingdom Metazoa; phylum Mollusca; class Cephalopoda; order Sepiida; family Sepiidae; genus Acanthosepion; species Acanthosepion lycidas. The sequence continues at coordinate 125,023,167 of OZ010571.1, forward strand.
TAGGGTCATTTCAATGTATATATGTTTGATTAAATCCCAAAAGAAATACGTTTTATTTTGCTGTTTCTGTAAACTCAAACATCAGAAAATTATCTTGCGTAGGGATCGACCAGAAGCATTCAGTAGAACATAAAACGAAAGTGGCTATTATAAGTATATATCAAATACACATACAAATATATATATATATATATATATATATATATATATATATATGTGTGTGTGTCTGTGTGTGTGTGTGTGTATAGGATTAATAAAATATAACATTTATCACTTATCTGAGTGATGCTACGTTAGAAAGATGGACATTGAGGCAAAGTCTGTTTCATGCTTAAGCACGTTGTGTTTGCGCTCGGTTCTCTGTGTGGTTAGTGATGCATTCTGGGTGGTTTAGTGCTAGATAGGAGGATTTCTTTGGTAACAAAGAAAAGGATACTGAAATGTTACGTGGAATCTATTTCTTCTTTACGGAAACGAATGCTGGGTGATTTCCTCAAGGAGGAAAAAGTAACTC
>OZ010571.1:125028680-125048680 GCA_963932145.1 Acanthosepion lycidas
ATATGCCTTCAACAACAGAAAATGTATTGTTTGTAATTTTGCTATGAATTGTATTATTAGTAATTTTACTATAAAATATATTGTTTTTTCATTTTAATATAACTATATATCGTCGGTAATTTGTAATATAAAATTTAATTGCTGGTATTTTAATATACAAATAGACGCCATTCAGAAGCGTCCAACGAATGTCATATATATATATATATATATATATATATATATATATATATATATATATATATATATATATATATATATATATATATATATATATATATATATATGTATATATATATATATATATATATATATATATATATATATATATATATATATATATATATATATATATATATATATATATATATATGTATGTATGATCTGACGACTGTGTTCATTCATGAAAGACTATCACCACTCGGTGTTCAACATAACTTCCATTTTTATATTTACACAAGTTCTACCAATGATATTGAGTATTTAATATAGTATAACATCAAACTATATTTTTATTACACACACTCGCAAACATAATCACACATATTTATGTGTGTATATATATATATATATATATATATATATATATACAGACACACAAACACACACACACATACATATATATATATATATATATATATATATATATATATATATATATATATATATATATATATATATTACTCTTATTGTCATTATTTAAACATTGTTTTTTCCTAGCTACCCATACTTAAGAAGAGCCGCCGTTTAATTATCAAATATTATGTTTATTTATTTTACTCTACCGGCCTGACTATGATACATATTAAAAATAAAATACTATTTAATATATAAAGGGAGCTTCTACTTAAATGCATTTATCTAGTAAAATAACGTTTAAATAATAATATCTGTAGGATTGATAAATAAAATCCATCAGTATATATATATATATATATATATATATATATATATATATATATATATATATATATATATATATATATATATATATATGTATATACATACATACATACATATATTCATACATACATACATATACATATATATATATAAATATGTGCGTGTGTGTGCGTGTGTGTCTGTGTGTCTGTGGCATTGAAAGATAGATAAGTAGATAGAGAGAGAGTGAGTGCAGCAAATATTAATGAGTAATATGATATGAAACCGTAATAATATCACACAATAATCACCCGCTGTATTTAAATCTTGCACATACACCTTTCCACATTACTTTCGCCTTTAACAGTAAATATTTCTGTTAATAGAGGATACATGATGCAATTCAATATTGAATCCTCTGACCAGAATTCCGTAATATTATGGCGCATTAAGAAGGATAAGAAGATTTTTGTTACCAGGAATTGAAGCATAAATGAAAATAACGCGATTACATGAAGAATTTAATATAGTTAGGATGTGCAGTGATTGCTGCTTATAAGTAGAACATTTGCAAAGAATTATTTTTCTTAAATATGCTTGAACTGTTATAAGTTACTTTTAAATGATTCACACCCACAGATCAATACTACCTTTTCTACTAATGTTTAATATCGCCTTTTTCATTTGTATTATTTTCTTAGGATTACTGTAACGAGGCAACAACCAATAACAAATGCAAAGATGTGTTATTTCAACATCTCATGTTTTCTAACATCAGAGAGAGATATCATTCGTTTTATACTTTTTTGCTTTCGATTTCCATTCATAACGAACTTACAAGTTCTGTAAACAATTCTCGTTGAACTTAGTACGTGTTCCATCTTCTAAAATAAGAAATATAGTGCCAGTGTTTCCATCTTTTATTTTGTATTGTTTAGAAATAATTATAACGCTTCATTACACGCATTGAAAAACGGGGAGAAGGACAATTCATATCTCCAAAGGGAGCATATTTGAAAATCACTCCAGTATATTATCGAAGAAGACATAGCAATTCAAAGAAATTCGACAAGTTTTCTGTAAAGATCTATTGTTCCTTAAATTCTGAATTCATTAAAATTATTTGGAATATAAATAGCGTGGAGACAATCTTTTAATCCAAATCATATATTTAAACATGTATATATATATATATATATATATATATATATATATATATATATATATATATATATATATATTAATAGCTATAATATATATATATATATATATATATATATATATATATATATATACACACACACATATCTATCTATCTATCTTTCTATATATATATATATATATATATATATATATATATTAATAGCTATACATATTGTGCACCAGGTCTCTTCAAAAAATGTGGATGGTCCTGCATCACTATAACCAAATCTCATGTGCTGACGGTTTCCTAGAAACTGATCTGCTTGACCCTCATACGTCGAATTCGACGGGAGAGTTGGGTATATATATATATATATATATATATATATATATATATATATATATATATATATAATGTCCTGACGATTGCGTCTAGCATAAAACAGACTGTCGCCTCTAATGTTGATTTCAATGTTCACTTTTATATTTACACACGCTCTATCTCTGATATTGACCACTTTATTCCATAAATATAGCATATTTAAGAATATATATATATATGTGTGCGTGTGTGTATACATGTATATACACACACACATATATACATATATATATATATATATATATATATATATATATATATATATATAGATAGATAGATAGATAGATAGATAAAAATAAAAATAAAAATTTCTTCTTATTTTAGTATATAAATATCTCTCTGTATTTCTGTGATGAGGCATTTTAATTATTTATATTGTTCGGACTTTTGTCCCCAACTTTATTGCTATACGCTTCCATGTGAATATGGCAATAAAGATGAGGACAAGAGTCCGAACAATATAAATAAAGCATATTAGTAGTTTTTTGTTAAATCAATAAATGGACATCCACATTTGATCACCTTTATATTTCCAGTGTTGCCTTATTTTCTGTTCATTAAAATGTGCATTAAAAAATCTCCTGGGAAGAGTAAATAAAATATTTCCCCTGGAAAGTCTGCAGAAGATATTTTGTGATATATCAAAGCCTTTCATGTAACTGAGAAACAGACGAGATATTGTCGCCGTCGCAATGATTTTCACATTATTTTTTTTATCAGAATTCTAGTGATTGAGTTATTATTTTACATTACGAAAATTATACTTTCATCTTTCCTTTAATATATTTTTCGAAGTATTAAGTAAACTATTTTTAGTCACATTAATGTTCTGTAATAAGCAATGATGATCATTGCTTTTTACTGTAAGTTATAGAAAGATGATTTACTTTTCCATATTTACTCGGCGAAATTCAGTTACCTAATTACACCGAGGGAGGCATGTTTAGTACTTCTGTTAACAAGTTCTTACTGAGTCGAGGATTTCTTATGGAAATAGGACGCTAACGTTTGAGTGCTTTAGGTACGTCTGCTAAATTTCAGAACAAGCCTGTGTGAGTTATTCGCATATATGTAATTGGTCAACAACCTGTCTGTGTCTACAAAAAACGAAAAAAAAGTTACCTCAACATATATCAAATAAAAATAATTTTCTATATACATTATTTCAGAGTTTTACCATATATGCATTAATTTAGATTTTTTATACTGTTGGAATAAAGAGAACCGTATAAAAATTTGATTACCAGCGCACCTTTCTTTTGTCTGTATGGACGAACATACCTATTTTGTATCATTCCTGTTTGAATTATTTTGGGAAGAGTGAGAAGTGTGAGAGGCGATACACTAACTTAGTGGATTAAAAATATGCCCTTGAATTTGGTAGCATATTAACTGCGAGGTCAATTTCTCTGTAGATCAGTGTGTGCTTACTTTTAGTAGAAACACTAGGAACTATAACTGAATAAAAACGAGATAACTTTTGTACTTGAATCGTTCATCGCCAACTGCTCTATTCCAATCCCCAGCATTATATCGTAGGCTCCAGCTGTTGTATCTCGTGTTTTCAAAATAACAGAGAGAAATAAATAAGAAAGATAAAATCGTAGGTAAGTAATTAATGGACCTAATGCTAACTCGGTATTTACCCGAGCTCCCCACAGAGCGGGAGGTGGCAAAAGGTCGGTTAAACTTGGGGTTTTCCGACCCCGTTGGCTTGTGCAAAAATTCCCCGTAGACCCCGTAATAACGGGGTCGCATATGTCTATCTCCCCAGGGGAGACTCTGCCTTTCGGCATAGCTTCGTCTGTGTTCCTCTATGCCCGAAGGTATATAGTTCGACAAGCACTAAGAGCTTAGCACGCGGCTAAGACATAATGCTGACTCTCCTCAACTCTGCTTAACTCTGCTTATTTACATAAACGGAGAATTACATTGCTTTATGTTTTATATGACAATAACATTAGACATGTTCAACGGAACCAGAATAATCTACCCAAGAGAGATTGAATAAAAGATCCAGTTCGAAATTTTAAATTACCTGATAAAAGCCGTAAGTTAGATGCTATTGCTGAAACTTTGTGATAATAACAAGAATAATAAAGACAAGAGTCAGTCTGTAAATAAATTAATATTTGCGTTATTCGTAGGTAAATGCTTCTCTTTATATGCCGTGTCTCCTCAAGACATAGGTGATAATGGCTCTCCACAACTTCCTGTTCTTTGTAGATTTTAATAAATTTTGACTGTTAGGTGTCCTAAAATCTGTTCCGCCAATCATTCATACAAACTCACTAAGTATATCAGACGTCTTTCTCCACTGTCTCTCTTGTCTTCACTCTCTCCTGTGAATATCAAATTTTCCAGGCCCTCCCTCTTTATTATGTGCCCTAAAAGCCTCAAATATCTCTTCTTGATGTTAAGTATAAGTTGCCTTTTGCTTTCCATTTTCTTTAAAATTTCGTCGTTATTTCACATGCTTGGTCTAGGAGACTGAAATTAGATTACTTTCACATATGTTGAGTTGATTTGAAAGTAATAAAAAGGAGAATACGATAAAAGTCGAATTGCAAAGGTTAATTCTTTCTGCCAACTGCAATGATTATTGCATTTTATTAGGTGGCAAGGAGAGTGTTTAGCCTTGGATAAAAGGGTGTAGAAGTCTGGTGATGATCTGGTTAACTTTTTATTTACTCAATATCATCTGTTACGTGACATCATAATAAAAAATACCATAAAACTGGATAGGATAGATGTGTTTATTTAATGTCATTTTCGAGCTTTTTATTGGCTGAAAAAGAAATTTATGTTTAGCCGATTTTGAAGATTGTATCTTCAGATGGAAACGAATCCACCGAAGGATCTTTGTTGATTTTGAATTTCCAGCGTGTAACAAGCCATCATATGAAAAACTCCAGTATTTAAAAAAAAAAAAATTTAATATCACGACTCTTGCAAATATAATACTCTGAAGAATTTGTAATTAGATCTGTGAGGAAAATAGACATTTCCTATCTAAGAAACGTCTCTATATCTCGTTCATTTACATAGCAACACGAATTCCTTTGAAAGTTACTCAGCGTTTAGTGAAACTGGCCTTATAGCAGCATATTTAATGTTTTTTTTTGTCTTAACTTATCCATACACTGGAATTTTAAGTGTTTAGTATTTGCTAAATATAGGTAGGTTCTATACCTGCTTTCATTCTAATTCCAAATAATAAATTCTTCTTTGGAAAAGGTTTATCTTTAGTCGTATTTATTGGTACACTTGGTAGAGGATGTTGATTTTCTGTACAATATTATTCTAATCCCGTCTATGAATATGTCGTCTGTATAGTCCCACATATCATCAAAAAATTGACCTCGTGAAGGAAAGCAGTATGGTGGTCTTCTATTGATAGATTCGTTTGGAGAATCGTAACGAATGATTAAATAGCCAGTTGCCATCATATTACATCTGTGTTTTGTAAGTCCGCATAGTTTAGGATAAGATTAAATAGACTGGTGATATTATTGTATTTAACTCTTGTACTCCTGACGAGGTGTAAATGTTTCGGCATTGGGGTACTCGCCAGATATGATATATTAAATGTTCATATCATCTATGCTAAAATTGTTACAAATGATTCAAACACCAAAGTATTTGATGTTTAACGACTGTGGAATTTTGCTAATACAACAATTGTGGGATTAATTTTATTAATGATATTATTCATCTGTTATAGTCATGTAAAATGTTTGAAAACTTTGAAAAATTACAAAATGTTACAGTGGAAACGTTTCTTCCTTTGTCTTCGTTTCTATTCAAATTGTAGATTCGTTTAATATATGTTAGATTCAGAAATAATATTGAGAGCGGTATATTAGAATTTTGTCTCGCAACCTCCAATAAAAGAGTTAATAGAAATTAGGATTCTGAAAAAAATAGATCATATTTATTTACTTTATGTAAGAAAATACATGTAGAGATCGACGAAATCATTTAATTAATTATTATATTTTAATCACTTTATTTTTTTGATTTCACTGGTTAATCTGCACAACAAAAACTAAAAGAAATATATATAACATATGAATATTATTTTTAGTCAATTCCAAGAACATTAAACACACACAGCCACAAGCACATACACACACACACGTATATATATATATATATATATATATATATATATATATATATATATATATATATATATATGACTGAAATAGAATCAAATAAGAAACGCTTATAAATTTAACATATCTCATTTTATTTAAGCTTCATATATATATATATATATATATATATATATATATATATAATATAACATAAAAGACTCAAGCACTAATATTCCATGGTTATAATTTATTACATTGGAATCATAATCACGATCCAATTCATCACGCCTACAATTTCAAAAAGCAAGTTCAGACTTTTTAGCTGACTATAACAGATGAATAAACTTAATTATATTAATAATCCCATTAGCATTGCATTAGAAAATATCCACAGCCATTATACATCAAATACTTTGGTGTTTGGATGATTTGTAACAATTTTAGCATAGATGATAATGACATTTAATATATAATGTCTGGCGAGCACCCCAATGACGAAACATTTACATTTGAATTTGTAGGTCGGATGAATTGGATCGGGATTACGATTCCAATGTAATAAATTATAACCATGGAATATTATTTTTTGAGCCTTTTATATTATATTCTTACCTCTGTTCTACCTGGATTCTATCCTATTGGGAATTCAAATATATATATGTATATATATATATATATATATATATATATATATATATATATATATATATATATATATATAAAATATATATATATGTATGTATGTATGTATATTTTGAAAAAAATACATAAGAAATGACAAGACATTTGCTTGTTTAGAACGAAACGGTTATACGATTCAAATAAAATATAAAATAGATATACTTAAAATATAATTTGAAAAATCGGAATCTTTCCCGTGGTGCGCTGTCCACTTGGATTCATCTGCTAGAAAATATCAAGGAAATATTGAAACCTAATGCCACCATCAAAATATTGCTTAATAGTAACTAAAAACGGCAATATTTAGTTTGATATGTCATATTAGATACATTTGGTTTATGGCGTGCTTCATTTGCATCATGTTTATTCCTTGGTGATCCGTCTCTTAGGCGATACTTTCTCATTGTATTAACGCTGTGAGCTCAGTGGTAACGCTTTCCCTTACAAAACGGTAGAACGATAATTTCTGAAAACAACCTCATGCAAAATATTGTGCAGCTCCACATCAAACCGAACTTACTTCAAATGATGTGTTTTTTAGGAAGGTGAATAAATAAAGTTTTTTTTTTTTTATTATATCAGTGCATTTATATAAGTTCATTCCAACTTTTATTCCCATGTGATGCATGAAGCGTCAAGTTACACATTTTCAAAGTAAGTTATGGTAGACGAAAATTATTTTTTCATCACCTTATTTCCAGATATTATGTGCTTAAAGTCGTTGTTAGTATCTAGATAGATGACCGCTTGAGAATTCCAGGTGGTGTATACCTTGATGTGCGGGTGGTGCAAGGGCTAACGCCTGCAATTTGGAAATCGGAAGTCCAATTTCTAATTCCGTTATATTCACTTACGCACAAATACTGTTGGGGAAGGGATGAACCCACCGCTTATCCCCCCAGCTATAGGTTAATTAGTACCACTTCTATCAATGAATTCATTATTATCTCGAAAAAATATTTACAATCCAAAAATATTTTCTGTCTTAAATAACTGCAAAGGGTTGTTAATTTAAAAAAAAATAAAGAAAAGCAAATCAACTAAACAAACTTTGTTGCTATGTTGACTTTGGTTAGACATCAAACACGATCTGATTGTTTCTTGTGTTGCTGTTAACATGCATTAAGACATTCATATATCATATAAAAATACGCTATAAATATCAAGCATTTCCTTCAAATGGATGACAAATGCGCTGAATTATCTTGAGATGGTTCTCGTGGAACAAGTCACGTCCTTAGATTAAATTTACCTTTAAATGATCACAAGCAATAACAGATGGTGAATGCAAGTATGCTAATTATCTAGCACGATTTTGACGATCAGTAATATTATAACTCCCAAAATGATCTATCTGCAGATTACATAGATAAAAGATAAAGGCTAAACGGAAAGATTATGGCATGTGTTTTATGTCCGCAGATTTTCGAACCTCATTAAAGAAATACAGACAAGGAACTGCATATGTGTTGGCTACATACCTAAAATTCTTAGAAATTCCGGCGATATTTACTAATTAAAAAAATTATCTGTCTGCTCAGTTCTGATCTTGGGAACTAAGCAATTTCAATATTTATCTCTTTAAAGTATAAGGTAAAGTAGATTCTAAAATTTCTTCTAGATAAGTAGGAACAAACGCGTCCATTATTTGGATATCTGCATAATTATGTCAACAGAATGTTTACCTTTTTATGAAATTAGGATTTACCTTTTTATGAAATTAGGATTTACTTGAACTATCACTAGAGTATCTAGCTCAATATTCCTCTTATTCAGCTGTCGCAACGCATAATAAAAACGTTTGCTTTTTTTACGGAATTGTCACATAATATATGAAATTGTTAGTTAACTTAAAAACACAGGTACACATACACTTATTGGACTGAGAATTACCGCCAGTCAAGAGGAGGCACTGTTCCTTGAACTTAAACCTGAATTCAAGTGGAACTCGTACATACGAGCCATCGCTAAAGATGCAGATAAAATGATCGGCTTCTTGTACCGCTGCCGTAAATACGTACATAGCTCTTCCTGCTATCCTCTACATTTACAACAGCCAAGTCGGGCCAGAAATATCTCATGTTTACATTTGGGCTGGAGCTGCTCAGACATTTCACTCCAGCTTCGACAGAGTCTAAAAGTTGTCCGAGTTTTGTGACAAATTATTCCCCTCCTCTCCCTACCTCTGACTCACAGGTGGGATGAGGCAAGACTCTCGCTGTTCTATAACTACTTCCATGGAATTGATTGGATGAATTACATTCCTTGTCTCCACCAATTCTAACATTCATGACAAGGATACGTCATGTCACATATATTGTAGCAAACCAGACACATTCCCTCCGTATTCCATCGTTGAGAAGTAAGTTCCACTCGAACAGCTTCTTCCCGCGAACAACTGCCCTTTTGACACTAACCCCAAGACGATATTTTCTCGATCATTACAATAATAGCCTTTTCAAGTCTAGGTTTAACGGTTACCTTCCCTTCCTATCCGTAAAACTTGCTCCTTTACGTAACTGTCTACCACGAGTGGTCCCCGGGCTTGATATAACATGAATCTTACTGTAAAAAAGATAAAGAATGGAGACTTATACACAAATTGAAATAAATGTACACATTAAAAAGATATTACATGTATCAAGCAAAAGAACAATGTGTTTGAGGTATTCTAGTTCCAGGTGATTTGTGCCCCAGATCACATATTTCTGAAATCGTAATGAGGACTAATATGAAAAGGCTATGGTTAAACATTGTTTTACGTATGATACTCTGTATAATATCTATTACGCCGTATTTATTCATCTGGTAATCGAATATGGGACTAGATATTAGGTTGGTGCAAAAATAATGTCGTTTTCTCACATAGTAACGTATGTGAGAAAACGACATTATTTTTAATAATAATATATACACATATGGACAGAGGACTACTTGCAGGTGAAATCAAACTACCACCGCCATATGTCCTGGGGTCAGTCCACTTATCTGTGAGATTTATACAAATATATTGAATGGCTATTATGAAATGGAAGTGAACAATTTCTTCACCTTCTCAAACACGCGAATGAGTGGACACTCACACAAATTGATGATAAAACAGTAGCAAGACCCAAATTCTTTCTACCGAGATTAATAGACAGATGGAACTCTTTATTTAGTGATGCTATGAATGTAGCAACACGCTATTTTAAAAAAAAAGACTGAGGATCGTGCATAAACAAACGGAAAGACTATCGGCTAATTCTAATTCAAATAGATGCTACAAGCATATTTGTTGATGGGAATATAAATTGAATATTTAGCTCAAGATATAAGTGAATGTAGTTGAATTAGATAAATTAGTGTAGAATATTTTCGACACAAACCAGCCGGTGACAAATATTATACCTTTTCATATTGTTAAATAATTCATTTGATGAAAAGATAATAATACAGGATATCCCCCAAAATTTGACATCATTTCACAGGCAAATTATTTTGGCAATTCTTGTTGAAATAACTACAAATATTTACAGAATGTATGTTTAATGGAAGGGGGCAGCAAGTGCTTATACACATATATATATATGAGAATCTGCAAGTGAGATGGATCGGACGTGGTTGGGATGCAGACAGTTTTCTGATGAATTGGCAGCCGGAGTCACTGGACATGTCGCCCTGTAACTTTTTTATTGAAATATGTAAAAAGACTGGTCTATGACCCCTGCCTCTTCCTGCCAGCTTTGATGAACTCAAGTAGAGAATCACTTCCACACTGGATATTACATGAGACATACTACAACGTGTTTGGCAAGAGCTTAACTACCGATTTGACGTGTGCCCTGTCGCAGGCTGTTATCTTGAAAACTACTAATTCTAGATCAATGAAATTGAACTGTTAAGGTGTTGATCATCATAACTTTATTATGACGTTCATGACTTAAACTGTTCAATTACATTCAGCTAGCATTAGTAAAATCATGTCATTTTTTGGGGGCATCCTGTACTTCAATCTTTCACAAATATTTCTAATAATTCTCGAAAGTTCATCCTATTTTCTTAGTATTCAACCACATCATACAGATTTAATGACCGAGCAATCCAAAAAGTATTTCCAGCAGAAAAAAAATGTAATAATATTATTCCATTAAAGAGAAAACAATTAAAACATATTTTAATAAAACAGCAGACAAAATGACAACCCCCGCAACGTGAAGGTAATAATTAATGAAAAGGAATGTATAAAAGCATATGTGACTGTTATCCCAATGCTACTAAGAGAACCAGAACCAGAAGACGACGATTATATAACTAAACTGCGCAGACATAATGTACACATATTGCGTTTTTTATCATTAAATAACATTTATGTGACTGACGCATAATTAATGTTTTTATTAGTAGCGAAAGAAAAACATGACAGAATTATATGTAATTATATGTAATTTTATATAAGACAGGTTTTATAAATTTCTTCTTGAAATAGTAAAACTCACATTACTCAGTTGAAGGCGTTGATGATGCAGGCAAAATATTTTCTAAGATATTGAGTTTCAGGAGATGGGAAACCTGATAATGAACCTTAATAACAGTGATAACGTCGTGGTGCTAAGCAGTTAGCGCTTCACTTCTTCAGACACGCGATAAGTACGGACCTATATCCAGTAAAACCGCTTATGGAAAACATAAAACAATTTGGCTGTTTAGCGTACACCCCACGCATTGTGTGTGTGTATATATATATATATATATATATATATATATATATATATATATAGATAGATAGATAGATAGATAGATAGATGTTGGGTATCTTTCTATTTGCTTGGGTGGTATTTGACTTTCGCTTTGGCACTAGCGTCTGGGTTGAACGGATGAGTGGAAAGAGATGGTGAATTTTTATTTGTTTGTACGCGCTTTCCTCCAAGATAGCCCGATCAAAATGGTGTAGAAAACAAACATATTTTCAGAGCCAATCCTACCATCTGGGCTTCTCAGTAAAGAGGGTGACTGCAGTGTAATCTACAGATAGTGATCTCCTGCTATTCACTGCGATCTCGAGGTTTATTATTAGTCGAATATTTGTCTATACGCAACGGAATCTAATATCGATATAACGTTTGCACTTAATGTTTACTTTATCATTGGGACCAAGTGCCAGCATGGCATTACTTCTGTAAAGACATGTTCCCAATAAGATAATGTTGAAAGCTATAAAGAATTTGGGGATTTTGTAAAATAAAATTTATAGTAGCTGATAATGAAGTGTAAGTTTAGATTTGAATAAAATAATCATAGGACTAGTAAGGATTTACATAGCTTAGTAATTACCATATTTTATTCCCCTGTCTATTTAGTATGCAGGGCATCATTTGAATGTTATTTTAGTCTGAGGATTGAAATAAAACATTGACAGATCAGTTCTTTGTAATCCATTAACTATCTAGTCATTCCTTCAATATTTTATCAACAAGAGATCCACCAATGGTAAGAAGTGTCAGGAAATTTATTCCAAATTGCATAATGTCAATTAGTCCAAACTGAACATGAAATTTTCTACTGAGAATTGCGAATTGTTTTAATGATTCGGCTATTAGAATTGCCATTTTGAAATTCCAGAATATTGATGATACTGAAAAATAACTGCTATGTGACTATACTTTGAAAAATTCCTAAGAAATAAATGTCTAATATATCACATAAATAAACATAATGAAAAATTCAAGTTTTTTTTTAATGCATACATATACATACAATTATGGATAGGCTAACACAAATGTACATAACCACATATCAGTTCAGGTTAAAGTATAAAGATAAATATAGACACGGGTGCGTTCTCGTGGGCGCACACATACACACACACCGAGTGTCAGAGCAAAATTGTCCAAATCGTGTAAGAGCTAAATTGCCAATTGTTAGATTCAACTTTGAACACTTGTAATTTAGAAATGATTAAAGATATATTACTTGAATTCTCTGAGATTTTATAACACTACTCGAGTCTACATTGAATAATAAGAATGTATTTAGCTATAAGTTTAAATAATTATCCCTATTCATGATGTGATATTCAGATCCAGTTTTCATATCTACTGTTAATTTTATATAAAAATTTCACCGTTTTCTTTATTGTTCTTGAATGGAATTTGAAGATGGGAATCAGATTATGGATGTTTGTACCATTACTAAAGGCCTGAATAATCTTTTTAGTCTCACCATTGCTCAGTTGGGAAGACACAGTGGAGCTGACACAAAATTATTCTAACATGTTCTCTTTCTAACGGAATAACTGAAACCGCTTTTCAGTAATTCTTACGGCAAATGATGTGAAGATGTTTAAAAGTCTTATCTGAAAACCTGGAAAAAACAAACTCATTTTTAGATATTAAGCATTTTTTGGGATAGAAAATTATCCCATGCTGTTACGCAATTTGGACAATATTAATCTTACACACGATATATATATATATATAATTACACATATATGTCTAATCAACGAAAGTGAATAGTGAAATAGTTTGCCTGATCTAATTCAGTTTCCATACATTTTATGTTTCTGTTTTTATCATTGGTATTTTTAATTATCTCACATTGTCATAACTGAAAACTGACCATAATTTTATTTAAAAATATTTCTTTAATTAAAAGAGTAAAAAAGCAAAATAGAAGAAAATTACTAAAGCGAAATTGTACTTATTGTTAATTATCGAAGGCAGATTGGCTTCAAGCTTCTTGCAAAACTTCATATTTTCTAGCAGATCTTATCTGATAACAATGTGGGATAATTAAAACCAGAAACGATTTAAAAAAAAAACGAAGAGGACTGTGTTAGATCGTCTAGATTTAAAATTTTAAAGCTCAAAATGCAAATTCAGCGTTTCCACATCTCTAGCGGTACTCCGCGTTACAGACATACGACCGGCGTTCGAATTCAAATCTACACATTCCCCTCGTTCGGATATAATGTTAATCGATATCTGCTGCCTTGATCCCTGATTCTTCTTTTTATACCGATCTGTTCTTCTTCTTTTTGTCCTTTCTCCACCCCTATCCAAGCTTTCCCCTTACTTAAATCTCTGTATCTCCTTGCGTACCAGTGGTACTCCCGCCTTCCTTGGAGTGAAATGCTTAAAAGAATATAATTATATCAATAATAAAAACAAAAAAAAAAAAAAACTCAATGAATTCCAAGAGGATGAAACGCGATACGCAATATTATTACACATTGTCATTTAATTAACATTCTTCTCATATCGAGAAATTTATATATCATATCCTCCCATATGTATTATCAAATGTGCAATGAAAGAATTGTCGTATAAATGACGCAGGAAGGGAAATAAAATTGACATCTCATTTTAATATATATATATATATATATATATATATATATATATATATATATATATATATATATATCAAAATTATATAAAAAAATATCTTGAAATACAAAAAAGTAAATTTATTCAATAAAACCGCCATTAGCTTCAATTACGACCTCCAGATGACATCGGAATCTGCTGCAACTCTTCTGACCGGTTTCCTTGTTAATGTTGCTGAATGCTGCCATAAACCTTTGCCTTCAGCTCATCTTTGGTGTTACATGAAATGTTGCTGGTCTCTCGCTCAACTGCACTACACATGGTAATTAAGGTGGATGCAGTGTGATGAGTTCAATGGCCAGGTAGATGGGATGATGCAGTTGCAGGAATTGTTGGATGACCATGACTGGATTCTCATGCTTGAGTGGCATCGTGCAGATTCCTGTTGCCAGACATAGGATATTCCAGCAGTGACTATCTGTTATGGAGTCCACCCTTTTCTGATATAAATGGACTCGTCCTGCTGCCATAAAATAGCCACAGTCAGTCAAAGATGAGAGTAGAAGTGTAGAGGAACAGCGTGGAGAAAGAGAGTGGAAAGTACATAGACACTGTGATTGAGTTGACGTTAGAAGTCAGTTACAAGGACGCCCGACTCTAAGGAAGTTTACTTCGAGACTGTATATAGCGATCTTTGATTAATACTAACCGGCGTTCCTGGATTTTACTAACAGCATTACCTTTTGTATTTTGTGTAAATACATTTAATTTCTTAGTTTAAATACTTGCGTTTGTCATTTATTGGAGACCGATTTTTCATGCGGAATCAACAACAACTTGGCGAACGAGGATTCGAAACTCACGCGGATAACCCACCACAACAACTTGGCAAAAAAGGATTCGAAACTCATGCGGATAACCCACAACAACTTGACGAACGAGGATTCGAAACTCACACACGGAAAGAAAAAAACTTTTCGTACGTCTAACAACAAATAACTTGGCGAACAAACGCGGAAAACTAATCAACAGAAGAAAAATCCTTCCCTCGTCGTTCAACAACAATTAGCGACAATGTCGAGGAGTAAACATACATGAAATTGAGTTATCATGGAAGATTTTAAAAATATGTTGTTAGAACTGATTAGACACCAAAAGGAGCAACAATTACAAATACAGAAATGCCAAAATGATCAACAGTTACAGCTACAAGAAAAATGGCAAAAGCAAATATTTCAAACGCAAAAGGAAAATCAAGATAGACAAACAGAGCCCCAGGAACTAATATTGAAAGTAGCAGGCAGCAAACAATTAGATATTGAAAAAGAAGCAACATTTTCGCAAGACGCGGTGTTGAATACCATAGAGATTTTCAAATATTCTCTAGATGAGGACAAAAATTTTGTAGATTACTTCAGAAGACATCAAGACATCTTTAACATAGACTGTCAAAATTGGACAGAAGCAAAAAAGCTACGTCTATTGCTTAGAAAATTAGGAACTGAAGAATATACAAAGTTCGTGGATTATATCTAGCCAAAAAAGACGAACGAATTAAAATTTGATGAAGCAGTACCATGTCTTAAATAACTCTTCAGCCCCAAAACATCACTCTTCCATAGGAGGTGGAAATGCCTTAACCTGGTAAAGGGCGATAATGAGGATTATTCCACGTTTGCCGCAATCGTAAATAAACGTTGTGACGACTTCAAACTAGTGGAATTAAAACCGGACAATTTTAAATGTCTCATCTTTGTTCAAGGGCTAGGTTCTACAAAAGATAGCGAAATGCGTAGAAGAATGCTTGCAAAATTACAAAATGAACCAGGTCTAACATTACAGCAATTATCAGAAGATTGCCAGAGATGTTTAAGCATAAAGAAAGACGCAAGGGACATTGAAGAATCAGCTGTATCCCATATATGTAAGTTAAATAAAAGTCTACGTTCTTCACCCTCCCCGGAAAGAAAACTAAAATTTTACAATGAAAAAAGATTCTCACCCTCCCCGGAAAGAAAAATAAAATATTATGATAAGAGAAAAAATACAACATACAGGACAAATTATGACGGATATCGAAACAAATATAAGCCCCCTCCATCAGCATGTTATCGATGTGGAGGATTACATTGGAACAAGGATTGCCGCTTCAGATATAAAAACTGTCATGAATGTGGAAAAAAAAGGCCACAAGGCATCCCAATGTAGAAATAGAAAATATACTAATAGAATAAGAGCTACAAGGATGAATAATGATGACAACACCAATGTAAGGAAATATGTAGAACTGGAAATTTTAAACAAAAAGATTAAATTACAACTGGATTCGGGTTCCGACTTCACGATAATCAACTTACAAACATGGAAAAAACTCAGCAGACCTACTATGTTACACACTCAAAAAATTGCCAAGTCGGTTACAGGCAAACGAATAAAATTTGAGGGAGAAATAATAGTGAATGTTAAATTTCACGGCAAAACAAAAAACCTTAAGATATACGTCATGAAAGATACTGAAAATTTAGTAGGTATCGACTGGATGCAGAAATTCAACGTTTGAGACCTACCTATCAACTCGTTTTCCAAAAAGTTAGAGGTTGAACCATCAGCTACCATAAAATTGAAGGGAGAAATATACAAGCAATTTCCTGAGGTATTTTCAAGTGGGATGGGACGATCCAACAAATTTAAGGCCAAAATAGAATTAAAAGAAAACGTCCAGCCAATTTTCAGAAAGAAGCGAAATTTACCGTTTGCTACTATAGAAAAAAATAGACAAATAATTAGAGAGACTTGAACAAACTGGGATTTTATCTAGAACAGAGTTTAGTGAGTGGGCCGCGCCGTTGGTTTACGTAAAAAAGAAGCCAGGAGAAATTCGCGTATGCGCAGATTTTTCGACAGGACTCAACAAGGCAGTAAAAGACCACCATTAACCATTACCGAGCCCAGAGGAGGTATTTACAAAGCTCAACGGCGGGATGATATTTTCAAAAATAGATCTTAGTGAGGCTTATTTACAAATCCCAGTACAAGAAGAGAGTACGAAAATCCCTTGCATTAATACGCACAAGGGATTGTATAAATTCAACAGACTACCATTCGGAGTAAAAGTTGCTCCTGCAATTTTTCAACAAACAATGGACACAATATTAACTCCCCAAAAAAAGGGATTTAAGGAGGGGGGTGTTTTGGGATCCACCCTTTTCTGATATAAATGGACTCGTCCTGCTGCCATAAAATAGCCACAGTCAGTCAGGGAAGTCTGAGTCTGAAAGTAGAGGAACAGGGTGGAGAAACAGAGTGGAAAGTACATAGACACTGTGATTGAGTTGACGTTAGAAGTCAGTTACAAGGACGCGCGACTCTAAGGAAGTTTACTTCGTGACTGTATATAGCGATCTTTGATTAATACTAACCGGGGTTCCTGGATTTTAGTAACATCATTACCTTTTGTATTTTGTGTAAATACATTTAATTTCTCAGTTTAAATACTTGCGTTTGTGCTTTATTGGAGACCGATTTTTCGCACGGAATCCACAACACTATCTAGTGAGTTTTCCGAGCTACCGTACATTTGTGATCACCATATTTGACTCATTTAACACTTTACGAAGACATCTTCTTGCCTCCTGGCAGTACTACCTCCTTAAGCCACTTGATGTAGGCCTCCGTGTTGAGTCTGAAGCCCTCACCAACAAATTCAAGTGTTCTTTTCTTATCAGAACGATCAGAGTGAGTTTTAAGATCTGACGTACCTTTATAATCGCCATTAGAATCATGCTACTTTTTCCGAATGTTCTGCACTGTCCTCAGATTGACAATAAAACACTGAAATATTGGTATTGAAGTTTCCGGCACGAATGCCAAGCAGTATATTATGTCGTTTCCACATTTATGGCGGAGTGAATTGCATAATGCTCCTCTTCTTCTGACAGACGGTGCCTACGTGGCCTTACTATACTGCGCAGCCGAAAAATAAAAACAAAACAACGCGCATGTGCGAAGTAAAAATTATAAAATTGCGACAATTAACTCATCGTACTGTTTGAATATATATATATATATATATATATATATATATAAGAAATATAGTCTTAAGGTGTGCTATATTTATGGAATAAAGTGCTCAATATCAGAAATAGAGCGTGTGTAAATATAAAAGTGAACATAGAAGTCAACACTTAGAGGCGACAGTCTGTTTCATGCTATGTGGCCTGACGATTGCATATAGCATGAAACAGACTGTCGCCTCAAAGTGTTGACTTCTATGTTCACTTATATATATATATATATATATATATATATATATATATATAATTGTCGCCATTTTATAATATGTATGTACACCCTAAGTCAAACCACCCTCCATCTATAATTAAGCATATACCCATATCAATAGAGAATGAATCGCCATGAACTCAACTAATAAGGAAATATTCCAACAACACAGTAATTATTATAACACAACCCTTTACATTTGAATTGTTGGAGGCCTTTTTCAAGACAAACAACCAGGTTAGTTTTGTCGGCGACAATAGATTTGTTTTTGAGGCAGGAGTAAATAGTAGTGTCGTCCGCATAGATGCCTACTTGGGAACCTATGATATCAGAATTACCGTTCCTTGATATACTCATTTCATTGGTTAAGTTTCCTAACAAGTTGAATTGTAGGAGCACATTTTATCAATTGTCGAAAAAACTCAAATGTAAGGAATTCCTGAGAAAGAGATTGTATGTATTGTTGTATGTATTGTTGAAAATCTGATGAAACAAGTAGAATAATTTAGGCGAGAGAATAAGAAGACTCCAAATGACTGGAAAGTTATAATCTTCAAAATCGTGAAGGAATACGGCATATTGAAGAAGAAAAAGAAGAAAAAAAAGATGATGATGATGAAAACAACAAAAATAATAATTATAATACTTCTGCAAAAAATTACAGTTATCAAATTAATTCCCTAATGAATACATACTTCTCAACTAATTTTACATGGGTCAATAAATTTCCTGTTATTCGTGTTTTATTTTAGGACAAAACATCAATTTCAAGTATAAATAATGCAGGTTTCTCTGGAAAGGAAAGAGCACAACATGAAAATTTCAAATGGGATATTTGTAGCAAGTAAATTTATTTACGTATCTGAACCACCGAAACTGAATGCGCATTGAGATAGCTAAAGAAGTTTTAGTAGAAGCGTAGTAACGTATTAAGAAACGTGAATAATTTGTTTGAATCAGAGAAAGATTAGTGAACTGTTATGGAAAATCACGCTTACTATATGGAAATAAATGTTTGATAATCTCGTCAAAGATGAAGAAGAGATTCGAAACAACAGAATCAGTGGTTCTAGAGAAAGTTGCTGTGAATACCAAAAAAAGACTAAATTAACTAAGAGCTACAAAGATTCTTTTGTTCTAACGTAGGTATACCCCAGTACATTATCCTAGGTCCTATTTTGTTTTTAATTCGCATTAAAGACTTTCCAGATTACATTAGATCTC
>OZ010571.1:125051180-125086180 GCA_963932145.1 Acanthosepion lycidas
TGTACATCCCCCAAACAACAGTATACAGTAAAATTATACATATATATATATATATATATCTATATATATATATATATATATATATATATATATATATATATATATATATATTAAGCATTTCACCCCAAGCAAGGCAGGGAGCCACTAGGACGCAAGGCGTTACAGAAAATTTAGACCAAGAACAGATAGGAGTGATAGAAGAAAGGATAAGGAGGAGGGTAGTGGAAAGATCAAGGCAACTGGAGATGTCGATTGACATTACACTTGAATAGCTGGTGATTATAGCTCTCAGGGAAACGGGAATAGGGAAGGGAGTTTCACAGGCAAGAGGTGCGAGTCATGAAGCTATTGGAGTAGAAGAGATGCCTACATTTAGGAGTTTCGACATGAAGAGATGGCTACATTTAGGAGTTTTTTAGGTTGAGAGCGGGATGCCAGCCTCGTAGGTCGCTTAAACTCATGACGTCTGGGAACCAGCGAATGCAGCTCCTCGGAGCAATTTCCATGAAAGTATTTGTAGAAAAGACATATATATATATATATATATATATATATATATATATATATCATGGTATTGTTTATATATATATCATCAGGGTGTTGTTTATTACAATTCCCTGATGATGAAATTGCTACGTCGAAAGTACTCTGAAATAAAAAAAAAAAAACAATATGTATGAATACGGCAATTTTCTATCCTCCTCTAATATTGACACCACACCAAAAAACCTATCCGTGAATATATACAAACTAAATGTATAAATTTCCAACAGAGTATTCCCTGAAAAAAAAAAAAAACAGTTCCTTTCCATCTTTACATTTTTTCACTACATCACACACAGAAAATTAATGCATCTTATGAAAAGATTATAATGGAAAACTTATTTTTACTGAAAACACTCAGACGCACTAGGTTGAAAATAAGAAAAAAATAACCGCCTATATACTTTCGAAGGTGACATGTTAAACTTATTTTAAAAAAATAACTTTAGAAATCTGTTGTAACCTAGAAATGGTTATGAATTAGGAATAACCAAAACAGATGTTGGAAATGAAATGGTAATATATATAACATAAAATATTATACTCGCCAGCGGCGTATAGTAGATAAATCACTGCTACTGGTGGACTATTAGACAGCATATACGTACATTTGACATTCCTATAGGCGCCTATGACGCTGCTCACATAGCTGATTTAGTTGATGTCTGTATATTAGATAGTCTTAGGAGAATTATTTATTCTAAAAAAAGTTATAGAGATGATGGATTTATTTTAATCCAACATAGTCATTATCCACTATCTTCTAGCATACGGAAGGTGATAAGGGCTTTCATTTGGATTTAAACCTAAAATCTCATCTAACCTTAAAATAGTTAATTTCTTAGATACCACGTTCAACCTTTCTAACAAAAGTTTTATACCATTTCGAAAGGACAAACACCTATTTATATTAATGTCACTTCCAGCCATCCAGATTTAATAATTAGGCAAAATCCTAACACTGTAAATACTAGAATAGAAAAACTCTAAAAAATTATTATTCCTGCACAAACAACATGTATATTATTATTGAATTACATAAAAATAAAATATTGAAATCATTTTATTAGACCAAGATATCAGATAACAAGCACATCTGCAATTGTAGAACAAAAGCCAATTACACAGTTAGAGGTGTTTGTAATACAGACGATACTGTATAAAAAGCTACCATATTGATAGGAAGTGACCGACTAAGAATTCTATTTTCACGTATTTCACGCGGTAGATTCTATCATAGTCAGACTTATATCATCATGCAAATCCACAATTTTCAGCCAACCAGCTATAATCTATACTATAATATTTAACTATAATCGTCCACAGATCACCGTAAATTTAATTAGAAATATTAAGATTCTGCCATTTAATATAGCATTCAGCCTCTGTGCCTCTGTATTAGACGCCATTGGAAGTTGCTTTCTTGAAAGCAAAAAAAAAACAAACACACACATATATAAATATATATATATATATATATACACACATAAACGTATCTCTCTTTCTTTCTCGCTCTCTCTCTCTCTCTATCTATCTATCTATCTATCTATCTATATATATATATATATATATATATATATATATATATATATTAGCTGGTGCAAAAATAATGTCGTTTTCTCACATATGTTACTATGTGAGAAAACGATATTATTTTTGCACCAACCTAATATATATATATATATATATATATATATATATATATATATATATATATATATATATATATATATGTATATATATATATATATATATGTATGTATGTGTGTGTGTTTGTCTGTGTGTGTGTTTAAGGAACATAATAATATTGATAATTATTTATTGTACATTTTATTTGCAATAAGCCTTTCGACCAAATAGAAGTATGATGAGAAATGACGTTAAAACTCGAAATTTCGGAAAGCTTGTGGACATTCTCAGTGATAAATGAGTTTTAAATCGACTTTCGGGTGTGGGTAAAAATTTTCGCATGTGTTATATTACTGATACAATCAAATCCAATATATATATATATATATATATATATATATATATATATATATATATATATATATATATATATATATATATACTGACAATTTCTCACCTAGATAAATAAGTTGCTGTAATTGCGACCCACCCAGGAAAAACGGATCGTTTGTTCAGATTTGGTGAAATGTTTTGGCTCGACTACATACAGAGTACGTTAGTTTTATTATCTGTGTGGGGGATAAGAAACTTTCACATTCAGGCAAGATTGTAATCTGTTTAATATCCCTTTATTTGTACTTAGATGATCGTTCCTCTTTATTTGGTATTTCAATTGCTTGTTGTAAACAGGACAGAACAATATTTTCACAGCTGTTATATCATGTAAAATGGCAGGGCGAGATCGTACACCCACTCACATGAAAATCTCTCTCTGTATTCTTAGTCATAGATTTTCGATTGCGAATCCTCTCATGTGTTCAATGCCCCGTCAAAATGTTGGCGATCTCTTCATAAAATCCGTCCCTTTGTAGCTCTTTCTAAGAGTTATGTTTTTTTATTATCCCTCCTAATTCCAGTCGTTTCATCATATTATTCTCTGATTTCCAGTGCAACTCATGCCTTCAGTATGTCCTGTGGGTGTGAAATTCTTCAAAATCTTTTTCTTCATTATGTTCTCTAAATCTTTCAAATCTATCTTTCTTCTTCTATATAAAAGTGTCCCTTTTATGAAATATAATTTCAAAGGAAGATTTCTCTCCTATCACACTCGTTGTTTTTGAACTCATGAGTAAATATTTTATTTCTCTTATATACAAAATATACATTTTTGCTCAATGATATTTTGTGAAGATGAAAACGTTTACAAACTAAATTATATTCTTTAATAAGTTTGAGTTTTCTTGTGAAATGATTTGATTATTGTTTGTGTTTATATGTAGCATATATCGACACCGACCCCCCCATATATATATATATATATATATATATATATATATTATAATTTTATATAGAAAAAAGTTTACGCACTACAAAATGCAAGACATCATTATCATTGCTTCGGATATACATATATATATATATATATATATATATATATATATATATATATATATATATATATATATATATATATATATATATGTCTGTGTGTGTGTGCGTGTGTGTGTGCGCGTTTGTCCTTTGCGTATAATTATTCTTATAGTTTTCATTTAGAATCCAAATAATTTATTATTAATTTAGTTTTGGTTTAATACGTGGTCCAATACTTAGTCTACGGACAAAATATTTGACTTCTGAATAAGTCTGTTTTTTCCACATCACCCTTTGTCATGCCGTAATTATAAGAATAATTTTACTTTCTTTCCGCAAGTCATATACTTGCGGATAAAGACAAAATTCATAATTCTACTGTCGGAATAACTGATAGTTTTCAACAAATGCGCCAAATGTCTTCACAAATAAAAAAGGATACGATAAAGAGACTCATTATGTTAAAGTGAAAGCCAAGTTTTAACTTCGGTTGATTCCGTTTGGGACTGTTTACGTTGAAAGTTGCGAAATATATTAAGGACTATACTAATATTAATAATAGCAACAATAACAATAATACTACTACTAATAATAAAATAATAAATACTCTGATGATACACTTGTGTGTGTGTGTGTGTGTGTAATAAAATACAATAAAAAAGCTCAAACACTATTATATTCCATGGTTATAATTTATTTCATCGGAATTGTAATCTCGATCCAATTCATTAGCCCTACAAATTCAAAAATATATGTATATTAACCACTGATATTATCAATATATATATATATATATATATATATATATATATATATATATATATATATATATATATATATATATATAATATGTCGCAGATATAGTGCTTGTGTTAATAAAACAGTACTCGATGTAATGAACGAGTGCTATAAAATATATATTAATGAATATATATTTTTCCCTCACACAGCTCAACGCAATATTCATGTGCTGAGTAGAAACTTATCGCTGCGTAATTTAAATTTTAATAAATATATATGGGTATCGCAATGTTGGCGCAGACATATATTTACTGGGATTAAGTTTTTAATTTTAAAAATATATTTACCGTTAAACATAAACGGGATATATATATATATATATATATATATATATATATATATATATATATAAAATAATGTTTCAGATTTGTAATTTTAAACATAAAGGGTAATTACTTTTTCTAAAAGGAAATATTAATTTACATTAAATCTTGATTAACGTATTTGAGCAGGTATTTAGTTTTATTACTAGATGTAACCTTCAATTCATTTATCTTCTTTAATAAGTTAAGATTATTTAATTCTTTTCAACAAGACACAAATAACCTCTATTGCCTTTCTCGTTGTAAGATTTGGCTCTTGCTACAATATCCTACCTGATAATAAGTGTATTATCCCCATTGTTTAATTTCCAGAAATATTTAGAGAGAGTAGTGCTTTTTTTTCTATTTTATATTGCCTCAAGTCATTCGATGGTTGTAGAAACGAAATTCCAAATGATTTTCAGTAGAAAGCAAAATAAATTTTGATATAGTTACCGGAATGTATGCCAGTTCGTTATACCATATTATCAGTCATACATAGATCGTATAAGGGTCAGATCATATTTTTTCGGCGGGTGCATTTTTTTAACACAAATAACGTTGTCGCTAACATACTTTTGCGATGCTGGGATATAGATTAATAAATGTTGGTGAATGATTAACATGCTAATTAATTAAATTTTGGAAAATTCTTCCGATATTCTTTTGAACATTAAGATTAAAAAGTGGATGAAGATAGATTAAAAGGTGCATGAAAAGATAGATTAAAAGGTGCATGAAAAGATAGATGCAGTGTCTCTATTTATTTTTACCATCTTCGTCTTTTTTTCTAATTTTTCTAAATTTACTTTATAGTTGCTTAGTTCTAAAGTAGTTATATATTTAATTTTATTATTATCAAATACTCACATATCGCTGAAGTTTGGCGATAATCTAACTTGGACTGATTTATACAAATTATCCAGACATTTATGATGGTTGTTTGGTTGTTTACTGACGTATCTATGGTTATATAGAACTTTGGAATATGGTGTGTAATATCCATTATTCAAATCCAATGTCACATCGAGAAAGTTGATCACTTTAGCATTGGTGTTTATGGGAATGTTTACTTCGAGATCTTTGAAAGTATCAGTAACCACAATTTCCGGCCCTGAACATTTTAATTTTGTCACGGAGTCGTCCTGATTCCAAAATAGTATGATATATTGGGCTACGGCCTCTAGGATTAAAGTCGAAAAAGTGTGATACAGTAACACACTGACGTTAATTATTCGGTTAATATGATGGTTCCGTATAGGATACAGGTTCGATTACTGTCGGAGGACGAATATTTTCTATGAAAATATTGTCGGACATTCAGTCCGGTAAATGTTGTTTAATACTATTTATTCTCAACACAGCATTTTACTTAAATATTTGTATCTATAAAAAGAATGTATATACATAAAAATGTCTTAAAATAATTGTCGGACTTTGTCCATTTCATAATGTGTGTGTGTATATATATATATATATATATATATATATATATATATATATATATATATATATATATATATATATATATAGGGGGTATGTGTGTGTCTGCGTGCGTCCGTGCATGCCCGTTCGCATATGTAGTTGTGCATGTTAGAGTAAGTTTATGGATGTTTAACTATTAACATGTCTTGTGCTGTTTCATATCTATAAAATGTTCAGATCTTTATGATTTTATTGTTCAGAAAATCTGTCCAGGATTTATATCTTTTACTTTTATGGGAATCTACAATCCCGTCTTAAAGAAAAGAAAAAAAAAAGATGTTGAAAACTTAGGAAATTATCGAGTAGAGAGGTAATGGTGTTAACATCTGGGTGTTGAAAGACGATGAAGCATTTGGAAATCCTTTCGAAGATTTCGCTCATAACTTTTCTGCTCGCGTTTAATTTAATTGAAACCAAATAAATTCAGCATGTTCTGTTCGATTATTTCAAATTTTCTCAAAGTAATAATTCTTGGATTAGAGTTGAACAGCTTTCTGCACAAGTGCAATTGCGCCAGTTACATATGCCTATACAGACAATGGGGATATTTCAGAACACAGAAATGCAATTATGCCGGAAGAAATTTTATAGAAGAAAGAAGTATCCATCGAATAATCTAGGTAAAAACGGATGCTTATTCAGAGAATGTGTAAACGGCTGGTACTAAAACCGCTTCTCTAACGCTTAACTTAATCGGATGAGAAAAGGAATTAATAATGTAGCCGTTTGTCAATCATTGATTATTGATGGCCTCTTTTCCCCTACAGCCATTTCATCTGGGAGAAAAAATAGGAAGACAATTTATCGCTTCTCAGACTATCGTTTATCTGATTTGCCTAAATGAAGGATTCGACAACTAAGGCAGATCTGGTAAAGATGCATTTTTATTGATTACCGCAAGCGCATAAAAATCCAGTGAGAATAAAAATAACAATTTTTCATTTTACATAAATTATCTATAGTAATAGTTCATTAAACCACAGAATAGTTGTCTCGTATTATTCATACTAGGCAGCATTAATTTTCACAACTACATCATTGATAATCAAAGAAAATTGTTCTTACAAAAATTAAAAAAACACCAGTAATAAAAATAGCACAAAACAAAACATCAAAATATTTTACGGTAGCCAGATGTACAATCATTATAAGCATTTTTGTTTAGCGAATAAATGTACAAACAATCAGCAAGCAGAATTTTTCCGTTGTAATTCCCGAAAAACTTGTAAAACATATAATATATTACAAAATCTGGAAGACTGTAAAACTTGTTGTCCCTAACCAATTAACTCCATCAAATTTAAACAAGCAATGTCCAATGTAGTGTATTAATTTCGCATCCTATAACAAGACTATGTTTCTTGTCATAGATCAATTACGCAGAACGGATATACTAACACTTTGTGTAGACGTCTCACATGCCACTTATCTGAACAAAGTGCAATAAAAATATCTATCAACCCACAATCTACAAGAACACTTAAGAATAAAATTCTGATCGAAAACACTAAATTTCTATGTAAATGCATCTCGTTATGAGAGGCGACGCTCTATGTCAGACATCTCTGTCACATCTTCAAACACACCTTGTTTAAAATAATGAACTTGACACAGGCAAAACATGAAAAAAAAAAAAAAAAAAACTCACAACACCTAAACACCACACTTGAAAATGGCTAACTAATGGTCGAAAGCGCTTGAGACAATAGACGATATAAACAGCTTTTGTACTCGCTCACTCCTACCAAACGGAAAAATTAGGAACGATCCAGAACTCAAAACAATTAATTTTTCGTTTCCGTCACATTTAACGAATGAAACTCAAATATACTTTAATATATATATATATATATATATATATATATATATATATATATATATATATATATATATATATATATATATATTCACTATATATAGGGAGAAAAAATTTCCTTTCAAACAAACATTATTATAAAGAACAATTATTTTGTGACGAGTAATTTTATTGGTCGTTTTTTTTCAAATCACGAATTCTCCTTCTCAAACAAGCAGGTAATTTCTGCATAAATATCACAATTTATTTTAAAGAAATATACGACAAGCTTTCAATTGTCTAAGTCTTCATCAGGGTAACTAGAGACAAATACTCAGTGTTGCGACGTAGGCAAAGAATGTTGTGACGTATTCAATGTGAGACGTATGTGTATTTTTAATGTCTTTTTATTTAGAGATATTTGAGGATGTGGTATCTTAAATTATAATTGAATTATAAATCAAAACAATTATAATTTAAAAGCACGCATGCTCAAATGTATATAAAGTAATGATAAAAAATCAAGTCTCACCTTTTCTAGGTCGCAAGAATCACTATATATGAGGACGAGAGTTTAGAACTTTCGCTATCTGACCATGAAACCATGTGACGATTTGTCAGTAAGGTAAGTTCTTGGTTTTATAGCAGAATGATGTTGGGTAGACGGTCGACGATGGTTGTGCTAGCACGAAGTCAAAAGTCATCTTCAACTTGCCGGCTTTTTTCAGACAATTGATCACGCTTCATAACGAGCTCTCTACCAGAAACGGTATACTGAGGTGGTTTTTCTGGCCAGCAGTCTGCTTTCCGACAAGTGTGACCAGCCATTATATATATATATATATATATATATATATATATATATATATATATATATATATATATATAATAATAATAATAGTAATAATAATATATAATATATATAATAATAATAATATATATATAATAATAATAATATATATAATTATAATATAAAATATATAATATATATATAATAATAATAATAATAATATATATATATATATATATATATATATATATCATTATTATTATTATTATTATTATTATTATTATTATTATTATTAATTCAGTAACCTAAAATGGCGAAAACAATATGTAACAGAGTTATAATTTAATTTATATACCCCAGGGATGGCAGAAGAGTATTTTTAATTAAATATTTATTTTTATGACGTCATGAGGGCAAAATCAACTTTTGGACACTCTATCCTTGTGGAATTATCAGCTTTTACACCAAACAGAAATTACAAAATTTACTTACCCCCTTATATCTTTTGAATTTAACCAGTACATGTGATGGTATGAGGTGATTTCCCGTTGTTAATGACTTTCCAATCGTAGAAAGAAAGAAAAGTGCTACGTTTGTACTTTTTATTGGTCAAAATTCTTTTAATGTTGTAGAATCATCTTTTCCATATCCGTCTGTATCTCCTCTGTAGTATTTAGTCTCTTCACTGTTAATAACCTTAGCTCTATAAACAACATCACTTACTAAACAAACTCCGTTGCAGTTACATCTACGGGATTCTTTGCTATACTTACTCTTCATTATTTACTGTTGTGATTTATTATCATTTATTTCTATACTGCTGTCGCAACTATAACTCTTCAAATTATTTTTGTTGAATAAGTTTTTACACTTCGTTGAATTAACGAAATTCTATCATTAAACTGGAGAAATATTTCAAACAAGCTATTTTAAACCTTAATATTTTAGCTTATATTACATTGGATATTCATTTACACGAATCTATCTAAAAGTAGTATTCTAATATTTTATATTGGTCCGATAGGTGTGCTGTTAATGTATAAAACGTTTAACTTAAATAGCATCAGTGCATGGATGTTGCTGGCAATAACCCATAATATGTATTGCTTTCTTAATGATATCCGATGAGTGACAACTTGGCAAAATATCATCTGACATGAAATACAAAACGAAGCTTACCAGTCTCATTGAACATTACCATACGGTAATAAATTACCTCATTGATACATATTGTCGATTTCTCGCTTGTTGCAAAGTGGAAAAAATGAATATGCGAAAAGGGACAAAATCTATGAACATTTGCTTTAACTATATGCGAAGAAGCCGATGGTCTCCACTCATACTGATTTGTAGATGTTCACTTGCTTGCTGGAAAATATCTATAAATAATGATAACTAAACTGAAAATATGCATAACTAAATTGTGCCTCCTCTATGTGGTAGAGTCACCGTGCTCCTTTTATCTTTTGTAGTTTATATCCAAATAAAAAAGCGGCTATTATTTTCGGAGTATCGTTCGTATTCTAGATTCTTTTTCATGAATTACCAGCATTCAACTTATTCACTCTTGAGAATCGCCCATATTTCTCATTTATCTTGAAATAGATTTTGTCTGCAGTAATAAAACTGCCAAGAATAATCGGATTAAACGTAAGCGTAAGCATCAGGAAAGTTTCAATAGAAGCAAGCGAAAGGAATATATCAATATATTGAAGTTAATGCATCTACTATGCATGACAAGTGTATTCTCTTCAAACATTTTTAATTAACATGAAAATATAATTATAAAAAAATGTTCTGGTATTGATTACCTGGTTTTGGAGTTAACAAATAAAAATTATCCGAACTTTCGCCATAACATATCTTTTGTTTTGTCACCCTGTCGTCTGCGCATGCGTGCTTATAGTTGGTACTATTGTGGTAATCTAATCGAAGTATGTGCTTAATCACGCTAGTTTTCTTTCTGTTGTTACGGTGTATACATGGCCACTCTGCTTGCTGTGTGCACCACAACGAAACAAATAAAAGTAATCCCACAATCATGCCACATTCAACTTCTTAGAATAAACGGCGTCTTTCCTGTCATGTTATACTAAACAAAACCAAAGAAAAATCTGCACGCTTCCATTGGTTTTCAGGCAATAAGGCATTAAGATTCGAGTGAGGGCTCCCAACCAGATAGGGACCAAAATTATAAATGAAATATCATAACTATTTGATCAATAATTAGTGTACTTTATTTAGTCTTTGTCAGGCAAAAACTGGGATGTCATCTCTTATATACAGAATGGCCAAAAATAAGTATATGCTTTACAATTTGTATTTTTTTTTGTTGTTGTTTTAAAATTGATTATTTTTACATTGATTTATTACGATGATATTTGTTTAAAACTGTTTGATCTCGGAAGTGCTTCAATGATGCCAGGTTGTCCGATGCAACGTCGTGTGAAGATTTGGTAAAAATAGTCGCTTACTGACAATGCATAACTAATTAGGATATGCCCTCTCTTATTGAAAAAAAAAAGTTCGATGAAGTTATCTCTGATTCTAGATCGTGGATGTCGCGAAGTATAAAGCTGGGTGCATTTTTGCCGCCGCCTATACCCAATGGTTTAACCAGGTTTAGTTATCCGGTCTTACGACGTTTAGTAATCCGGTCATACGACGTGTTAAGTACAGGGCTAATTCTGCGCTGTTCAATGCTGACTCTGATCCATGGTGGTTGTAGTTGCTGTCCTATTCCATCCACACCAACTCTGTCCATATTGTCTTCTTGATCTCAGAGCTGTGGAAGATTTAAGGTCGTTGAAATAGCAGCGCTGGTTCAAGCCGCGGCCGGTGCTATATTAAGGAAGAGAAATATGTTCACGACGAGAAATAAAATGAAAGATTCATGGGGTTAATTTTAAATTGGTTTATATAGTCGTGTCAGAAAACAAATAACCTTACTCGCATCAGTGCCCATAGTAACATTGCGTCTTGTCCCAAATTCTGGGGTTCTTGTCCTTTAAAATCAGGAAATTTGGTGGCAACTGAAGTGGATTTCCGAGGCTCTTGATGCGGCTTCGAATCTCAAATCTCTGAGCTCCTAAAGTTATATTTGCACTTTAGCCCAAAACTGGCGTGGGAGCGAATGGTTCTGCAGATTCACTGATTCTCTAAATGTCACATTAATTCCAATAATCAACTTTCCAACTTTGTAGAATTATCCTCTTTTTGGTGAGTAGTCACAGGGTTTGCTCCTCCCCTAACTCCAACCTGCTACACTTCATATATCGCGCCACCACTCTTCACAAGCATTGCTAGATTCTTACTCTTCCTCCTTCTATCTCGATTAACTATGCCCAATTCTCTGGCATAATGTCTTTGTGACAAATCTAATTTTAAAGTGCGTTGGCGAAATGGCGTAATTTATTCTCATCATTAATTTCAATTCTCTGACTACCTTTCACTACCCTAGAATCACCTTTGTTCAGGAAGAACACAAACCAGACGAATATGTTCTCATTTAACCTTCCGAGCGACAGGTAAAATGATTTACCACTTTATTTTCGTCAACAAAAATATATTTGTTTAACTAAAATCTCAAAAATGAGACAAGCTTTTATCCATCATCGTACCTATCGCTGTCTAAGTGAAATCATAAACCAGACAGCCTTCCTGTCATGACAATATCGATTTTCATAATCCCAATCCTCACAGCGGGTTCATTCATTGTTTTCATTTCTCAATTCATTTTCGAAAACGAAAATATAATTCTCGTCTTTTAATCTTCTCTGCCAATGACTTGGGTTTTTCTAATTTTGCAAGAAAGAGATAAAGACATTTTCCAAAATTGTTTTACCCGCATGCCGGATATTCGATAGATAAAAAGTGAACATTTCCTGCATCCTTTCAATTCATTGTTGGAGGGGAGACAATACAGATGACCCTGTTTTCACTTCCAAATTAACAGAGATAATGCCTCCCACTCTCTCTCATTATCCATCTTCCAGTTTATATTTAATTTTGGGCTTAACACATTTTCTACTTAGAATTAACATTTAAACACCCCACAGCCTATGTGTCACAAAAGCAACTTTTACGATTCACAGTTGCATCAAAGTCAGGTCATTATATAAATAATTAAACAGCTGTATACGTACTTTTGGCCCACTATATATATATATATATATATATATATATATATATATATATATATATATATATATATATATATATATATATGTGTGTGTGTCTGTGTGTGTCTGTGTGTGTGTGTCGTTTGGAAACAATTCTTATTTCATGCACATTTAGTTGAAAACAACAGACAAGGTACTTTGATTTAGTTTTTATACAATTTCTCATATGATCTAATATTTTTTCCTTTTCAAATGATAAATTATTTAAAAAAAATGTCCGAATGTTCTTTTAATCCGACCGCTTTCATCTATACATTTAGCCATTTTCAAGGATGAAATATTTTAACTATTAAATAAGAAATAGTTTGTTGAATGTATGTATATATCAGGTCATCCCATAAGTTCTGTCCGAATGTTGAATAAAGAAAACAAGTGACCAAATGTTACATTTAATTACAGATACAATCAACAATGTAATTTCCCTAATAAATCTATGACTTTCTTCCATCTATTAACAAGCTTACTAATTCCATTACTGTAAAATTATTTTGTCTTTGATTCGAAGAAATCACAAAAGTCAATTTTAACCTCTTCCTGTGTTACAAAAACTGTTTTTTCCAAATGATTCGGTAAGCTACGAAACCAATGGTAGTCTGAAGGAGCAGGATCAGGATAATAAGGTGGATGAGGAATTTTCTCCCAACCACAATCTTCGATCTTTTGTGACGTGATTCTTGCTGTGTGGGGTCGCGCATTTTCCTCATGAAACATCAGCTCTTTTCGATTCACTAGAGCAGCTCTTTTTTTCCTCAAATCTTTGTTCAAACGCTCTAATTGCTGACAGTATATTTTTAGCATTAATTGTTGCATTAGGTGGTAAGAATCCAAAGTGGATTATACCTTGGCAATCCCACCAGATTGAAATAACTTTTTGCCCATGAAGTTTCCTTCTCGGCTGTGGCTGGGGTCCTTGCCATTTACCAAGCCACTGTCTACGACGCTTAACATTTCGATAAAAGTTCTATTTTTCTTCGCCAGTCACAAGTCTATCCAAAAAAGGTGAAACAAGTGTGTAAGAATGGAGAGAAGAGCAGATATCAACTCGGGATTTGAGGTTATTTTCAGACACCTATTTTCCAAGTTTAGGAAATTTTCCAAGTTGTTGAAGATGACGATGAACAGTTGTATGGTTTGAACTGAGAACCACTGCCAATTCCTCAACGGATAAAGCAGGATTTTCTTCAAGAGCTGCTTCAAGAAGCTTTTCATCAAACTCAACTGGACGTCCGGTTCGATTTTCATCTTCAAGGATGAAATCTCCACCTCTGAATTTTGCAAGCCATCTTCTGCAAGTTCCTTCATTCACACATTCCTTTCCATAAAATGAGTGAATGTTTCTAGCCGCTTCGGCTGCTGAGTTTCCTTTCTTGAATTCATAAAGCATTATGTGCCTCAAATGATTCTTAGGTACCTCTATGTTAGCAGGGTTTTAATCAAACAAAATTTAATTTTATTATTTTCTGAAATAGAATTTGATCATTTTTAATGCATCTAAACATAAAAATAATGATCAGATCCATTAGACATTATAAAATACTCTTTAAATTTCGTTCATTTTAACAAAAAGTTTAAATTCGTACAGAACTTATGGGACGACCTGATATACAATCTTTTCATTTTTAAAAACACGGTCAAGATATTGTGTCCATGTTCATAGTTGAACATTATAAAAAAAATGCACAACACCAGTTGATAATAGTAAAAAAAAAAAAAATGATTAATTATTTATTACAAAAATTTAAAACCTCTAACCTTATAGATAAAAATAATAATTCACCTTTTAGAACAAAATTAAAAAGAGAAAATAATATTTCTGATTTAAATGCCCATTAAGGAATTGTATTCCTGATCAATCAAAATTCGTAAATAATGATATACGCCAAACTACCATTTATTTGACACGAATACTCAAGCTACACCTTTCTGAGCATAGCTTAATTAGATCTCATTTAAATATACATGGAAACCTACCGGACACTATTCGTAACATACTTGTTGATAACACAAATATAATAACATCATCTACATGCAAAAATTAAAAAAAAACTGGAAGTCTTATTAATAAAAGCAAAAACATAAACAACCCTTAATAATATCACGTCATTATATAAATAATTTAACAACTGCATACGTACATTTGGCCCACGATATCTATCTATCTATCGTGTAAACTGTAGTTCAAGACAAACTAGTCTTTATGACGTCTGACGGTTTACGATTATTTTGAACGTGCTGCACATGTACGGGTGGTTTTATTAATCAAGTTTGTTGGTTCTAATGTACACGCGCGGCTTATTCAGTTCACCTATCCTTTTTCCTTATCGCTATTTACCTTAAAATATGCGGCTCATCTGGCTGTCTTTGAGATATACTAAACGACAAAGAGAGCACTAAAATGAGATCTCGCTCAAGTTATACTTCAATAATATTGTATCTAGAAAAATATATTTTTGTCGTTAGTTTTGAGGATTAATACTCTTTTCTCGGTGTTGATACACCAAACGCAGTTATCGCGGAATATGAATGATAGGGATAAAACTCGGTTTGTATATTGAAGTGAATTGCATTAAGACAATGTTCATGGTATCGCAATCAAAGGAAACGTGAGACAAATTAGAACTTTATACACGAACTAACCATCGGCTTCTATATCACGATCCAATTAGGCGAGTTCAAAATGGACAGCTTTGATGGAATTACATGATGCGCTAACTTCATGTTAAACGTTGTCATAAACTACTGTTAAAGTTGAATTCCATTAGGATTATTTCTAAGAAACATTTCAGTCGTTTCAGTAACTTTACTCCATTGACAATTTCTGAGGAAAGTGAAACCTGTACAAATTATTATAAACAGGATACTTTATAAATGCAACGTATAATTCAATACTGAATAAGCGACTAGGATTTTTTTTTAAATACCACTTGGAAATATTAGTAAGAATGTAAAAAAAAAATGAAAATATATACGTAGAATCGGAATGAGGCAGCTGACAATTCTTTGACGCATAATGAGGAAAGACTGATTTTGAAAGCAAGTAGGGAATAAAAAACAGAGGGTAACCAACTTAACGAGATTTCCCTAAGCGTTACAGAAGGTATGATAATTTAGAGATGTATGAATGGCTACGTTTGAAACAGAAGAAGAATCAAAGATAGAGGTGCAATTATACAGACATAAACTGAATTGAGAAAAGCAAACAATGGTATATGAATAATGTAGTTTTTAAACGTTAATATATTGGACATTAATAAATATGACGAATTTTCCTTCATGTTATATATATACATACATACATACATACATACACACATATATATATATATATATATATATATATATATATGTGTGTGTGTATGTGTGTGTGTGTGTGTGTATGTATGTATGTATGTATTTGAATTATGCACAGTTTATTACACAGCGTTGTTCTTAATATTTCTCAAATGCGCAGGCCGGTAGGAGAAATAAACACAGTTTAAGAAAAGGTATTGTCTCCTCAAGTATCAATAAAATAACTTGTAATGTAGTCTATGAATTTCGTACTTTAAAACAAAGTCCATCAAATGATGAAACGCTTTGAGTAAGATTAGTATCTATCTATCTATCTATCCACACTCACACACAGATATATATATATATATATATATATATATATATATATATATATATATATATATATATATATATATATATTCATATATATATATATATATATATATATATATATATAAGGCTTTAAGTTTGCCGTCAATCTTGTAACAGACTGGTGACGGTGACCACACTTACATATATATATGCTCGTCTTATACACTTCATTTTGAGAACTTTTATCGATAGATATACCATACGTCAGAAATACGCAAACACACACATGCACACACACATGCACACACACAGACACAGAGATATGTACACACACAGGCATATATATATATATATATATATATATATATATATATATATATATATAAATATAAAAGTGAACATAGAAGTCAACACTTAGAGGCGACAGTCTGTTTCATGCTATATGCAATCGTGAGGCCACTTGCATATAGCATGAAACAGACTGTCGCCTCTAAGTGTTGACTTCTATGTTCACTTTTATATTTACACACGCTCTATCTCTGATATTGAGCACTTTATCCCATAAATATAGCACACCTTAATACTATATTTCTTCATCTATATATATATATATATATATATATATATATATATATATATATATATATATATATATAATAAGTTGACAAGAATATATTTTGCATATTTTTGGTTCAGCATAACATGGCAAATGCATTAGAATCGATGTGACAAATCAATATTTAACAATATTTCATTAAGTAATAAATATAGATAACATTTACCTAAAATTTGTTCATGTGACATATCAGAAACTATATGGTATGTCTTTCAGACTTATTTTCTCCAGTCAACAGCCAATATTTTAATCCTCGACTCACTATGAAGATAAATATCTGATCGATGGCTTAATACACCGAAGTCTGAACCAGCAGAGAGATTTGTTTGCAGTATTAGTACCTCGTTGTCTGCACGAGAAATTCTCATTTGCAAAAGCTTGCAAAATGATACAGATTTTATGAGATTCCATCCTCGTTTTACCAAATTCTCGAAGATATTTTATTATGAAAGATTAACATACACTTTCCCCGTTGTATCGCATTACCACAGATAATTTGCGGAACATTTCCAAGACATGCATTAACAAATGTGGCACTTCTAACAGTCAGTCAGTTCGGATAATGTCTATGCTTTGTCTGCATATGTTTTAGGGTTTATTTTCTGTTATAATGTTTAGACAATACAATGCCGAAGATCCAC
Source organism: Acanthosepion lycidas (assembly GCA_963932145.1). Classification (NCBI taxonomy): domain Eukaryota; kingdom Metazoa; phylum Mollusca; class Cephalopoda; order Sepiida; family Sepiidae; genus Acanthosepion; species Acanthosepion lycidas. The sequence continues at coordinate 125,068,920 of OZ010571.1, forward strand.
TCATTGCAGAATAAGTTGTGTTATTTGAACATAAGGATAGAAATGTGGTAAAATTGCGGATTAGGAGGATAGATAACGATTGACCCTAGACGTGAAGTGGTTAAGTTTGTAGCATTTGGAGAACGAGTCACAAGTAATGCTTCTCGGGAATGAGCTTTCCGTGTAGAATGTAACATCTTACCAAAAGAATACTTAGATAATAAGGATGATTCGACATTATGATAACAGAAAGGCAGGTCTTGGCCATAAAAAGGCCCGAGGTAGTGGCACAAAAATTTAGATCTCTTCAGAAAATTTGCAATTGAGTAGCGACAGAGTAGCGATAGGCTTGCTACATTGCGTCAGTGTGACGGATCCTATAAAGTGGAAAACAAAACATCTCCAACAAGGCCGTATAAATGATTTTGCAACTTTGCTAAACATGATTGGGAAGCTCCAGTCTGGATATGGCAGCAATACCTTATCTGACTCTTATAACGAAACAACATGTCAGGTGTATTCAAGTAATTTCTCTTTTGATAAAAATACTCTTTTATTATTTCAGCATCATTAGCATTATATGCTAGTTCCACGTGAGGTCTGAAGTGAATTCATAACCAAACAGTCGTTCAAAGTAGACCCTCATACTTGTGAAATTGTTCTAAGTTAAGCTTAGTAAATATTAACGCATACGCTCAACAATATTTTGCTTTCAGTTAATGTGATGTTAGTTTGAAGAAATAAAGAATTACAATGCTTGATATTAATTCAATTTAATTTAGTCTAATACAATTGCCAAAGTATTCGTATTAACACAGGGGATATCCAGCATTAATCGCTCAATTGATCGTGTTTCTACCGGGTGAATTTTATAAAATACTTTTACTAAAATACTTTCTCAGGAAATTAGGCATCTAATATTAACTAAACCCTATTTTCTAATGGTTATATGGGTTCCTTCCAGTCTTTTTGTCTTTGTTAGCGTGTAAAGCTAACGGGTTGTAATGCTAAATATTTTCGTTGTTCCTGTTGTTGAATATATTCAAGAGATGCATATTTTGTTGTTTATTTTTTTATTTTGTAGCGCCAGTTGAAAAAGGGAAGACAGTCCTCGTTGACATTTGATGTGGTGTATTTGTTTGGCGATATCTTTAAATATTGATCTGTGAAAACCTTTCTATACCGACGATAGTTCAACCTTATTTTCTGAATGAGTTGAACGCCATATATTAAAACCATATGACAATCTAGATATGATGAATAAATCCAAGAACAGGACGCAAGTTTACGGTTGAATTTTTTGGATTTATATCATCTTAGGATGCAGGAAAAGATTCTACTACCTCAGGGTATTCTGTGTTCAAATTTCTTAAAGTGTTTAAAATTCTGAATTTGTATGAAGAGATTAAGAGAAAGTGTCATCCCTATTGTCATTCAAAATCCCGATCCTGTTTTACGTTTTAGACATTTTAATCTTGAATTTCTACTTCTAAGAAAACTTCGTAGAGAGTGTAGATATTTTTATCAACATTATTACCATAGAAACAATGAATACTTATTTCATCAGCATACTCCTCGTTTCGTCAGTAAATTTCTTCCTGACAAAGAACAGTTTATTTGCGTGAGTTTATGCAGAAGATCTTTAAACATTCAACACCCATTTTCTCATATGTTTACATGTCATAGCAATATGTATCTGTATTAATTTCTTCTACATTTTTTTTGTTAACTTCAAATCAGACCTAATATAAACAAACTTTACCGATTTAGATTTAAGCAGTAATTTTTGCGATGGAGTATACTGTATTATAATCAAGTTAAGTTCACTTTGACTCGATGTATTGTTTTAGAAGTTATTTAGAAAAGACAATTACATTTTTGTACCGCAATACATAAATGACAATTACATAAAAATAGTGTTGGGCAATAGGAGATGTTATAGCAATTATCATATTATTAATTACGAGTCTTATGACAGAGACTGTATGTATAAGAGAGCGATACGTCCATGACACGAAAAAATATTCATAATTCATTGTAAATTGATTGCCCTTCATTTGTTTTCTTTGTTTCACTTTCAGTTCGTGCGACGAAAGATAAAACGAACAAAAAATATATCAGGTGTATAGACAAATGTGATAGATATGAACATCAACTGAAATTTGCTCTATTTTGGAGGCAATCACCTTCTCAGTATCATACTTATTATAAAACCCAGGTTGTGTGTGTGTGTGTGTGTGTGTCTGTACGGTTATATACTGGATCGGATTTCCTACATTTTTCAATCGATTTCAACAAAACTTCACAGGACTACGTAAAATTACCTTGCGGTGAGTCTGACAGCGCCAAAAATTGGAAAAACACAATTGTTTTTGCACGAAATCAATTTGAAAACACGATTAAGAGGCATCACGAGAATGAAAGAGGGACAATTCATATCGAGTTATACTTATTATAAAACCCAGGTTGTTTGTATGTGTGTGTGTGTGTGTGTGTGTGTGTGTGTGTGTGTATGTGTGTTCGCTTATATATGTGATCGGACTTCCTACATTTTTCAACCGATTTCAACAAAACTTCACTTTTTTTTTTGGCAGGTAGTGTTTCTTATTGTCTTGCACACGTTTTTCTTTATTTTGACATTCAGAATGCTTTAAAAATTCCATTTACAAGACAATTGTTTATAATAAAATTCTATTCAATCGGTAGACTCATAACGATTGAAAACAATGTTTTTGTTTGAGTTTGACCAATTCGTAAAAAAAAACAAAACAAAAAAACAAAAAGAAAAAAAAAAAGAAAAAACTAATTAAGACATGCGTGTCCGTCAAACTTAAACAATAATCTTTGTCAATTTTATTTTTCAGTCTTTATGATGGACGAAACTTGATCTATCTCTTACTGTTACATCCCCGGGCAATGCCGGGCTCTACTGCTAGTGTCTTATAAATATATCATTATTTCTGTTGTTTTAGAAAATATCATAACACACACACACACACACACGCACACACAACATATATATATATATATATATATATATATATATATATATATATATATATATATATATATATATATATATATCGAACTATTAACTTCATCTTTGATGCAATTTGCATCGAAAAGAAGAAATGCATCGTTAAGAATTTTTTGGTGAATTCACGAAGTTGAAGCTAACACAAAACAACAACAACAAAAAAAAATTAGCCAAATACAATAGAGTGTTTATAGAGAAAAAAGAATAATGCAAATATGGGTATGCATGAAAAATAGAGACAAACGGAGAGACAGCGAGAGCATGTCAGATTGGTTTAAACACAGTTTTTCAGGAACGCACACAGTGAAAGAGGCATACGCCCACATACAGGTTCACATCCAAATCATCTTCCTCTTCACACAATCTCGCAGAGTGCAGTCATTCATGTGCCATACGTGATACACGCTTAGACAATCAAGTATCTTTAGATACAAGAATGACGAGAGAGATTTTTTTTCCGCAGTCGGTTGCCATTTCTTTCTGCACTAGTCTAGTTGCCACCCTAGACTATAGAACTCGGTCTGTCCTGTTATTTATTTTAGAGAAACAGAGAAGATGAGAATTACGTGCGAATAACATTGAGAAATGGATCTCAGAGATACGAATACGAAATCACCAATGAAAAGTTTTAAGAAATTCCGAAGGTGTCACAATATAAATACGTAGCCAAATGCTTTTGCTGATCTTATTTTATTAAACTTAATATTTATACTTATTGACTTATTCAATTTTAAATATAGAAAAAAAATGAAAAAAAGTTATTTTAATTATATTACAATATAGATTCTTGATATTCTTTCATAATTTGCTTAATCACCCCCTAATCCACATAAGTATATATTTCTTAACATTATTCCATTACTAATATGAACGGCACATCGCATTAGATAAAAACGCCAACATTTGAAAGATTAACCCACCGCATTGAATAGTTAGTCAATCTGGCTTAACAGTTCACCAGTGTAATTAGTTTAATTTTCAACTGTCGATAAACTATTGTGCCTTTATGATAGAATAAAGTCTGTTCATTACATAAGAAAACATTGTGTGGGAAATTAACCGCTAGCTTATATTACCGATACAGTCATTCTTGAATGGTGTTAAATTGTACAAGTTGCTCCATGACTAATAATTTGTTTCAGAGGATAAACATTTAGGTAAGAACATGTCTTGCAAATTTGACCAGACATAAATTATACGATCCTGATAACTTGCGTGTTCATTGCTTGTTTAAGTAGTATCTTGAACGAAAGATCAACATTTCATACCAAGTGTTACAATAAGCATTTTCCGATAAATATTTCTAAAATAGAAAACATGATCTAGTATTGGAATGGATTGTAAAGAGGCCATCTACACAGAATGTGACACAGAAATCCAGAATGTTAGAATGATAAATTTCTAAGACTTTAATTGCTATAGTGTCTGTATCATTTTTACAATGCTGTTCACGCCGTACAAGGCCCAAGAGCCACTTGCGATAGAGGGCTACAGAGAAAGGAGCAGCACTCCAAGTAAGGTGATAATGCCACCACGACACCAGGGGATACCGGAAGTAAAAGTTGTTACTCGCTACCCATGTAAAAATAAAAAAAAATATCGTCCGTGTCGCAACCATCTCATTTTTTTTTAAATAGGTTAGCGGTTATTTGCATATTTTCTTAAGGACTGGATTTTTGATTCTTTTCCTGTATTCGGCCCTTCAAAAACTGTGCTTGTTTCTGCACAAAGCCTTCACCACTATAATCACATCATATGTCCTGGTGTCTGAGCTTTCGGGTCTTGAGCTGCTTGACCTTCATACGCCGAATGCGATATATATATATACAATGCTGTTCGATAAAAGTGACTAACCTGATTTTTTTTATAAAATATTCTCTTCTCTGATGAAACGAAATTTTAGCTAAATTCAAAGGAAAAGCGATCTAAAATCCGAAGAAGAAGCTTTGAAAGCTCTTTGAATTTAGCAGTAAGTACTGTCAAGAATCCGTTCAGTATAATATTCTAGAGATGCTTTTCTTTTCATGGAACTGGTTTCGTAAAACCTATTCAAAAGATCCTAAGGAGGGAGTAGTACAAGAGAATTTTAGAGTCTTGTCTGCTCCCTTCTGCTGAAAGGGTGAAAATCGACCCCACCAAGCCCATTTTTATGCAGGATAACGCTCCATGTCACAAATCAAAATTGATGAAGGAATACTTTGATGAGAAGCAGGTGAGTGTTATGACATGGCCGCCCCAATCTCCTGACCTCAACCGCATAGAGAACTTATGGGCATTATAAAGTACAGGCTCTCGAGAAAGCTGTTGAGCAACAAAGAGGATTTGATTGTGAATTTCATATCCAAATGGATTTCAATGCTTGGAGATGAGATTTGCTAGAACCTAATCAATTCAAAAAAGGGTTGAAAAGGCTATTCAAAATAAAGGAGGAACCATAGATTATTAGATATTTAGAAGTATATTACCTATTATAAATAAATTGTAACTCTATTATTTCGCAAAGATTTTTTCCCTAAATCTCATTTATATCCAAAATTATAATTATCAATAGAATACCTTAGGGTGAGTAAAATCTTTTACTAGATGGTCGGGAAGGGGTCTCTATATTAGTAAGATTAAAAATTAGTTTGACCCCAAAAACAATTGGCGAAAACATTTTTAAGTAAAAAAAATCAGGTGAGTCACTTTTATCGAACAGCACTGTATATGCGTGCGATAATCTAATTTATGAGCCAGGAAGTCTTAAGACGTAGGCTCTCCCCAACTTCTTATATTTGTAGAGCTTATTAAGTTTTGTCTTTCGTTTATTTCCCCTAAACCCCGTTCCATTATACATTTACTCATGCTCAATATGTATGTTATGCATTGTTTTCCTCTGTCACTTAAATAAGCCCTGTGTGCATCATATTTCCCTCTATCCTCATGTAGAAAGATCTAATGTCTCTTATTGATATCAATTTCAAGTTTCCTTATTGTTTCCATAGAGATCGGATATCTTTTATCAAAAATATTGTTCGTTCAAAATTGATTGTTTTATGAACAATTAAGCTACATAAAATAGGAAACAAACTGTCAGCCACGCAAATATCTTACGTGTGTTTATTTTATTCGTGATTGGCAAGTATTAAAAATATTTATGAATCAATTCAACGTTTGACTCTAACATTTCGTGACAGGCATTCTGTTTGGTATCTAATATTCGGTGTGAGATTTTTCCTGTCATAGAATAGATGAAATTAGTGAATTCATAATTATTTTCGTTGATATTATATTTCATATGTCATTAAGCACCCACACGAATGCTGCAGTACACTCAGTAACGTAGTGTTCTCTTTACTATTAGGCTATTTCATTTACAAACACCATTAACAGTAAACGTTATTAATAAGATCAAATATGTTTGTGTAAAAACTTCCCTGGAAGTGTTGATTTGTTTTCTAGCATATATGTGGGACTTAACACGATAGAGACGTATTTTTAGATGCATGATTCTGATCAGTGTACTTCTGGAATGATGAAATTTAAACTTTTTCACGTAATGAACACATATATGAATACATATATGTGTCAAATACACCATTATCCCATCCGGAATAGACGGTGAGGTTGGAATGGAAGGGTCAGAAATATCCTTTTGTTTCTAGGACCAAAAATGGAAGAAACGATTGAAATAAACGGGCAGATTGCAACAAACTGTTAGGTTGGGAAAAATGTCGAAAATAAAATATACTGTACATTAAGTATTACAGCGCAAACGTTGGAAAAAAATCAATATTTAAATAGCCAACTTTTTTGAATGGGTTTGTATGTAGATCGCCCCAAATCACGTAGTTGCCAACTACAAGAGTAGTCTGGAATACTAATGTCGAAGGGAAGATTTCAAGTTAAAAAAATCAGTTAAGAATAAACTGTTACAAACTTTCCGTCGGAAATTTCCATATAATTTTAATAAACGTCGAACAAAATAACATCACTGCAGAGAATATTATTTCGCAAATATTAAGCCTGCTGTACAAAAATAGACACAGTGCCGGAGGAAAATGAAGGAAATAGTGGAGGAAATAATACCTGAGATATATATGCTAATGGACATAAACTTTGAATGGACTCACATATACGCAGAAGGAAGACATATACACCACAAAATATATTGTGTTGCGGTAAATATTTATAGACACTTTTCTATATAAATAGTCAGGGAAAAAATTCGCTGTTTAAAATATATTGCAAATCCTTCAAAAGAAACTCATATATTTATGATTTAAGGGCCTAGTACATTTGACACTTTATTTTCGAGAATTGGTTCACCAATCTATATATATCCTAGTTTAAACTTTCAAATTCGTTTTCATTTTTTAGTCAATAATATCAACAAATTGGGCGCAAATTGTCTTCTATGTATCGTGTTTCTTCAGGATGTGATTCATATTAGCTCTTCAGCTCACCATGCCTTTTGTAGATATAATCAATATGTAACAGAGCACTGAACTGGTTTTAAACGTTTAATTGCCTGACATTAAATGGTGTTGATTTGGACGGACTACTAATGGGATAATAATTATCAAAGTGCCCTGGACAGTAGGTTGAGTCGTTGAGAAGAAAATTACAAACGAAATCCATTAAATAAAGAACAGTTCCCAGAAGAATGGAACCCAAAGTTAAGTAGACAAGACATTAAAATTGAGCAAAACCAAGATTCTCAACCATATCCACTTCGCGCCTGTAAGAAGAAGACGTGATTAATGTGTTATTCGAATGTCTTACGTCTTGATAAATTAAAATTCGGTAGTTTGTTTAACCTACGTTATCTATTCAGAATATGTCAGTTATTCTAAAATATTCTAAAAAAAAGAATGAAACACCCTCAATATTCACATATGTTTACGTTGACCGCCTAAGAAGACAAATATATTCACAGAAAGAAACATGGGAAGGTTCTAAAGTAAACAGAAAAGGTAACATGTTGTTAACAAGGTCACTTAAGCTTCGAGAAATTATTTCTGCCATTTTTTGGAGGGAATCGTCTATATAAGCGATAACCCACAGGCCGGCAGGTGAATGAATAATCGGCCCAACAAGGAAAGTCGCAGTCGGAGATCAGGCCCAAAGACAAGTCAGTTCGAAGCGGCCAGGGATTGCTCATAAGACAGTGCTCACTAAAGAGCACACACGCAATTTCCGGGCCGATCTATATATATATATATAAAGTTGTAGCTTCTGTATGTCTGTTTGTTTGTTATCTAACTCCTCCTAGGGCTTTTGAGATGGGCCCCCGTAATCATATACATTCTGAAAATTTGATTTTGAACAAGGGAATGACTCCTATCCAAAATATAGAAGAAATACAGAAGATGGAGTGCACATCGGCAAGAGCAAAATGAGACAATGTGGACGTCAAGTTGAGCAAAGAAAAACAAATCAGTGGATTATGGCTTACATTACATGTCTTATCAATGTTGAACTCTGCTCATCAATTTATTCAATCAAATATCGCATCAAATACATATCGAACGGGTCAGATCAATCCGTTTTTGCACAAATACCCCACTGACATTATTTCTCTTTGTTTTAAATGAAATTTAAATTTGAACAAGGGAATGATTTCTATCCAAAATATAGAAGGAGAAAGCCAGAAGATGGAGGTCACATCGCCAAGATGATTGGAATAAATGATTTCTCTCTGCAGTTTATAACAATTATTTAAAAGCCGTTTCTTACAAAAGTTTTCTTACATAAAATGTGTGACATGCAGCAAGGCTAGGGTACTTCGTGTCGCATTCAATAAACCTGTTGTTAGATTAATTAACAAAGTTGTGTTGAAAGAGTTATTAGTCCATCTGTTCTTAGACTTAAAGAGAGAAAGACTATGAATTACTCAAACGTTTCTGTGGTACACAATAAAACTTAAGAATTTCAGACTAGACTTCGCAGTTAATCCCATTCTCGATTATGTGAAACGCGAATCAATCCTGTCGAGACGATACACCACCGTCAACCTTGAAAAAATAGAAAGACAGATGACTTATAAGGTCGATATTATTGAACAACGCTAGCTGGGCTAGTAACTAGCTACTGAGAGGAGGAAGAGAAGAAGAGACGGAACTTTAATCCAGGGGAGTGTTTTCTCTCAGTCGGGACGTGATAGGCTTTGTTAGACGTGTCAACTATTTAAGGCTGTCAACGTTAGTGTTTAGGGTTATAAATGATTTCCCTTACAATCCCTACCAATTCATGTTTAGGCACTTGTATATATTTTAAAATTTAGCAATATTTCTTCGTTATATCAATCACAATTGAATAATGAGTTCAATCTTCACTGTGCACCCCATACTTTCGGCATTTTAAGCTACACCCTACAAGTCACTGTTCTGCCTGCATTTACATAAGCGCGTTAAGTAAATAACTTGATGTTTTTCCCTATTACTCTTGCCTACAATGTGTCCTGTGAGGGGGCAAAGTATCCAAGCATTACATTTTTTTCATAAGCTGTCTCAGATATGTCTTCCCACACTGATGATCTTTGATACAGCAAAACAGTCTGTGGATGACTATATATATATATATATATATATATATATATATATATATATATATATATATATATATATATATTAATGAAAAACAGACCACTTTAAAGTACCATTACAATAATTTATTTCACCAAAATCCTTTTAAAGGACTCCGGATCATCAGGTAACACTTCCAACATCGAAATGAAAGGAAAAATGAGATTAGAAAATGATGGGTAGTGTAATATTTGTAATTTAACAGGGCGGGGGGTTAAGGGTTGTAGTTAAAGAGACAAGGTAGAGTATAGGGAGGGGTTAATTTCATATCTGTCTTAAGCGTACGTTATATTGGGGTAGGAGGAGTAACCGGACCTTGACCTATTTAGATGGTTAACTTAACAGAAATGATATATAGAAATAGGAGGGTAGTGGGGTGAAAGGGAAGGAAAAATGGAAAAGAGAGAGGAGACAGAAGACAGTAATACAGATATATACAATTGAGTGTTACAACAAGGAGAGAGAAGGAGAGGGAAGTAAAACGAAAGAGAAACCCGCCGGCTATGAAAACTTTTTGACTTCAATCATATAAGCATATATATATATATATATATATATATATATATATATATATATATATATATATATATATATATACACACATATATAAGTAAATATATATATTCATACATTTATACATGCCTGTGGGCACATATACGTATATATATATATATATATATATATATATATATATATATATATATATATATATATATATATATAGGCTTGTCCATAGACATTATTTTGAAATAGAGAAGGAGAAGAATATACATTCATTCTTTTGTTATAGTCAATATTCATTAAATTTCAGATTTTCAGTCAGTACACACACATACACACACACACACACACACACATATATATATATATATATATATATATATATATATATATATATATATATATATATATAAGCTTGCCGGCTGCATGTGTTTCTTTTATACATTTTGTTTATTGCTCCTCATTCTTCACCGATTTATATATTGTTATTTTTTATTATTAGGTTGGTGCAAAAATAATATCGTTTTTTGAGGTTAAAAAATACGTCAAAAAACGATATTATTTTTGCACCAACCTAATACAATGCGTAATTCGAAATGGTTAAAATATTCAAAATATTTTAACAAATTCTTATGAAAATATGCTATTTATCTATAGCGTATCTTTGCCTATCTGCAATGTTTTTGGAAGAAGCACTACGATGAACCTGAAGGAGAAAATATTATGCACAACAAAAGCAGGTTTTCATAATTTATTGAAAAAAATAATTGTTTAGGGACAAACAGGTGAATGCCATATTTAATGTGTTTCCTGGAAGAATATATTGGAAATAAACAATCAATTTGAATTCCCGTAAGCAGGCCTACTATCACAGCCTGCAGATTGCCGAAATGATACCCATTTACAGACAGATAAACACTTAGGCCGACTGGTAAAGTATATAAAAAATATTCTGTTACATGGAATCAAACACGATCGTCTTTTGTCCCATACCTCTGCATGTTAATATATAATTATAGATGCATTTTCCTGGATATACTCATATTAAATAAAAGAGATGCGTTAATACAATATTATTTTTTTATACATTTTTTCATGCATTTACTGCTGTTCCTGAACGAATCGGTGGGTAGATTGTTTAGAAATGTAAATAAAGAAAATAATGTAATATATTATATTTTCAAAGTTATGTATAAAGGAAATTATTCATGTCTCTTAACGAATTCTTTGTTTCTCCTAAGGTTATACATTATAGAATGGAATATATATATGATGGATTAACATTGATATGGAATTCAATGGCTTTTAAGGTGTATTTATAGCAACTGAATTGGCTTTTACGCCGTATTCCTGACTACTACTAAGAAAATTGTTAATACAATTCACGCTGAGTAAAAATAAATGTGCTTAAGATTTAACAAAAATACACCTGATCCCCCCCCGCCAAAAAAACACAAAAGAAGTTCTCAGAATGGAGACGATCTTTGTAAGGCAAACGTTTAATTTTTTAATTGAAACACTAGTGAAACTGGGGAAACATCAATGGAATGCATGGAGATCTTCTGGCTCGAAAAATACAGACCAGCCATTGGCGACAGTGACCATTGCTCCATCACACGCAATATATCACATGCTGATTTTATAGACAAACAGGAATCGGCGTAATACAGTCTTCCACTACTCAGCTTCTGTTAAAATATGCTGAGGTTTAAGTAGATATAGAGAAAACTAAAATTATTTTCTTAATACCTTTATACTAATCGAAATCTTTGAATGAATATTAAATTCAAATTAATGATAAATTTTAAGCGTGTTCTTAGTAGAAATAGAGAATTGGTTTCTTGAGTTACTCAATAATTCCGAATTAGAATAGAAGAGAATTAATGACAGTGTTATGTAATTACAGTCTGAATTCATAACAATGTGTGGCCTAAGTCGGCCATATTATATGACGGGCCTGAACAGAAGTGCATACTAAGAAAGAAGCAGTCATGCTGAAGATGAGAAATAACATTGATTTACAGTGTATTTTCTAGTCGAAACAACTGATTATGTTAGAGATATTTTAAAAAAAATCAAAACGTAGCTGACTATCAAATGTAAATCGTGAAAGTTTTAATCAATTTTCGACTACTACTCGTATAGTCGCTTTATATAAATGTGCTAGTCGTCGAGTTCTTCTTGGATAGGACATGTTTCTTCAGGACAGAAGCGAATTGGATGATATGTGGGTTGATTCGTGCCTCCATTTCCAAAATCGAAATTGTCTTGCGTTAAGAGATGTCTGTTTACCTTTTGTGTATCTGGTATTCGGTAGAAATATCGCGATTTATATTTTTGGCAATTAATAGAATAGAAAACTAATTAATTCCGTAAAAATAATTACTAAATTTGGCTAATTTATGTCTGAATTTTGGGGATGACGAATTATAATTTTATATTATTCATATGCGGGTTATTCTTACTATCTGATTTCCCGTTGGTCTCTCCTTGTAGCTTTATAATATCATACATCATTTATATAACTTTAAAATTAAGCATTTAATATCGGCATGGAATAATATCAGAGTTGCGTTGAGATTAACAAACTTTCAACAAATCATGCCAGAAATATGCTGAGATCCACATTGACTGAGCGTGTGAGTAAAGAGGATGATTTAGGAGTAATTGAAACAAAAAAGGAAAATAATTAGATTCAGAAAAAGACAGTTGATAATTTTCAACCACAGATATATTGAAGGCAACAGGGAGATAGGAAAGCAGAGCAGAACAGACATGGGGAGAGATAACTAAAGACAAATGTTATTAAGTGTGAAAAAGGAGACGAAATAATGGAGATCCTTGATGGCCGACGTCCTGAAGCGACACGGCACACAGAAGAGCAGAAGAGTCAGTATTAACAGATTTATGCATTCATTCTCAGGACGACAACAGACAAAATATCGGAATCACATAGATACAATTATTTTCCGTTAACCAATATCTTTGCATAATATTAAGTGCTTTTTCTCTGACATTCATTTTCATATCGAAAAAAAAAAGAAGCTTTATTTATTTTTCGAAATAAAATCCCGATGTGATATATTAAAATATTTAACTGTTGCAGAAATAAGTTTGCCAATCTATGCCGTCATTAGAGTCACATCAGACCAGGGAATCTGAGGAAAATTTACGGGATAATGTTTCTATTATATTAAAACGTTTCACTTTCAAGCGGATTATATCCAATGTTCTCTTTTTTAGAATCCTAACTGAAAGAATTACTATTGTTAAAATTTATAATCGAATTCAGATAAAACGCTAATAATGATTTAAAAACATGTATTTTAACACTTTTTCAAACGACCTAATGTTATCACTTGTTATAAAAAAGGAAACATCACTGCGTGTGAACTAAAATATCTTTTATTTAAATAGTATTCATTTTATACTAAACTTATTGAATAACGGATCCTTGAGATTAGTAATAGATTCGCAAATATTTCTACTTTTAATTAACCTAGACAATATCGATCAGGGTTACCACATCATGATCCATTCTGTCATTCCGAATTTACTGAAAAGGTTAATCGAATCACATGGATAGAGGACCGTCTGCTTCAACGTTCGCATTATGATGCATGGAAACATAGAAATTTAATCCAACTGTATTTATAAAACAAAAGATAGAAGACTGGCTGATTTAATCTAAAAACGGATCAAGCGTTATCCAATTCATCTCCTGAGCCAGGAAAACAGATCACTGATGCAGTGTCGGCCATTAAATTAATTTTTAGATTGATCTTACCAGTTATTGGTGGCTATTCGTCAATACAAGACAAACAGTCGCGACAAGATAACTGGCTAGCAAAAATGTCTAAATGTTCCGGGCAAAAATGTTATCCATTAGCGTATTTAAAAAGGTTAAAAAATATGATGTATGTTTTATATGGAAACGAGATGCAAATAATCAGATAGAGCCATTACTTTCCTGCAAGTTGCAGGTTATAAATCGCCGTAAATATTATTTTAGACTTGATTATTGAAAATCTTTTACACTTAGTTATTGAAATTAAGTAAATCTAGAGGCAATGTGATAACCAAAAAGAAAGCCATGTTGTGTGCAATCACAATACAAATACAATAGAATATATATATATATATATGTGTGTGTGTGTGTGTATATATATATATATATATATATATATATATATATATATATATATATATATGCATATGAATATAGTGTATAAATCAATATATCAAAATAATAGGGAAGAATGATAAAAAATCATCCATTATTAGAATTGGTTCGTCTTTAGAAAGCATTTTTTTTTCAAAAATCAGACTTTTGGAATCAGACTTTTGTATTTCTTTCCATGCATACATACACGCGCACACAAAGAGCACGGACACAAATACATTAATATATGTTCAAACTTATATATATATATATATATATATATATATATATATATATATATATATATATATATATATATATAGCGAGAGCGAGAGAGGGAGATATATATATATATATATATATATATATATATATATATAGAGAGAGAGAGAGAGAGAGAGAGAGAAAAGACAGACGTCCAGAGAAACGGAGAGAGATACAGACAAAAGAGAGAATCTATCAAATAATAGAACATGTCCCTGATAGAAAGGATACTTTCGAGATTTCTCAAACCGGAAACATGACGCTGGAAAAAGTGTCAGAAATTGTCGGGAAATTTATTATGTAGATCTTCCAGATCATCCAAGTGACAGGCATGACCACACTTTCGAAGAGTTTAAATGTTGTAATATCGACAATTCGTAGCAAGAATCTTCTGCGATAATGGAAAGGGAAATTGTTCGAGATGCCGCGAAGAATAGTCACTTAACGACAAAAGACATAGTGAAAAATGTAAATACACTAGATTTGAATGTATCGATAAAGACAGTTACGAGATGCTTTCATCGAGCAGGAGTTCAAGGTTGTTGCTCAAGGAAAACAACTAAAATACAGATTATCTCATTTAGAAGCCATTGAATACATCTGAGTAAATAGTGATTTTCTGTTTATTATCAGATGAATTTAGAATTGTTATGTATGGAGGATAGTGAATGAAGCTCACAAAGCAAGAAATACCCTCCTGGTTGCGGGAGCATTCTGGTCTAGGAAGGTTTCTTTCTGGACCAAGGAGACTAGTAAGAATACAGGCTGAATGGATAAACAGCAGTATTTTGTCTCTTATTAAAAACAGTATATGTGTTATATATCCATTAACTTGATTGTACGCAACAGCTATCTTCATTTGACGCTTTTCAATTACAGCCGTTTTCGCCATAGTTGCAGAACGTCAATTCTATTTAATTTTCAAAGGGTTTTTGTATTAAATGTCAAATTAAGAAAAAATTACAATTTGCAAACAGCAATATTATTTCATAATAATCATAAAGGCGTGAATAATTTAGGAGTGCACCAATTTTTAGAAAAGAACTAGATCTATGAATATAATAGATCTAAACATTTCACGAATTAATCAAAACTAAACACATTATCCACTATCTATAATATTCAATAATTATTTGCAAATATTCACATTTTCTTCGAAATATGCAAATATTCAGTGGAGGGGAATAATTAAGTTGACAACTGAATATATATATATATATATATATATATATATATATATATATATATATATATATATATACACAATTGAACATGTACAATTCGTTAAGTATTAATAGATGTGCTGGTAAATAAAAATTGTATAATTCAAACAATTTAACTTAAAATAATGGAATTTTATAACATTATTAAACATGTAGATTTTCTCACGCAATAGCGTCCCTTAATATGTAACATGAATAAATTTGACGTTCTTGAATGACGGGTATATTAATATTTTTATATTAGATAACTCTCTCCCTCTTGCTGATAGCAGTTTGGTGAAGAATCAATTGGGTGTTTAAAGTTGACTGGTCTGTGGAAATTTTTTTATACACATATATATATACATACATACATACATATATATATATATATATATATATATATATATATATATATATATATATATATATATATATTTATATATACACTCCTAGATATATACACACACGCACATATACATATCCATATAAATCAAAATGTAAAATTTAAAAAAGTAAAAGATTTTCTCAAAAAAATAATTAAATACATAGCGCATCACATAAATATACACAATAATATATATATATATATATATATATATATATATATATATATATATATATATATATATATATATATATATAAACATTATAGATAAACATAATAGTCATTCCATTAAAATATCATGCCCGATGTTATTGAACCAAGATGGAACTGACATAAGTGACAACATGTTACAAGACGGTGTTTATGTTTTGAATCGTTTCTTATATCTAATGAGATATTTTGTTAATGTAGACATGTGGATATGTATATGTGTATACATGTGAGTGTATGTGTATATATGTATATATGCAGGGGTTTATATATGTAAATGTATGTGTATGCATGTATATATATATATATGTATGTGTATGTATGTATATACATATATATATGTATGTAAGCGTATGTATATATATGTGTATGTGTATATGGATGTATGCATATGTAGGTAGATGTGTATGTAGATGTGGTTACATGTGTGTGTGTGTATGTTTTGGTATGTATGTATTAACATATATCTGTATATGGGTGTATATGTATGTATAGTTAGACGGATAGATATAGGGATACATTGTGTAGATGGGTGTATGCAATTGTATGGAGATGTAAGGTTTTATGTATATATGTTTATGTGGACGTATGTTTATGTCCGTATGTATATATGTGTGTGTAAATGTATATATATATATATATATATATATATATATATATATATGTAGGAGTGGATGTGTATGTGTATATGTATGTATATGTATACATATATGTATGTGTATGTATGTGTATATATGTAGATATATATGAATATATACATATATGTGTGTGTGTATGTACATGGGTATATGTGTGTATGTGATTAAACGCCTATATGTATGTATATATGTTTAAATGTAAATATGTCATTGTGTATGTGTGTATAGACATGTGTTTTTGAATGTAGAAATATAGGTCCTTGATAGAATAGATTATCGTTATTTTTTTTTATATGTTTATATTTGATTTGTAT